>JAJJWW010011626.1:0-278060 GCA_023531295.1 Papaver armeniacum
CAAAACCTTGGAAAGCATCCCCAGTTTGTGTTGATGTCTCGAGTGTTGGTGGCACCTTGAGTGCAAGTGGCGCTACTAGTGGCGCGAGTGGCATGTGCGAAATGCCTTTGTTGCGGGTTGCACCTTGAGTGCAAGTGGAAATGCAAGAGCTGCTAGTGGCGTGTGTGGCATGTGCCAATGGCATGTGCGGAATGCCTTGGTGGTAGGTTGTACGTTGAGTGTAAGCGGCAATGCCAGAGCTGCTAGTGACGTGTGTGGCAAGTGCCAATGGCGCGCATGGCCATTAGGGCTATGTCCTGGTGGAAATGCTACCAGCGATGCGTGTTGTCATGTGCCAATGGCATGCTCGGCCATTAGGGCCGTGGCCTAGTAAGAAAATCAACCAGCGATGCGTGTTGGTATGTGCCAATGACATGCGTGGCCAATTTGGGTCACGGCCTGGTGGAAATGCTACCAACGATGCGTGTTGGCATGTGCCAATGGCATGCTCGGCCATTAGGTCCGTGGCCTGGTAAGAAAATCTACCAGCGATGCGTGTTGGCATGTGCCAATGACATGCGTGGCCAATTTGGGTCACGGCCTGGTGGAAAAGCTACCATCGATGCGTGTTGGCATATGCCAATGGTATGCTCGGCCATTAGGGCCATGGCCTGGTAAGAAAAGCTACCAACGAGCGTGTTGGCATGTGCCAATGGCATGCGAGGCCAATTTGGGTCGCGTCTTGGTAGGAAAAGATACCAGCGAGCGTGTTGGCATGTGCCAATGGCATGCGTGGCCAACCCAGGTCGCGCCCTGGTAGGAAAAGCTACCAATGGCGTGTTGGCATGTGCCAATGGCATGCGTGGCCAACTTGGGTCGCGTCCTGGTTGGGAAAGCTACCAGCGAGTGCGTTGGCATGTGCCAATGGCATGCGAGGTCAACTTGGGTCGCGCCCTGGTAGGAAAAGCTACCAGCGAGCGTGTTGGCATGTGCCAATGACATGCGTGGCCAACTTGGGTTGCGCCCTAGTAGGAAAAGATACCAGCGAGCGTGTTGGCATGTGCCAATGTCATGCGTGGCCAACTTGGGTCGCGTCTTGGTAGGAAAATATACCAGCGAGCGTGTTGGCATGTTGGCATGCGTGGCCAACTTGGGTCGCGCCCTGGTAGGAAAAGCTACCAGCGAGCGCGTTGGCATGTGCCCATGGCATGAGTGGCATATTTGGCCTAGGTTGCATGGTTTGCAAGCCTAGGCGCGGGCGCTATTTTGGCATGGCGTGGCTAGGGCCAAGGCAGAGTGCTTGGCTTGGCGTGACGTGACTAGCGTAGCTAGGGCCAAGGCAGAGTGCGTTTGGCATGGCGTGGATAGCTCGGGCTAAATGTGGATGGCATGATTTGCCATTGGCACGGAGGTGCGGCTAGCATGGTTGGCATGCTTTGGCGCGTTTGGTGTAGCTGGCATGATTTGCCATTGGCACGAGGTGCGGCTAGCTTGGGCTAGGCGTGGCTGACATGATTTGCCATTGGCACGGAGGTGCGGCTAACATGATTGGCATGCTTTGGCACGTTTGGTATGGCTGGCATGATTTGCCATTGGCACGGAGGTGCGGCTAGCTTGGGCTGGGTGCGGCTGGCATGATTTGCCATTGGCACGGAGGTGCGGCTAACCTGGTTGGCATGCTTTGGCACGTTTGGTGTGGCTGGCCAAGGTAAGTGTGTTTGGCTTGGCGTGGTGTGATTAGCGTAGCTAGGGCCAAGGCAGAGTGCATTCGGCATGGCGCGGCTAGCTTGGGCTAGGTATGGCTGGCATGATTTGCCATTGGCACAGAGGTGCGGCGAACATGGTTGGCATGCTTTGGCGCATTTGGTGTGGCTGGCATGATTTTCCTTTGGCACGGAGGTGCGGCTAACATGTTTGGCATGCTTTGGCACGTTTTGGTGTGCCTTGCATGATTTCCGTTTGGCACGAGAGGTGCGGCTAGGTCCAAGGTAAGTGTGTTTCTCTTGGCGTGGTGTGATTAGCGTAGCTAGGGCCAAGGCAGACTGCATTCGTCATGGCGCGGATAGCTTGGGCTAGGTATGGCTGGCATGATTTGCCATTGGAACAGAGGTGCGGCGAACATGGTTGGCATGCTTTGGCGCATTTGGTGTGGCTGGCATGATTTTCCATTGGCACGGAGGTGCGGATAACATGTTTGGCATGCTTTGGCACGTTTTGGTGTGCCTTGCATGATTTACCGTTGGCACAGAGGCTCGGCTAGGTCCAAGGTAAGTGTGTTTCTCTTGGCATGGTGTGATTAGCGTAGCTAGGGCCAATGCAGACTGCATTCGTCATGGCGCGGATAGCTTGGGCTAGGTGTGGCTGGCATGATTTTCCATTGGCACAGAGGCGCGGCTAGCATTGTTGGCATGCTTTGGCGCATTTTGGTGTGGCTGGCATGATTTGCCATTGGCACAGTGGTGCGGCTAGCTTGGGCTAGGTGTGGCTGGCATGATTTGCCATTGGCACAGAGGGGAATTAGGGTTTTGTTCATTGTAACCATAATTTGAAAAAATACCCCCTATTAATTACTGACTACATGCATTAAATGTTCTAATAAATGTGTCATCGGTGACATTAGGTTATTCGGGGTTTTACGATTTTACCCTTTGTCTAAAAACCACCATCAACATTAAGTCCCATGCTTAGCTCGGAACAGGAGCTTTGTTGCGAGGTAAGCATAAGATGGTGACAAACTATCGGTAAATCGTAAAAGAGAATTGAGGAGGCTTGTATGACCTTTTTATAAATAGGATTTGGAATCCTTGCCTCTAGCGATTTTGTACAAATCGGGAGGGCATCACGATTGGGAAGTCAACATCACTAAGAGACAGGAAGCTGGCCTGCATTGAGAAGTTGACGCGAGTTGGGAAACTGAGTGTGCTAGCTAGTGGGACCGGCGCAAGGTAGGGAAGATGAGCGTGCTAGCTGGCGCGACTTGGGCGGTCCTTGGGAAGTTGGCGCAATTGGTGGGACCGGTGCAACTTGGGCGACATTGAGAAGTTGGCGCAATTGGTGGGACCGGTGCAACTTGGGCGGCATTGGGAAGTTGACGCGAGTTGGGAAACTGAGTGTGCTAGCTGGTGGGACCGGCTCAAGGTAGGGAAGCTGAGCGTGCTAGCTGGCGCGACTTGGGCGGTCCTTGGGAAGTTGGCGCAATTGGTGGGACCGGTGCAACTTGGGCGACATTGAGAAGTTGGCGCAATTTGTGGGACCGGTGCAACTTGGGCGGCATTGGGAAGTTGGGCGTCCTTGTGAGCCCGCATGATTTTTGGTAAAGGGAAATCCTTCCCTATTTCAGAATCTTCACGCCCATATATATAAAATCCCTTTCTATCATCTTGCACCTTATTCCTTTCATCCTTTCTTACTAGAGGCAGAGTCACAAAGAAAACCAGCTTCCAGGTATGTTTTCCAGTACTTCTCTTGTTTCCCTTTTCGTGTAGGTGCAAACCCTAAGAGTAGGCATTTTTCTTTATAATCCTTGCAATGATATTGCGCATATAATTTCTTGGCGTGCTTCTTGTAGAAAATATTGTATATATGCACCCAAAGGAAATACTATATATATTATTCCAACCCGTAGAAAAATGCTCCATATATAATTTTGGACCCGAAGAAGGATACCATAGACGCATTCGAGCCCGTAGAAAATACTGCGTATATAGTTTTGAACCCGAAGAAGGATACTGAGATGCACTTGAGCCCGTATAAAATACTGTGTATATAATTTTGAACCTTGAAGAAAATATTGCGTGTGAAGTTTTGAACCCGTAGAGAATACTGTATATGAATCCCGAAGAAGAATACTGTATATGTGCTTCATATGACTTCGAACCCATAGGAAGTATTGCATATATGAATTTCGGTCCTAAATAAAATCTTTGCGCGTGCGATTTTGAACCGTAGAAAAATGCTCCACATATAATTTTGAACCCGAAGAAGGATACCATAGACGCATTCGAGCCCGTAGAAAATCTTTGCGTATATAGTTTTGAACCCGAAGAAGGATATTGCAGACGCACTTGAGCCCGTATAAAGTACTGTGTATATAATTTTGAACCCTGAAGAAAATACTGCGTGTGCAGTTTTGAACCCGTAGAGAATACACCCACTCTTTTTTTTTTTTTTTAGGTTTTCCTTTTGTTGGGTGCGATTATGTGTCAGGGAGATAATTTCTTCTTTCTCCGTGTGCAGATATCTCGTTACTAAGTTTTTATAAAGAAATCCGACAAGATGTTACCTGAACAAAATTTCGCCTCATCGAAGGATGTTCATAGTTCCAAACCAAACACGGATGATGAATTCTTTGCTAGACCCCTCGCCCCTGCTCGGAAGAATCACCTAGGTTTCGTGCCAATTTTGTTAACCGGTGGTGAAGATGAAAAGAAAACACGTTCGGTTCACCCAGAGAACACCATACGGTTCTGTCTTCATAAAGGGGTATATTCTTCTTCCAACATCGATTTCAGGATGTGTCAAATCCCATTGCGTTCTTTTGATAGATGGGTTGAGTTCATGGTGAGTAGTGAGCACATAAATACCAACTTGACTCGGCGCGGATTATTGATGTTGTCGAGCTTGATGTAAATCTCCAGTTAGGAAGGATATCCCGAGCTTGGTTGCTTTCATCTCCGAGATGGTGTTCGGACACCCATACGATCATATGTAGATGGGGTGAAATAACTTTCTCTTTGGAGAGTGTGGCTCTCTTCTTGAATCTTAGGTAGCAGGGAATCTTAATATCCGATTGTGCGAAGGTGAGGAGAAGATTCGGGGAAGACCTTGTCGCTAAGTTGGGAGATTACGCTCGAAGAGACTCCACTGCGAAGTCGAAGGATTAAATGGGAAATAGGATGAAAGGTGCTTTTACGGCTTGTGGATATCTCAATGGTTTCAGGACGGCGAGGAACCTAAACGAAAGCGGTGATCTTCAAGTTGCAGCATTTTTGTCTCTCTGGTTGTCTAGAGACATTTTTGATGACGGTTATGGCAAGAAGGAAATAAGACCAGAGTTGCTAGTGATTGATGTGAAGTTAGCAAAAGGTGAAGTTCTTCCCATTGGCAAGCTATTCCTTGGTTCCCTGTATGTGCATCTGGATCACCTAGTTGCGAACATGCGAGTTTCGAATGGTTTCATGAAAGTGGATTCATATGTGCACGTTGATTTTCTGCAAGTATGGCTATGGGAGCACTTTGAAAAGTATGATCCTAAACCGTTGCCTTCGATTCCCGCGAGTTGGGGCGGCTCCCGAATTCTTCAATGGGTGAACAAGCGTCCAAGAGTTAGCATGAGCTTGGTTAGTCTTCTCGATAAATCGCATGAAATCAATTTTCGCCCATGGGATCCGGTCCATAGGTCGGTGACTCAAATTGACACCTTTGCTTCTGCTCCGATCATGTCTTTATCTTCTGATGGCATCTAGAGTGTTGGTGAAAACTTGTTTGTTCAAAGCTGCATGTCCGGCTATATGCCATCTTTCTTCACGGGGTCTTTCCGAATAGCTGCTTACAATATTGACCATGTTGCTCGTCACATGGGTTTCGATCAAGTGGTGCCTCTTTCTTACCAGCTGGTGGTTCCTAAGGATTCATTGCATGCCTCCCTCAATGCCAGTGCCCTTGAGCCGGGTATCCGCCTTCCTTTCATTCAGACGGGAAGAGTAACTTCGACGACTTTTGGATATAATGAGTTCTGGTACGATGAGTTCACTATGATCCAAGATTTTGTAAATCACGTGGTGGAGAATGTTCGTTGTAAACCTTCCCCAGCAGTTTTGAAGAAGTATCCAATGTTGAGAGATCCCAAGCGAAAGTTGCCTGGCAACTCGGAAAGTCCCTAGGCAAAGGAACAGAGAACGAAGAATCGTGCTGGCGGGTTCCGGGCGGTTTCAAAAGATCCTCCCGCAGCTCTCGTGTCTTTCAGTTCTTCCAATAACCAGGTATGTGTCGCCTCCTTGTTGGTTTGTCTCAAAACACGTGATTTTCTGCTGAAAACATGTGTCTTGTTTCTTCCTGGGCTTTGGTAGTGTTAATGCCTTCGCTGCCCTTGCACGTTGCCAGGAGACGGCAATTTCTTCGAAGAATTCCGGTGGCACTAAGCCTCCTCATAGCGGTGATGAGTCAGAGAAAGAAGAAAGTTCGACAAGTGAGAGTGATTCCTCTGGCAGCACTGGTTCTTTTCGGGAAGTGGTTCGGTGAGTTTCGCGCTTCTTTTTCTTTCTTCTTCCGTTTCTTCTTTTGAAAAATGTCTAACTCAAGTTTGTAGGAGGAATCCGGTTCGGAGGACGATTCTGGGGTGGAGCCACACGAAAACTTGCCTTTGGCGACCACCACCGGTGACTTGGAGATGGGAGTTAGCCAATTGTCGGGCACAGATATGGTTCAAACGGTGGATGATTCTCTGATGGCTGCTGCCGTAGACATGGAAGAAGACCCTTTGCGAGTCGTGAGGCCGGTTGCGAGGCGCCATTTTGATCCCGTACTTGATTCCTTATCCGGGTCATGTCTTGGTTGGCGGTTTCAACGTCTTTGGCTAAGTATGAGGCGTTGTACACGAGAATCTTGGAGAAGCATGGACATATGGCCACAACCAAGAAGATCACTAGTCGATTTTATTTGTTTAAGCGTGTGGAAGAAGGCTTTATCTTCCATTGAGGACATGCGTGGTGGTAGCCACACCGTTTCGAAGAAGTTATTGCCGACTGGGAGCACCATCGCGATGTGTGTGTATAAAAGGAGTTCAATGCTTCGTGGTTTGTCGAAGGCCTTGCTGAGATCCAGAAGTCGAAAGATGCAGCAGTCGAAATCTTTTCTGCAGAGGAGATTGCACGACAGGAGGTAGAACTCGAAAAGCTTTCCAAGATGCTGATTATGAAAAGCAGTTCAATGCTTCGTGGTTTGTCGAAGGCCTTGCTGAGATCCAGTCGAAAGCTTTTCTGCAGAGGAGATTGCACGACAGGAGGTAGAACTCGAAAAGCTTTCCAAGATGCTGATTATGAAGAGAGCGGCTCTTGAAGATGCAAAGTTGAATTTCTCCAAGAAGAGCAGACCTCTGTCGGATGATTTTCCTTGAATGTTTATCTGTTAAACTTTCATTTAGGTTCTTCTTCTTTTTTTTTTTGAAAAACATATTGGATGTCTGGTTAAAGTTCGATCGGTTTTGATAGACAGCTGGTAGCTTTTGAGGGTATTGGATTATTTCTGGGATGAATGGTTTTGATAATATAACTCTGATTATGTTTTGGGAAAGGAATATTTCTTTTATGAAAGTGTGTGCTAGCAATAGCCACAAGACGCAGTAGTATGACGGTTTTATTTAGAACCTAAAAATAGATCGTATATCTTGCCCAATCTAAATTTATTCACTTCATAGGTTTTTGCAAACACGCCTCTCTTCAAGTAAAATGAGGCTTTCTGGTAGCATCGCCGATTAGTCCCAAATCGGTAGCGTCTTGACGAGTCCCAGTTTTTCTGGTGTAGTTTTAACAGCCCGATAGCAGGGTTGTCGCGGTTGAGTCGGATTGAGTCGCAAGTCCCCAATCGTTTGGTAGCATCTTCAGCGAGTCCCCGGTTTTCGGGTGTAGTTTATACAGCCCCAGTAGCAAGGGTCGTCGGCGATTGAGTCGGATTGAGTCGCCTTCCCCTACCATCTTGACATCTAGGTCGAAGAATGAGATCGACAGTCTGACATTTTAGCCGATGGATCAATCCTCCCGCTGTGGTCGCCAATTGTTTATGGGTGAAAATCGTTTCCGCCGATTTCGGTAAATTCAGTAGGTGAGTGAGAAACTGGTTTAAACCCTAAACAAATGTCTTTGCACGTGAGCACTTTATAGATTCGAGAGATCAATTCGTACAAGTCCGGCCTAAACCAAGAAATGGCCGTTCCGGACTTGCCGGTCACAAAGTAGAGGAGAAGGGTTGATTTGGGGAGGGAAGCAAAGAAAGGTGTTGAGACCAGAATAATTCTAGGAGAGTAATATCTCGACTTGTATCGAGAAAGTGAAAGCTTAGGAAGCTTGCAAGAGATGAAAGCTTTTGGAGAGCTTGCAAAGTTTCCTTTTACGAGAGTGTTGTATTTTCTCTGACCGAGACTTGTTGTGCGGTGGAAATAGGTAAGACCTATTTATACAAGTCGAGATTGAAATGTACCACTGGCCTCATGAAGGAAGAGAGTAAAGGGTGAAATAATGGGAGGAGGTGGTAACCGCATGGTGTTTATGGGTGAAAACGTTTTCACCATTATTTCCTCATTTATTTGACCGCTTTATTCCTATTCATGCTTTCTTAATGTGAGCGTAGTGTGCGCAAGTGTGACCGCCAAACCAAAACCTGGAAAGCATCCCCAGTTTGTGTTGATGTCTCGAGTGCTGGTTGCACCTTGAGTGCAAGTGGCGCGAGTGGCATGTGCGGAATGCCTTTGTTGCGGGTTGCACCTTGAGTGCGAGTTGCAATGCCAGAGCTGCTAGTGGAGTGTGTGGCATGTGCCAATGGCATGTGCGGAATGCCTTGGTGGTAGGTTGTACGTTGAGTGTAAGCGGCAATGCCAGAGCTGCTAGTGACGTGTGTGTCAAGTGCCAATGGCGCGCATGGCCATTAGGGTTATGTCCTGGTGGAAAACCTACCAGCGATGTGTGTTGGCATGTGCCAATGGCATGCTCGGCCATTAGGGCCATGGCCTGGTAAGAAAATCTACCAGCGATGCGTGTTGGCATGTGCCAATGATATGCATGGCCAATTTGGGTCACGGCCTGGTGGAAAAGCTATCAACAATGCGTGTTGGCATGTGCCAATGGCATGCTCGGCCTTTAGGGACGTGGCCTGGTAAGAAAAGCTACCAGCGATGCGTGTTGGCATGTGCCAATGACATGCGTGGCCAATTTGGGTCACGGCCTGGTGGAAAAGCTACCAGCGATGCGTGTTGGCACGTGCCAATGGCATGCTCGGCCATTAGGGCCGTGGCCTGGTAAGAAAAGCTACCAGCGAGCGTGTTGGCATGTCCCAATGGCATGCGTGGAAAATTTGGGTCGCGTATTGGTAGGAAAAGCTACCAGCGAGCATGTTGGCATGTGCCAATGGCATGCGTGGCCAACTTGGGTCGCGCCCTGGTAGGAAAAGTTACCAGCGAGCGTGTTGGCATGTGCCAATGCCATGCGTGGCCAACTTGGTTCGCGTCCTGGTAGGGAAAGCTACCAGCGAGTGCGTTGGCATGTGCCAATGACATGCGTGGTCAACTTGGGTCGCGCCACAGTAGGAAAAGCTACCGGCGGCGTGTTGGCATGTGCCAATGGCATGCGTGGCCAACTTGGGTCGCGCCCCGGTAGGAAAAGCTACCAGCGAGCGTGTTGGCATGTGCCAATGGCATGCGTGGCCAACTTGGGTCGCGTCTTGGTAGGAAAATCTACCAGCGAGCGTGTTGGCATGTGCCAATAGCATGCGTGGCCAACTTGGGTCGTGCCCTGGTAGGAAAAGCTACCAGCGAGCGCGTTGGCATGTGCCAATGGCATGCGTGGCCGATTTGGCCTAGGTTGCATGGTTTGCAAGCCTAGGCGCGGGCGCCATTTTGGCATGGCGTGGCTAGGGCCACGGTAGAGTGCTTGGCTTGGCGTGACGTGACTAGCGTAGCTAGGGCCAAGGCAGAGTGTGTTTGGCATGACGCGGCTAGCTCGGGCTAAATGTGGCTGGCATGATTTGCCATTGGCACGGAGGTGCGGCTAGCATGGTTGGCATGCTTTGGCGCGTTTGGTGTGGCTGGCATGATTTGCCATTGGCACAGAGGTGCGGCTAGCTTGGGCTAGGTCTGGCTGGCATGATTTTCCATTGGCACGAAGGTGCGGCTAACATGGTTGGCATGCTTTGGCGCGTTTGGTGTTGCTGGCATGATTTGCCATTGGCACGGAGGTGCGGCTAGCTTGGGCTAGAGGTGGCTGGCATGATTTGCCATTGGCACGGAGGTGCGGCTAACATGGTTGGCATGCTTTGGCGCGTTTGGTGTGGCTGGCATGATTTTCCATTGGCACGGAGGTGCGGCTAACATGGTTGGCATGCTTTGGCGCTTTTGGTGTGGCTGGCCAAGGTAAGTGTGTTTGGCTTGGCGTGGTGTGATTAGCATAGCTAGGGCCAAGGTAGAGTGCATTTGGCATGGCGCGGCTAGCTTGGGCTAGGTGTGGCTGGCATGATTTGCCATTGGCACAGAGGTGCGGCTTGCATGGTTGGCATTCTTTGGCGCATTTTTGGTGTGGCTGGCATGATTTGCCATTGGCACAGAGGTGCGGCTAGCTTGGGCTAGGTGTGGCTGGCATGATTTGCCATTGGCACAGAGGGGAATTAGGGTTTTGTTCGTTGTAACCCTAGTTTGAAAAAATACGCCCTATTAATTACTGACTACATGCATTAAATGTTCTAATAAATGTGTCATCGGTGACATTAGGTTATTCGGGGTTTTATGATTTTACCCTTTGTCTAAAAACCACCATCAACACTAGTATACTAGTTTACTAGTATACTAGTATAGTATTAGTTACTACTAGTATATTACTAGTTACTACTAGTTTACTAGTTTACTATTACACATGTTACTACTAGTATAGTATAGTAGTTACCTAATTTACGAGTAACATATTCTTTTTTACTATTAATATAGTACATATCGATATGTAGTATGACCATATTGATACTACTAGTATGTAGTAACATATTACTAGTAATATTTACATGTGTTGATACTAATTAGATCTATAAGGGTGTTTTAGGCATTTAGAAAACACACTTTATAATCTCCACAAAGTTTTTGGACTAGCGAGTAAATAATCTAGTTTAAAAACATGTTTTTGGACTAACGAGTAAATATTTTTCATGGGTGGACTAGCCATTAACTGGGTCATGGAAAATTAGACTAAATAGTAATTCCTACTATTGTATCTAGTGGTAACTGGTTCCACTATATTCGGTTCTTGAGTAATCCGGGAAGTTTTATTCCTTCAGATAAATATAACACCCTCTCATCTAGCTAGTACAACCAACAAGTTCTGGGTTCCACTATCTTATTTCACGTTTACTGTTTCTGCGGCCAAAAAAAAAAACAGATCCCCAATTCTCTATTACTCATAAACCCTATATTTTCTGATTCATGTTCAACTAACAATTGTTGTTATTGTGTTTTGATGATGGAGTATTTCAGATTTCCGACAGAATTCAAATCAAATAGATTGATCATTGAGTCTTTTTTGCTCTTACACATTACAGTCTAACTCACCAGAAGCTTTTTCCAGGGTTTAGTTTCAGTAGCATTTGTGTTTTAGGGGTTTCTATAATTCATGATTTGATTTGTTTATTGCTGATATTTTCTCGGCTGGTTCTCAATTCTGAAAGCCCGTTTTTAGAAGTAGCAGGATTGTTGGTGAGACTAAAGTCACACAATCTTCATAGGAGGTTTATCGCTGTGAAGACCATAATATCTGATATCCACTCTGCATTCCATTGCTGTGTACTAGTCAGACATATTTAGGTATCATTATTGTCATGCTCCCATTTTTAGAATGTACATTTGGCTGTAGTTTTTGGGTTTGTGATTTTGTTTATGAGAAGACTCAGAGTTCTGGTCTAGGAAACTGTAATTAAGATGAAGATGAAAATTGTCTGACAAACCCCCAAGTTTATGTTGCGTCTTATCGAAGAAGTGAATCTTCAAACCTCTAGTGTACGGATTTCCATCTTTCTTCAATTTGTATTTAGATTTGTAAGTATTGATTCGACATTTATGTGTCTAATCTCTACTGACATTGCTTATATTTTATCATATCGTATGCACTCTTGATGAAACTTTCGTCTCCCAAGAACTTGAAGCAACCAAATACTGACGTGCTAATTAAGGATGGTTACAATATTTTTTAAAATACTTCTCTTAGGCGATTGGAATCATTGTTGTGTTTCAATTGTGTTGGCTTAATAATGTGTTATTTTAGGTGTATATTTTTCTAGAGTGTGAGAGGTTAGAGCAATTCCTATGAGATGAACAAACTCAGAGTTTGTTCATTTTGCTCCCACTATGGAATGAACAAACCAAAAAAATGGATGTTCAAATGAACAGAATTGATGGTTTGAACATCGAGTCGCAACAACAGATGCGCGTTCATTGTAATGGCGCGCGCTATCTATAATAACACTGGCGTCCACAGCAATGACGCCCGCGTTGGAAGAAAAAACGCCCAGTAATTTTCTCTCTCCAAAACCCGTTTAAGATATTTAGGGTTTATTTGTTAATATTTATTTTTTATTAGTTAAATATTTCGTGCTCTTAATAATTAATATAAATAAAATCACTAGTGAGACCCAACTCTTTATTTGTTTATATTAATAAAATCACTAGTGGAGCCCAATTTGTTCATTTTACTTTGTTTTCATGGTAGAGAATTCTGTTTGTTCATCTACGTGGATGAACAAATGTTTGAGTTTGTTCATTCCCATAGGAAATGCTCTTATGTTGCTAGCTCTATTTGTTTCCGCATTGTATTATGTTAGTTTTAGCAAAGTAAAAGTTATATTAGAGAAAATAGGTTTGCTTGTACATATAATTGTAGAACATAACATTACATATTAACCTTGAGTCCTTGACCTTTTTGTTAAATTAAATGGAACCTAAAAATATTATTTGATCAAAATTATTCAAGAATTTCATCTATATCAACCCTAAGAACCCACATCGGACATGTTTATCCAGCTAGGCATTCCAGGACTAAATATATAGAACGTCTCAATCCCAAATACATGTGTAACACATGGGAACCCCAATGGAACAAGTTACAAGGCCAATACTTGATGACAAAATTCATTGCATACAGTTGAAAACACGGCGTCTTAATAAATCAATGTGTGACACATGGGCACCCCAAATGGAACAATACCTTTTTGTCACAGTTTAAGCAACCAGCATCGTTGGTTTCCTTGAAACTGTTCTCCATGGCTCGTATTATTATTGCTCTCATCTGGTATCTTCATCTGTAACTACTGCTGTTAGAATTATGGGTTAGTACTCCGTCCGATCAATGTTCTCATGTACTTGATTGTTTATTTGTTGTATTATTAATTTTCACTAATGTTAATATACATAATGCACATGCTGGTGATGATCTTTGTCACTACACGGGACGTTGCATCCATAGGAAGGACTGTTTTTCTCAATGCAATGACCCTCATGTCTTATGATCATGGTGCTTGTGTTCCTGATCCAAAATTTCCTCAAAAACCACAGCCGCATGTTTGTTGTTGCTTAAAAGATAAATTCTAGGCGTTAATTAGTTTCTACATGCCCTAAACATAATTTTAGTTAATTACATATATTTAGATCTTTATTTTTGTTATCTATATTTTTTTTCCCAATAAACCACTAAAGCAACCGGATTCTCAACTGCTCATATCTACTCTTTTCTTCTCTGATCTAGTTGAGAGTAGTTTTACGATTCTAGCTCTCTTTTGATGATTGTGTTTTGGACTGTTTATTTACCCAAAGGCAGCAGCAACTCAAGCATCAACAACACCTGTAGATCAAGATCGGCCTGTAATTGGTTTTAGTTGGAGAAATTTCAGGGTGTAATTATATATGATTCAGATAATCGTCCTCAAAAAATAGAAAGACCGTGGTTACAAACATGATGCTTGTTGATGCATTAAAGAGTCTAATGATTAAAAAGCACAGCAAAGTGCTTTTTATTTCCTGGCACAACACAGCATGGTCCTGAGCATACTAAGCACAGTTTTTCGTGTGCGATGTGGTGCTGTGACGGAGCGTTTTATATCTCTAGTTCTCCCCCTTTCAGCGTGTTTCTTAGCTTTCTTCTTCTCCTCTTCTACTTGCTTGCAATTTTCCTCGTGTGCTTTTCGGAACATTTGCACGAAGCTTGATAGAGTTGTGGTAACTGACATTTCCCACATGGAACTCGGTAAATGAAGAGATAAAGAAACAAAATCCTCAAGTAATGCAATCAAATCAATAGTAAAAAGATTTAGATGATTGAAGACCAAACTGAAAGCTTGCCAAAATATGAACTATATACATTTATATCCTAACAATTAATAGGATGAACCTCCCTTTGAATGAAGTAGCAGAGCGAGTCGCACGGCATGTAACATTGAGATGAACTAGCAAGATCGAAAACATCTTAAACTCTGGATTAGATGGTCTTGTCCATCACTTACTAGATTAAAGATAAAAATAAAATAAAACTACTATTTCGGTGATAAGGGATAGCGATGCTAAAAGTCACCTTTGTCGAATGCGTCTTTTGCAGGTTCTTTGCCAAAATAAGCAACTAGTGCATCTGCGTTGTAGCCCTGTTAACCAACCAAACAAAGTGAAAGTAAGCAAATAAAATGAAAGAGCAGCACTTGATATCTGAATCAACTAACGTTTGAAAAGGCATACCACTACAGAAGAATATGATGATAATAATGCTACTGCTGGTTCAGCATTGCAAATGAATTCAGCTAATGTCTAACATGAACAGATGTAGTCAGACATTAGAATGTTATATCCATCGAACCACGGTTTAACTAAATGTGGGGTAAACTTACAATACCTTCTGAAAATCTTCCGATACTGGGTCATCATTTGCAGATGCATCTAGTTCTGTTTTAGCCTGTTTCAAATCTTTAGTAATTTCCTGCAGATCTTCGGATAAAGACTTTGATTCTATCTGCACAGAAAATGATTCCTGATCTTACCCTATGCAATATTTGACAATGACAAAATGCTAAGAAAGATGAGGACCTTTGATGCTGCTTCAAGGCTAGGAAGGGTACTGTGAAAGTTTAGGAGTTTTGGGTATTTTGCAGCAATCACCTGAGCTTCGAGGAAATCAAGATTAGCAATAAATGAATTTAATTAATCTTTTAATAGAGCTTTAACAGATCAACAAACACACCCTAAACATACATTATAAGTAGAGTACTAGTATTCAAAATCAGAGAAATTTTTGATGGGGGTGTTTTTTTGAAGGGGGTATGGGGGACAAATGATAGGTTGACACATGCATTTGATATTAATGAATTAATTTTCCAAAAATACCAACACCAATTAAGAAAATAATTTTTTTCTCCAAAATTACACTTTTTTTTTTATATTTTTGAAAACATAATTCGTTAATATCAAATGCACGTGTCAATATATCATTTGTCCCCCATGCCCCCTTTAAAAAACGCCCCCATCAAATATTTTCTCTCAAAATCACTGAACCACATTAAAATCCAATGACTAAAAAATGAAGAACAGAGCAACAAGCATATGTACCTTACAAAGATAGTGCATCAGTGACGTCTTACTGGTAGTGGTATATGCATGGGTATCGCTAAGTTTTAGGAGGCTTTCCAATTCAAATCCTAATTCAGAAAGTTTGTGGCAGATCCTAAGAGGCAGGGTTTGCTATTCAAAAGATACAGCTTGTTACTGAACTCTGTAAACAGGTAAAGAAAAAAAAGAATAAATAAAAAAAAAATAAACATGTAAAATGATTACCTCGTCTGGTTCCTTGGTTTAATGCATTGCCTAAGTAAAGAACTTGTTTCATGATTTCCTTCAATCCGAGGGAGTATCGAACCTACTCATTCACCATACTTAAGTAAGTTGACATTTAAAGATCTATTGATGTAAATTAAATTAATACTCTCTCCGTTCCTAATTAATAGGCTGGTTTTGTTTTTAGATAAAATAAAGGAAATTAAGAGAACTAATTATTGAAAGTGGTCCTCATGACACTTGTCAATAAAAGAAATGAAGTGAATGGTCACCATGACACTTGTCAGCAAAAGAAGTAAAGTGAAATGGTTATGTGACACTTGTCATTAAAAAAGCTAATAGAAATAATTGGTCACAAAACTAAAGTAACATTTGACTTTCCTAATTAAAAAATCGCCGTTTTTTTTTTTTTTGAAACATTTATTTATAAAAACCAGCCTATTATTTAGGAACGGAGGGAGTAGATCACTGCGTGCTGAATATAAGATGCTACCTCCTCATAGGCACAATTCACTATGCCAAGTTTCTTCCTAAGGCCCGAAACCTGCGGGAAATGTCAAAAAGAGAACACCAGGCTTAAACAGATGCATCCAGTGTTTTCAGGATGAGTCAGAAAAAAGAAACCAGCAAGAATATTACTAACCTGGTCATTGAACTTAATTTTAAAAGAGAGAACACTTAATTTAGTTTTCATCCGTGGAACTTTCATCAGCTCCAGAAACAACTGTAGGAAACAAAAACAACCAATACTAATTGTTAATTTGGTAACAGTTAGGTATTACTACCTCCGTTTCAAGAAAAGTGTTACTTTTACTTTTTCAATTTGGCCTATTTTTAGGTTAAAATGAAAAAAATGAAAGTAACATTTTTCCAGAATTGGAGGGAGTATTTCCTAAACCAAACCTTCAATGGAAAGTTGTAAGATTAGAAACCTGTTCGCACTTCCCCAGGACACTTTTATCGCCGTCGTAATTCTAGACAAACATAGATGGGAATTGCAGTTAGTAAAACCGTATGCCCACATTGCAAATATACATAAGAAATATCCAACAAACAGCTAGAGAGAAATCTAAAGATACTTGAAATGGATGAAAGAGCTCTACCTCAAGTTGTGTCATCTCCTCTTCTGTAGGACAACACTTTATCAGAATTTCGATCTGATCACCATCTAAAACTGAGTTGTCCATTGCTAGTGCTGCATCCTGGATGTGCATTGGGATGTCCAAACAAAAGAAACTAAGCAAGAGGAGCTCCAGAATAGCGCTTTACATCACCTTAAGGGCTTTCATGACCACCCATTATATTGGAGATTAATAGGTTCAACTTCTTATTGGTCATAACAAGGAAATAATGCCTTCACGGCTTCACGTCTTAAGATGATTATTATTTTTAAACCAGAAATCACTTAATGCAAATCGAAACAGGATTCACTTACCACCATATCAGAAAGTGGCATTTTGATTTTCTTGAGCATGATTTCGATGTTTCTGGATCTCTGTAAATCAATCTACACGGAATTGTGTGGATAAACAAAGAAACAAGGGGATGTCAAATATCCATCTTTCGGAACAAAGGGAATGGAACGTGTATCAGAAAACATAAATTAGCGCCGAACATATTGATTTTATTTACCAGTTGATGAACCTTGCCAGGTTTAGGTTTATGGGACTTTCCTTCTAGCTTATCCGCAACCAAAGGCTTGGAGAAAAGCCTTGTAAGTTCAGACACGTCGAATGCGGGTGCACTAGCATAAATACGAACACTAATTAGTGATGTAATATGGGAAATGAGAAATGACTACTTCTAGCGAAATATGACTTGCATCAAAAGTTAAAGGGGAATATGTATTGATAAAAGGGCTTAATAAAACAGTACCTCTGGGGTTCTTCAGATTCCAATCTTTGAGCTTCTGCCCATAAGCTTCTCTCGACGGCTGGGGTACTTCTAATCCAGTGATTCCAGTAGAATGGCCTGAATTCTAACCGAGGTACTTCTGGTTCAGGTGGCCCAGGTGGGCGTCTGCCACCAGGGGGCGGTGGAGGTGGTCCAGGTGGGCGTGGTCCACCAAGGGGCGGTGGAGGTGGTCCAGGTGGGCGTGGTCCACCACGGGGCGGTGGAGGTGGTGGGCGTGGACCACCAAGGGACGGTGGAGGTGGTCGAGGAGTTGGTGGATACGCTCCAGCATTTGTAGGTGAAAGGCCATGAACAGTAGGTGGAGGTAGAGGAGCAGAATCATTTGGTGCAAGTGCGGTATTGACTAGAGCAGCGAACACACGATTCCCATTGTTTTTTCTGTCATACCCATCAGCAGTGTAATTCTCCTCCGCCAACTCCTTCCCTCCACCTTTAGCCTCGTCCTCGTCTTCACTCGACACTTTTACACCAGTGGTAGGCTGGTCCATACCTGTCCAAAGAGTCTAAATAGGTGTTCAGAAACAACTACTAGCTGGAATCTAGGCGGAATTGAAAAAGTTGCTGCTCATGAAATTTACTTACATTGTTTTGTAAGCACATCATCACTGCTTAGAGATTTGAGTACTACACCTGCTTTGTTTAACATGAAAAACTAGCTAAATTAAATAGTTGAGCAAATATTCAAGCAAAAAAAGAAAGAAGAAAAAGAAAAAATTCAAAAACTGAAAAAACAAAAAAGAAAAGAAAAAGCTACCAACCAAAAGATCAAACAAAAACAGAATGTTACTCATAATCACGAACTCTTCTGAAAAAGATGAACATGATCTAAGATGCCCTTTGTGTCTAAAAATGGACCCATCTTCCGGGTTTGCTGAATTCTCTATTCTTCTTCTCCCTATTTTCTAAAAGACAATTTTATGAACACCACGGTTTCTACTTAGTTCTTTTTTATTTGTTACTATATAATGACCACTAACTCTAAATTTTTTTGGTTTTTTGTATTTGAAAATTCTTCTTCTATTTTTTTATATAGAAAAGAAAAAATAAATTTCTAATTTTTTCTTTTCAATGCAAATTCATTTTTATAAGATGAGAGAAACTAAATTGGCATATTATCTCAATTTTTGCCTGAATTCTTCAACCAATAAGCTACCAATCGATCAAAGCGATCTCCATTAACTTGTTGTTGGAACAAATCTCAATCGATCAGAGTTCACAATTTATTTACATATTTTATATGTTTTTAGTTTTAAAGTCCTTGGTTGATGTTAATTTTGTATTTTATTTATTTTTAGGCCAATTTCTTTTAGCGAGAACATCCAGTTCACCTGCGTAAAAATATTTTTGTTTAACATGAAATAAAAACTAGCTAAATTCAAATAGTAATTGAGCAAATATTCTCAAAAACCAACATCTATAAAATCCCATCATTTGGCGGGTTTGTAATTTTCACCTCTATTTAATGGTACTATAATTCAAATTCTCATATAGTTGAGTTAGCTACCAATCAAAATCTTAAATCTAGTCTGTACAACAATCTTAAATCTAGTCTGAAAAATGATGAACAATCCTAAAGAAAAGTCTTCTTCAGAGACTTTGTGTTTCTCTGCATATTTTTTGTGCTTGAAACTGAGCGTGTCACACCTGGCTGGACACCAAGTCTTCTATCTTTATAAATAGAGTGTAAACGCTTAGACTAAAGGTTTTCCCCAATAATTCACTAAAATACTTAAAGAAAACACAATGAGGCCCGACAGAGAGCAATATTTAATTGACATTGATTGGTATTTATTATTACGAGTTTTCCTAAAACTAATTAATCCTCCTCTCAAACATGTCCCATGTGGTTGGCACACCTTCCAGAACGTGCAAGTTTTATTCTCAAAAAAAAAAAAAAATTAAAAAAAAAAGTGACTGAAATGAATAAAAGTAAACGGAAACAAGTCCCCTGATTAAAAGTTCTACTCAGATGAACAAGTGACTTTCCTAATGCATAGTAAATTTTCCCTTGAGTTAATTAGATTTTGGGTTGTAGATTTTGGTCGCGGGTTCGAGTAATTTTTAATTTTATCAAGTTTTTGTGTAATTTAATATGAATGTGAATAATCTTCTAAAAATTTACTTTTGCAATATTTGAGAATCAAGTTGAACGAGTAAAATTGCATGATTATAATTAGTCAATCACTGGTAAATAGTGGAATCCTTAGCCTTAGTATTCTCTCACTCTTGAAAACAATCATAATTTAATTGGTTGTTTTAGGATTAAAATATAAATCTAGAATCGAACTTTCACAAATCTTTAACTAACCTTTTTTTACTACTATAAAAAATCCCATCAATTTTTGTCTAAACAATTGCTAATTACTTGACCAGGAACAAAACGTATTCTCTTCATAACAAATATTTGTAGAAATATACACTACACCAAATTTTGGGATTAGCAACAGAACCAGGCCGTTACTAAAACGGGTTGTAACGGCCCTCGCCTGTTGCAAAAGTGGGTGTTACATTTTTTTTTGTAACGGCCCTCGTACCCTGATGCTTGAGTAGCCGTTACTTAATTTGCCACGTGGTGTGACTCGGGATGCCGTTTTTTTTTTTTTAGATTTGTTGTAATGACTTAAGCCGTTCGAACTTTTTGTAATGACAAAAAATTCTTGTAGGTCAACCTTGACTGGTCAAAATTGGTCAATTCAAGGCCGTGAGTAATTTTTTCTTAGGAATTATCTAGGAATTCAATTTTTTTAACTGCATGAACCTTTCATTCAGTTTAATCATACAATATCACCCATTCAATAACAATAATTTCTTTATTATTTCTACATTCATTCAAGCGAGTTTAGAACTTGGGAGAGTACCAAAATTCTTCCAAGTATCAAATTCTAAGTTACAAAATTTACTAAGTTCATTGAAACTTCCTACATAAAAACTTACAAATTTCATAGAAACTACCTACATAGAACTTGGGAGAGTACCACTAATGACTACTTTATTCTCCAACCTTTACGATCTCATAATAGAGCATCATTAAATTAACTGCAAGCCGAAAAGTGACAAACAATGGTTATATACTATAAGGGAATGCACTCAAACATCATTGACTAGATAGTTATAGTACTAATTATCCATGTTTAGACACTCCATCCAATAATAGTAAAATTTGCGTAAAAATACAAGTAGATTCACCTTAATAGTTAAGGAATTAGAAGTAGTCCCACAAAGCCTTAGAATGGCCCGAAATACAAGCAACCATGTAAAATTAGGTATCACATTAGTATCTGTTATAAACATATCGAGATGTCCCCATCGAGTTTCAAAACCAACAATATGGAATTTAAGCAAATTACAAGGAGAAACTTGAACTTTACCTCTTGTCCATCAGGGCCAACTTCTTTGACTTCACGTGTGAGGGAATCAAGAATGGTATCAGGATCAGCCACGATCAACTTGAATACCTAGTAAACAATAAAATATCAGATTAAACTACACCAAATCTGTATAGACTCCTGGATATATTGCATTGATAAAATTGAACACTTGAGCAGATAAGTCAAAATATATAGAGATGCAATTCTAAGTAGACTCAACCATCTCATGTGTAAGGATTAACACAGAAAGGACACAGTATTATACAGATCAATTCTAAGTAGCCTCAAATTCTCTGTAAACTTTAGAGGGATAATAGGGTAAGTTATCACACTCCATCGTTTGGAACAACAATATGGTCTGCACCTTGACTGAATGAAAACGATTCTCTTGTCTTAGGATACCTTGGGCAATTCGAGGAAATCTACAAAGCAATCTTCTCACCATTCATACTTGTTGCCCGGTCCTCATATTTGCAGTCCCTATATTCGAGATCCATGAACCTTACCTGCAAAAAAATCACAACAAACAATTATTAGATTCACATATGCGAAATTAAACAAAAAAGGGTGATAGAATTGAGAAATGAAACATGGTTCTCACAACTTCATTATTAGTTAAGAACCAGATCAGATTTTCACCTGCCTAAACCCCCTGCACACAAATACAGGACATGAACCAAAGGGAAAGGCTTCACTATGATCTCCATCCTCATAAAAAAACATCAAAGACGAATTAAGAGTGGAAACATCAGCGTACAAAATTTCTTGCTTAGAGCACCTTGTCTATCACATTCTTAATTTCTTCCATGATTTGAAACACGGGGTCGTTTTGTAGGAACAAGGACGTGAAGATCACACACGTCACTAAGATACTCATCGTGAAGCATTTGTTCAAATCCAATGGTTCTACCCTACTTACTTAGCTCGCTTAATTATCTTCAAAGACGCAAACATTAGTTGAATATTAGACTTAGTTTACGAGAATATAAACATGTACATAGCATTTGCATTCCAAACAAAGATATTATTTTTTCACATGTAAAAGTAGGGTAGAAGAAAATACTACGGATACTTTAAGAAACATGCTCACCTTGTCATCAATGTCAGTGAACTTGCGTACATAAGTAACTGGATAGCCCAAAAGTTATAGGTATCTGCTCAAATGGAAACAAGCTTAACATGATCAGGCATCATTCAACGTAAAAAGACATGACTAACTGCATTAGTATGCAAGAGAATTGGAATAAGTTTGTAATTTTTTCAAGGCACCTGGATGCTCCTTTAAAGGGACTCAAGGACAAATTGATCGTTTAAGTTATTCAAACATTCTCGGTTATATAAGTTATCATTATGGACACAACAAACAAATCGAATCCCTAATCTTATTCATAAACTAAACTAAATGGAAAGTAGACATAGAGAAAAAAATATCGGAATCATACCTATAAAGGACATCAACAGCTCTCACCTTCCATAATGCAAAGTCATTTTGACTTTATTTTTGAAGTTAAATGTCAATAAGCTACTAAAAAGTGAACAACCATTAGCATTCTAAGCCGTGTTTTCTCGCCTTCAATAATGCAAAGTCATTTTGGTTTTTCCTAGATAGCGGGAAGTACGCAGAGAATTTGTCAATAGAAAAGTTGACATCTCCATCAGTGACATAAGCATAATCATTTTGTATAATCTGCCATAAAGAACCAGATCAGGTTTCGGGTCGTGTACAAGAAAACTGGAATAAGTTTGTAATTAGTTTCAAGGCACCTGGATGCTCCTTTAAGGGGACTCACGGATAAATTGATCGTTCAAACATTTTCAATCATCATTTTGCTAGACACAACAAACAAATCGAACCCCTAAATCTTAAACATAAACTAAACTAAATGTAAATTAGACAAAGAAAAAAATACCAGTATTATACCTATGAAGGACATCAACGGCAACATATGCACGAGTATTGCGGATGCGGCTTCATTCTTCATAACAGAATTAGGACAAACTACCAATCCACCTCCGTCATTACAGCTGCAACCCACACTTGTTCTATCTGAGAAACATTAGGTGACACATTGAAATTTCTACTCCAATTTATATAAAACTTTTAATCTATAAAGTAAAAACCAATTTGAAAAAGACAAAATCAAAATCAAAAAAAGTGCAAAAGGAGTATGAGAATCAGATTCACCACCTTGAGATTCAGATAAGAGTAACTTTGCTAGACGATTCCTAGATACCAAAGGATTTTCTGCAATTAAACAAAAAAGTTACTCACAATCTCAAAAAAATCAGAAAATAAAAATGAAAAAATCTGAGATGTAAAGGCAATTTTCAACCATTAACAATAACATCCACAACTAAGTTTTCAACCATTAACAATAACTTTCCCCTAAAATTCCACAACTACTATCCTAATTAATTAATCAATCAAACCCATACATCCAGTTCAGAGACAAATAACTAGAGAGCAAACAATAGACCCTATTTTTCTTAGACAAACGTAATCTCCAAGTATAACCTAATATCCTAATCAATCACACCAGATTTAATCAAACCACAGCTCAATTGAAACACATATTTAAGAAATCAAATACAAAAACAAAAAAAAATTCACTGAAAGCAATAAAACCTTATCTCTTGATGAAAAAATGAGCAAAAAAAATCATAAAAGGAGCGAAAATCAGAGGTTTTGTTGTTGGTTTTCTTACCAAGTACGAGATCGTAACTTAGTAGTTCTTAGGGTGGGAATTCCAGACATTAGCGTGACCCATCTTCTTCTTCTTCGAAAACCCTAGATTTGATTTCACAGAGGCGGATTTGATGTTTTTTTTTTTAATAACCACTCTCACCTGAAAATTGAAAACCAAAAGAAACCCTAAAAATCGAGAAGATTGAAAAACACTCTCTAGGGTTCAATTATTGAACAGATTCAAGAGATTTCACCAGGGTTTCATCTGGTGCGAGGAAGAGGAGAGGCAGAAGATAAAAGAGAAAAAATAATGAATTCTATATCGATTTCACTAGGGTTATGTCCTCAAAATCACGCATGTGATTGACACAAGCATGGGAGGAAATATCCTCTGGTGTTATTTATCTTGGGTCGAATTATAATAGTACGCGTGTTAATGGCACACACACAAACTCTTGGTGTTACGACCCAGTGTGACCAAGCGTGTGACGGAGGCACGCTTATAAGAAAATTACCAGTAACGGCTTATCTCTCATATGAAATTAGTAACGGCTACAGCCTGTTACTAATATTTTGTAACGGCCATTTGTAACGGGGATTTTGTAACGGCCACAAAGCCGTTACGAATTCCTGTTACGAATCCGAGAATTTGGTGTAGTGGTACTCTGGTGGAGCTTGGTGGTGAAACTATAGATGTTCTAAAGAGACATGCGTAACTACTTGGCTAGTCATGATGACAATATTAATGTGGGAGATTTTCTTTGGGTTAAGTGGCGAAATGCCCCAAAATGGACCCCAAGGTTGTGAAAATGCCCCGGACGTTAGGGAAAGATTAAAATGCTTCATTCCGTTAGATTTTCCGTTAGAGAGAGTTAAGTAGTCGAAATTGCACTTCAGGGTACATTGTTCATAATTCAGGGTTCGGTGTTTAAAATTCAGGGTTCAGGGGTTAGGTTTAGGGTTTGGGGTTCAAGATTTAGGATTCAGGTGGTGGTAGTGGTGGTGGTGCGGTGGTATTGGTGGTGGCGGTGGTAGTGGTGGTGATAGTGGCGGTGGTGGCGGCGGTGGTGGCGGTGATGGTGGTGGTGGTGGTGGTAGTGGTGGTGGCGGCAATGGTGATAGTGGCGGTGGTGGTGGCGGTGATGGTGGTGGTGGTGGCGGTAGTGGTGGTGCTAGTGGTGGTGGAGGAGGCGGTGGCGGTAGCGGTGGCGGTGGTATTGGTGGTGGTTGTTCTAGTGGTAGTGGTGGGGATGGTGGTGGCAATGGTGGTGGTGGCGGCGATGGTGGTTGGTGGTTGTTCGTTTGGTGGTGGCGGTGGTAGTGGGATTGGGGCGTTTTGATTAAGAAGGATAAAAATGGAATTTCAAAACTCCATTTACCGGTCAAGATGTCCATTTTTGATCAAAATGCCCCAAAACTAATGGAATAGGGCATTTTAATCTTTTCCCTAACGTCCGGGGCATTTTCATAACCTGGGGGTCCATTTTGGGGCATTTTGCCACTTAACCCATTTTCTTTTCCATAGTCTAGGCGTGGCATTCAAAAAGGGATAGGAGCACAACTTGTTGCTCAGCTCCCTTCTGAATTTCTTGTATCTTCTTTTGTTGATTAACATTTATAACTCAAATCGAATATTTTTCTTTTTATTTTCACTAAACTATCGAGAGCGAGACAAAAAATAACATAGGATTAAAAAAAAAAAATCTAGATCATTATTGTTTCCTCTCCATTTTGAGATCATCATTTTAAGTTGCAAAAGTATTTGAGAAAATTTATTTTAGAAATGATTATATCAAAATTATTTATCAATTTATAATCATAAATTGATAATGATAAATTTTACCAAGCAATGCCTTAAATTTTTTATAATCATATCGTTTGGAGCCGATCTAAGAATTTTTTATAATTAAGGAAACAATAAGATGATCATCTCATGCTATTGAGAACCAATCAAATCAGATGGTTCGTTCCTTTTAAGAAAATATATATTTGGCTCCAAAAAATAAATTCCTTAAAAGTTGATACCCAATGATTTCAATATCTCTTAATTTTCAAGTAAAATAGGTAAGTAGCTAAGGGTACCTAAGTATGATAGGTAAACTGCAATTTTAGGATTCACATATTATCACATTTTAATTTCCACTCGCTAATTTGTTTTGGCATATCATATTTATTACGGACATGGTAGATTTAAATTGTGATGATTTAGTCAGTTTTGAGTTAGGTTGAGCAGTATTCTGTCACGAAACAGATTCTGATTCTGGGGATATTCATGTTGCCAACATGGTAGATTTTAGGTTACCAAATTTGGGTCATGAAATAAATATAGGGTAACCGTAAGAAGAAAATTTGTCGCCACTTAACAAACTCCTGGGCTATATACGGTTGTTTTTGGGGCACAAGGAAGAATTTTAGCACTGAGCTCATTTTGGATGACAATTTCAGGTGCTAATTATAATGGCATATTTCGGGCCACTATACTGCGAATTATGGCTTACAAGGGACCCCTATTCTCGATAAGAATCTAATTTTTAAATTGACTGCTTAAACAACAATCATCCAATTAAGAACTTCTAGCTAATTGTCTTTTTTTTTTTTTTTTTTTGATCAAAAGAGAAATTGTATTAAAAAGTAAGAGAATGTACGGAGTTTTTAACATAGGTAGAAGAAGAAAGCAACAGATTACATGAAAATTGAGTCTCAGGTATTTAGCACAGAACTTGAGAAATTCAATAGAACATGGTATCCTGCTGCAGCTGCTCAAGCTAGGACTGAAAGTTTAGCTTCGTGAACTAAGTCATCATCTGTTTTATAAAGATATTCAGATTCAAAACGTCTGCAATTACGTTCTCGCCAAATGAAATTAGAGTCTAGATACTCTTTGATTACCCATGAGAAAATAACATCAACAGAAAACGAATACATACTTTTTGTCCTATTTATAACTTACGAAAGCAAAAACACTACTAGAGAAAAAACAAAAACAAAGAACAACTAGGAGATTTCTTTCTTAAGGGAAACACCATTTTCCTATATTGATCAATCGGTGCAATTAGGGGTGCAGCCATCTCGCTTGTCGATACGATCATTCATCTGAACACCCAAATCATAAATCTTTCCAACTTTCCAGTCAGCTGGCAAATCTTTGTTGGAATATACAAAAGATCGATCATATCCACTATATACAAACAATCTGAAACTTAGACTTCCTTGAGGGGTGTTCTTCATTTCCCAGACAGCTCCACGTTTATGGTCCATATCTGTCTCGATCCTAGTAAAGTTATTTTGTGCATACACTGTTACCATATAGATTCCTGTTTGGCCACCTTGGTTGAGGAATGTAAGTACTAAATGATCAGGTTTCTTGCTGCTTTTATCTACTCTTACCGACAGATTGTGGTTCCTGTATTCACAGGGTACTCTACACAAAAACAATATGTGATCAGTGATTTAATTTAATTAAATTTATTAAATGGTATAACCTCTACCTTTTGAAAAGTGATACTTTGTAAAAATAGAAAAACAAGTATTACGGAAGATAAAAATTAAAGCTAAAAGTATCACTTTTCGGAAGATTAACGGAATAACTATTAACTACTGTGAAAAGTTAATAATCCCACATCGCTATAATCCGCTTAATTAACTTAAAATATAATATAGAGGGCCGCTCCACTCATTGCCAATTGGTTTTGAGTTGGATGCCCGCAGACTTTGACAACTACTAAGCAACTTGAGATTACCTGATATAATCAACATCGACAGTCTTGAGTGCTAAGAGTTCTCTGGCTTTACCCTTAGCAGCCATTGAGATATAAGCTCTGTCGCTAAGAATCAAATCTATATTTGCAAGGTCTTTTATTTTCGGAAGACTACATGTTAAAACCACATTTGTACCTCTTCCTCTGCACAATGTCTTGTTCTTACAAGTTACCTATACGCATCAAAAAAATGTGACTAATTTAAGCATATAAACCTCTTTGTCGGTGTCGATAAAGAAATTTTGATTCGCAAATTATTCTATCATAGAGAGATAATGATTCAGGTTTTTGTATGTACATGTAAGCAGGATCCACAGGCAACACCATTTTCTCCGAGTAAGGAAGGAATACCAGCTGCAATATATCCCTTGTTGAAGCTTTTAGCTATTGAACCATACCCACATGCTCCATCTGCAATCATTAATTCAAAAGGCAGTCAATATACATGAACAAGTTATACATATAAAGAAATTTCTAGCTAGAGGATTAGCAGATCTTACAAGGGATGACAGCCTTAGATAGAGGGAAATAACCAGCCTTGCTTTTATGCAAACAAAGAGGGTTACAAGGAGCAGCGCTCACAGATGAGGAAGCGAGAAACAAGAAGAATAATGCACTAAAAAGTGCCATATGTGTAATCTTTGTTTGCTTGGGTAGTATTTGCTATGATAGTGTGTTGAAGATGGGAAGAAGTGGCTCCTCATTTATAGACAAAGAAGATATTTAGCATTAATGGATGCGGCCTCTAATGCAATAGTTGACTGCCTCATAAACAATGAATTAGGATCATGTTCCCTAAATTAGATGTCGCTAACGTTTTAATTATCACTAAGATCAATGCTTCTCACATGTGAATCAATGCGCTTGCCAGGGCTAATTAATTAATAAACTCGCACATATACAGTGGTGAAAGATTCTTTACTTACGCATATATATAATCAGTTCTCTTTTCAGACACGAGACAACAGTTATTATAGTTTTTTTTTAAATTATTCCGGAAATGTGAGTGAAGATTCTTAAACGGGTTTTCAATTGACAAGCGATTGAAGATTGAAGACAAAGACTAATAATCTAAGCTAAGGGTGCACTGTGTTGTAGTCTATGCGCAACAACGAGCCAGCGACCCTAAAACCAAAAACTTGTTCCCTAATTGCCGCTGCTTACCTGCCTCGGATACTCATATCTCAGTTTCACAACTTATTTATCCTTGCATTTTTAGGGGCGACCTCGTAAGAATTAGGGGCGACACTAAAAGACAAAAAAGGTCACCCAAACGTAAATCTAAGCTACCCCTTATCTTCGATTTTTTGAAATGGCCAATATGCCCTTATATAATCGGTAGGTAAACATACAATCGGTAGGTTAAAATGAAACTATACCTACCGATTATTGTGTAGATACTTCGGCTAATAATCTCTTTTATAATCGGTGAGCTTATCCAACTCGTAAGACTACCGATTATAAGGAGCCCCGTATTCAACCATGGCCAAATTCCATAGGTTTTGAGGGGTGCAGGGCCAACCATAACCTCTTGGCTTGAGCTGTGGATGTAGCCATAATCGGAAGCCTAATAGGTTACATACACTACCGATTATAAGTTGCCCCAAAATGAGTTTTTTCTAAAATCCTTCAGGTGATGAATTTTGAAATTTGCCATAATCGGTAGGGTATATAATTATATAACCCACCGATTATAACGAGCCCAGATCCAACCTTTGCCATATTTCATAGGATTTGAGGGTACACAAACCGGTAGTAACCACTTGGTTCGCGCTTTGGATGCAAAGCGTTAATCGGAGTTAAATATATTTCCCAACCATCCGATTATGGGTCGCCCCAAAATGAGTTTTTTCTAAAATCCTTCATGTGATGAATTTTGAAATATACCATAATCGGTAGTCTATCCAACTCAACAACTTACCGATTATAAGGAGCCCCGGATCGAACCCTTGCCAAATTCTATTGGTTCCGAGGGTACAGGGCCATGCATAACCATGTGGTTCGTGATTTGGATGTAGCCATATTCGTAAGCCAAATAGGTTCCACAACCTACCGATTATAGGTTGCCCCAAATTTAGTTTTTTCTAAAATCCTTCATTTGATGAATTTTGAAATCTACTATAATCGGTAGTCTACTCAACTTAATAACCTACCGATTGTAAGGAGCCCCAGATCGAGCCCTTGCCAAATTCCATAGGTTTTGCAAAGCCAGGCATGACCATGTGGTTCGTGAATTGGATGCAGCCATAATTAGAAGTATAATAGGTTACAAAACCTACCGATTATTAGTTGCCCAAAAATGAGTTTTTTCAAAAATCATTTTTTTTGAAAATTTTGAAAGCTACCGTAATCGGGAGATATACTAACTTACATACCTACCGATTATTGGTTTTCCAAGATATCAGCTACGTCAAATTAGCCGTTGCAGTTTAAACCAACTTTAAGAAATAGCCGTTGTAGTTTTTGGGAAAAGAAAAAGAGTCGTTGGACCCTAAACCTATATAAAGAAACTCATATCTATCAACCCAATTGCACCAAACTCTTCCTCTCTTGAGTTCTAATTTTGAAAACCAAAAACATGGATATTGCTTTTTTTAGAAGAAGAAGATTGTGCTATTTATAGAGCGTGGGTTGTGGTAATCGCTCATGATCGTGTTCACAAGCTCCACAAACGGAATCCCAAGAGCGGTTATGGAACCGTATTCTAATGGTATTTGAGGCGTTAGATGGTAATCGAGTCAAGATCGTCCAATGACATTAAGATGAGAAAGGATGCGGTCGACAAGGAGATTGACAAACTTGAAGATGAAGAAAATTTGTTAGGACGCTTTTTCTTGGTGGACGTATGAAAACGAGTAAGTATCTTTATAACTCCGACTCACATTAACATAAGTTAGTACTAACTTGTTACTCATTCGTAATTTCAGAGAAATCTTGCGATCGTCGGTATATGGACCTCTACGGAAACGATTTGAACATGAAGGATGTTACAAGATCAAGAGGGACAATTCTTTGTGGTGTTTGGACGTTATGATCTTTTTAATACTTTTATGGTCAATTAGGAATATGGATTTAGGTGATTTTGACGAAATTGTAAGGTTAAGGTCGTTTGAACTTTATGTAATGGATGTAATCGGAGGGTTATTAATACAAACCCTTTCCGATTATACATAAACGAAAGCTTATTTTGTTAAACAAACTACCGATTAACGTATTCGGTTATATTATGTGTGAACTTTCGTTACGATTATGGTGTTATTTGGTTCTAGGAAACATTGGTTATTTCACACAAAATAATCGAACACCAACAAAAACTAAACCTACCGATTAACTATATTCGGACGTCAAGGTGAAAAGTTAACTTCCGATTACGGTGTTGTTTGGTTACGTAAAACCATAGTTGTTTCTTGGTAGAATAATCGGAAATTAGAAAAACCACAAACCTCCGATTAAAAATATTCGGTGGTCAAGGTGCTCAATTAATTTCCGATTATGGTGTTATTTGGTTACATAGAACAAAGTTTTTTTACATAGAATATTCGGAAGGAAAATTACAAATAAATCTACCGATTATTGTTATTCGGAAGTGAAGGTGCACATTTTCCTTCCGATTGTGGTGATGTTTGGATACAGAAGACAAGTTTTCTTTACACATGATAATCGGAGAGAAAAGTATATTAGCAATCCAATTCTGAGCAAATATTTTGCAAAATCCCCAGAATCGGTAGGTTAATAACGTATAACCCTACCGATTCTCGACTAAAAATGGAACATCCCCTAATCGGTAGAGGTTAATATATAAACTTATCTTCCGATTGTGTTCCAAAATTCAAAACTTTCATGTCTCTTCATGTGATTCGCTTGCGAGTCATTGTTAAATGCATAAAATGTGTAAAATAACTATTCTTAATCCATAAACATAACGTAACAACTAATATTCCGACACAAACTTTGAAAACGACATAATCCGACATAATCCAACATAAACAAAGTTATCCATAAAGTTTACGAAAAACATCGAGAGTTTACAACATCGAAAGTTTACTTGTTCCTTTTTGCTTTGATTTTGCGACCTCTACCAGCTCTACGACTTGGACCAGCATCATCATAGGTTTCATCAACTTGAGTGCTTGATGAAGCCCGAGTTCTCTTGTTCACCTTGGTTGTAGGTTTCTTTTGCATTTTTTTCCCCGAACTGAGATGCATACTCCTCATTGTCAACGTTATCAATCAACTGTTGGTGCTTTTTATCTTCTCAATTGAAACAGCTCTCCGGACTTTATACAATCGGTGCACCATTTAGACAAACGCTTGAACTCGTTCATCTGTTTTAAAACATAGCATACCATCAAACTAAGTTATTACTCTATTTTGACCCATAATATTAAACTAAATTAACAAAACAATACGTACCAATCTATCAAAACCCGCATGAGCTTCTCTTTGAGGATACTCTTGTACGAAGTCAAGGCTTTGCTTTAAGATCACTGGATTACACGAATATGAGAAACATTGCGGTACCAATCCATATAGTTGGGAGCATTTTCAAAACCTTGGTTGGCTGCCCTTCCTTGGTTGATCAAGTAATGCGCCCTTCTATCCCAGTGGAATTTACAGGATGGTGGACCCTTGTGAACCACCGTGATAGAATCTTTATCAGACTCGCATTGCTCCAGATCCAAAGTGAAATTGCCATGGATTTCCTCCTTTGGTATAACCTGTAAAAAACCGTGTTGTCGCATCACCCCTTGAGGCATTGACATCACATATCCCGTGGGGTGCCACAACGGTCCAAAATAAAGTGCCAAATCGGACCGACCCGCGATATTTCCAAAGAGCTCGGTATTCCTTGTATGGATCAAAGCATACGTCTTGGGCATTAAGTGAGTCCAAAATCTCACTCAAACGAATCGGTGATGCTCATTCGTCCTAGAATGGTTGTCATCGAAGACGTACTTTCTTCCTATAGGTCACCTTTCTCCCACGCCGGGTTTTCAATGGCCAAGGCCAATATAGGGAAGTGGACGTAGATCCAAGTCTATAATGTCATTTTTGCAAGTATTAGGAAATTGATTCATCAATAGTATAAAAAAAATAAAAAAAAATAACCAAGTATGTGGAGTTAATAAACAATACCTCGAAAGAGACTCACGTTCCTACCACTTGGCTAATTCCAAGCCTCGACGCTTTTCTCAACTCTTCCATCAACCACGCAAGGCATGCCGTTCCCAAGAGTACTCATGCACTTTATCGAGAGGATCCGGAAGTTGTAAAAGGTTGGCGTCGAATTGATTGCCACTGGTATTGGGGAAAATGACACATCCCAATACACATAGGAGATATGCGGTGGCCGAGTGGTTGACTTGCTCGTCCATTAAAGTTCCTTTCTCTTCTTTATCCTTGGTGCCCTTGAACATATCCATCAAAGTACCCATGTTGAACCTGTCTAGTTCTATACTTCATGCATCTTTTGAACTCGATTGTTGATGTTTCTTCATCCCAACCCAAACACTTCTTAGTCGATCATAAAGATTCCTCCATTCCAACCGCTTAGTGAACTCGGCCCTAACACCCTTGCTATGGACGGGGAGTTTAAGAATCTGCTCAACATCATCTCTGGGGTTATCGTCATCTCCCCAAACGACATATGGAAGGTGTCGGTCTCGTGGATAAAGTCTCTCCACAAACGCCGATATAGCCACCGGTCATGTTCCAACATTGAGTTCTCCGCAGCATTGGCCAACCCCGAATCCGCAATAATGGTCTTGAACCTTTCACATTCACCCTCCAAAGGCCAATCTAGCATTTTTGTTGGTGCATGGTCGCTTTGAGTAAACGAACCGCATCGAATGATACTATTAAACACATGACAAGTTAAAAATAAAATTAGAATAACCTAAAACTACAACCCTTAAAAGTATTACGGAGAAAAACATAATAAGTTAATAAAATGGATACGATCATTACCTCGCCCATATATTTCTCGGCCCGTGGATTCTTTGTATCCAAATAACAATTGTCCTCCATCCTCCCAGCCCAAGGATTACACCTTCGGAATATCCTTCACCTTCAGTTCATCTCGGACAAGGTGTTTCGCTTTCTTTCGAGGAGGATTTCTCTTTTCGGCTTGTCCTACTTCTTCGGGTACTTCTAGTTCAATTTCTGGTTGTGATGGTGGAGCACTTGGTTGAACACCTTCTTGGATTGGTTGTGATTGAGAGGCACTTGGTTGAATGACCTTCTTGGATTGGTTGTGATTGAGAGGCACTTGGTTGAACACCTTCTTGGATTGGTTGTGATAGAGAGGCACTTGGTTGAACACCTAATTGAACCTGTTCTGATTGAGGGGCACTAGGTTGAACAGCTTCTTGGCTTGCTTGTTGAGTTCCAACTTTACCACTTGAAGCGGCGTTAGCAGTCCTAGCTCTCTGCACTAGCCGTCGTGTTCGACGCCTATCCTTCCTTGCACTAGCCGAGACAATTGATTCTTGGATGTTTTTACCTCGCATATCCCTAAACAACAAAAAAAAGTACAAACGGTTATGAACTAAATATTCGGTTGGTTGATTTGACAAATTGCCTCCGATTATTCACAATCGTAAGTATCAGTTCACCTAAAGCTACCGAATACGTATAATCGGAAACAATATAAACTTTTTGGTGTTCGAATATGTTTATCTACACACAATAATCGGAATCTAAAGTTCAACATAACCCTCCGAATTCCACTCAATCTAAGCCTAACAAAACTAATGTCTACCGAATATGCGTCTCTTTGTATCCGTAAACAAATCAAGTTGTTAGCCTAAACAATCGGAAAGATATTACGTAATATATCACCCGATTATTGCGTCTCTAATACTTGTTCTTCCCTAGTATATTCGGAAGGAAAAATCACAATTAGATTCCGATTATGATATAATCGGTAGGATACCAAAATTTTTAACACCCGAATATGACAAATTTTCTGAAATGAAGAGTTCGACCACAATCGGAAGTTTATAACAATACCTAACCTACCGATTCTAGGTAATAACCGAAAACCCTAAAAAGAATAAACATGGATTCGTCCAATTGAAGCAATATAAACCAAATTAATGGTAGAATCTTACCTAATCGGCGCCATTTGAAGTTGCCCGAGAGTTTGGCTATCGCACGCCTACTTCATCGTCTTCGTGTTCTTCGGGTTCGTGAGTTAAAACCTCTTTATTACGGGCATGCAATCCAATATTCGGATCCTCACCGCGCACTACGTTTTGGTTCGAGCTTTCTTACGTTCTGTTTCTTTCATCTTTATAGAGAATAATCGACGATGATTCAATTCGACGATGAACGATGTATAGCGAGGAGAGGGGGAGAGTTTTCCTCTCTGCAATCGGAAGGAAAGAGGAGAAGAGGAGTTGAAGTTGAAGTTGAAAAGAAAATGAAATGAATTTGAATTTAGGTCGACTTTGGTTTTATCTGTCAAACGGTTATTAATCGGAAGGTAATACCACCTAATTATCTACCGATTGTTGAGTAGCCCAAAATCGGTAGAGTGGGTTACTTATAACCCACCGATTATTGGAAGCCCCAAATTGAGAATTGCCCAAATTCCCTAGGTTTTGAGGGGTGCAGAGCCGACCATAACCATGTGGTTCGTGATTTGGATGTAGACATAATCGTAAGCCAAATAGGTTACCCAACCTCCCGATTATAGGTTGCCCCAAAATGAGTTTTTTCTAAAATCCTTCATTGTAGGAAATTTGAAGTCTACCATAATCGGTAGTCTACTCAACTTAATAAACTACAGATTGTAAGGAGCCCCTGATCGAATCCTTGCCAAAATCCATAGGTTAAGAGGGTACAAAGCTAGGCCTAACCATGTGGTTCGTGATTTGGATGTAGCCATAATCGTACGGAAGATAGGTTCCAAAACCTACCGATTATAGGTTGCCCCTAAATGAGTTTTTTCTAAAATCCTTATTTCCACACCAGCCTAAAATTGAACCAAAGATTTGAAGTCACTCATTTTATTGAATCGAAAAAACATACATGTAGTTGAAATAAAATAGAAGTAAAACACATAAAATTGTTCAATACATCGTCCTAGGGATTCTCTACGAGTTTAATTATATTGGGTGAATTGTCATTCAACTTCCTCCAAGAGAGTGTAGCAGTCCTCGTGCGTAAACTCATGGACCGTACCTTAATCTCGTATTGAGTCCGATCCAAAGAACACCGGAAAAACAATTATTTTAATAAGTCAGCGTTGTTGAATAATCGTAACCAAATAAATAATTTTTGATGAACGGCCTATTGATTCACAAACTTACTCTACTCATGCGGTCTTCGTTTGGCATAGCGTCCTTACGATCTTTCAATTCGTTTCTAAGCCAAAGACGCATTCATTGTATAAATAAGTGTACCTTTCCCTTATCTGCGTGAGTGTCCTCCTTGAACGATTTCCGTTTAGTGCTTTGAAAACCTTAAACACCCGTTTCCACCAAGCATTGGTGTTTTGATCATGCCCAAAGTAAGGCCCTCTTGTTGGGTCTTCGTTACTGGTCACCCATTGCGCTTCCTCAACGGAGTGCTTTGTGAGAGTGGTGTGTGCTCTGACAATAGCAGAATCTTCTATATTATTGAACGGAGTTGTAGCCATTTTTGGTGATTCAAAGTGATGGGTGACTGATTTAGGAAGATTGAATGTGATGGGTGAATAAGTTTGGTAGAGATATAGGTCTCTATTTATAGCAAAAAGTACTCCAACGGCTAGTTTTTTAAAAAAAAGTTACTTCAAAATAATCGGAGGTTTGTCAATATGTATTATCTACCCGGTTGTGTTTGGTTTTCGAGGCACGGCTAGTTTATTTTGAACGAACTAGCCGTTGGAGTATAATCGGTAGTTAGATCAACAATTAAAACTTCCGATTTTCATAAATATTTTGAAATTCATAACTTTTTGCGTAGGTAGTTGGAGTATAATGGTAGCTAATAACCTACCGATTATACAGTTGCCCCAAATTTTGTTTTTGAGAAATGTCATTTTTTTGAATTTGGGAACTAGAATAATCGGTAGTTAATATGACTTCCGATTATAAAGTTGCCCCAAATTTCTTCCTTGACGAAATCACCAATTTTGGGAATTTAGGAACTACTATAGTATAACATAGTTATTTCCCTTCCGATTGTCATAGAAGCCAGATGCGAGTTTGGCACAAAATCGATAATAATCGGTAGTATAACATAGTTACCAAACTTCCGATTGCGTTATAATAATCGGACACAAAATAGCGTCCGATTGTGTAAGGGCATTAACGTATTCTCCGCGTTTTTGGACATCCCTTAACGGTATATATGGGTTGGGAATAAAAAATTCGTCCCTAATTCTTTCGGGGTCGCCCCTAAAAGTGCGAGGTTATTTATAGTACAATCCCAAAGAAAAATACTTCTTCGGTCAGGTTGGACACACTCACCCACACACACATGAATACAAAATCTTCAAAAGATCTTATCATATGTTATTCTCTATTTTACCAGTTATATTTGGGATTTCACACAATATATGATGCATGCGCTCTCCACCGAGGTATCAATTAAATAATTGCTCTTGAACATGTGTTTGGGGCATATTTTGAAATCTAATATATCACATTATTTTCTGCTCTTGCTAATGCCAATGATAGTAATCCATGTTACTGCAGTTAACCTTCAATTTATTGCATTTAATACATTTTGTTCCTCTCCTTGTACATGTAGGTGCTAAGAGCAACTGCAGTGGGAGACTAAACCCATTTATTTGGTCTCTGAACCAGGCGTAGCGGGACGGATCATCGACCAAATACCAGACTAAATGAACAGTGGGCGATTATATTTGGTCGGGACCAAAGACTAAAACCCAAATATAGTCGAGCGGTGATATAGTTTACGCCCCAAAACCAGCGAACTTAAAGTTTACGCCCCACACCCAATGGGATATAGTTTACGCCCACACCAAGTGGGATAAAATGTTAAGCCCCACTTTTTTTTTTTTTTTTTTTTTTTTGTTTTTGTTAGGCTTTAACATTATATGTGATCCTGGTGTGGGGCGAACATTATTATGTGATCCCCACACCAAAGTGACATTATATGTTCGCCCATTTTTTTTTTTTTTTTTTGGCGCGGGATAAAGTTTACGCCCCACACCAGGCGAACTTATACTCCCCGCTCGACTAAATTTACTCGCCACCCACTGCGTCACACGATGGACCAAACTAAAATTTGGTCTTTTTTTTTGGTCTTTGATCTTTGGGTTTAGTCGCACCGCTGTGGATGCTCTAAGCCCTTTCGCCCGAGCCCAGTTCACAGATTCTGGCAGTGCTTCTAATTGAACCGTTTTTTGGGGACCAGCCTTTTTTTGGGGGACCATGGTTTTATTTTGGGTAAAGACATTAGAAGTAATTCTAGGTCACCCCATATCTAGTTATTTATTTAATACCTAATTTACCCTCTTAATTAATTTTAGGTTATGATTAGTGAAATGATTTAGTTAAAAACAATTAGTGAGTAGAATTATTGTGAGAGTAGAGTTAGAGAAGATGAAGGAGAAAAACATGAAAAATAATTTTTTTCCAATTCACCCTTTGAGTATTCAAATGATGGATTTTATCAACCACAACAGAGGAAGAGTATTTGGGTGAACAAGTATGCTCCAAACTTAGATAATGTATGTTGAATTGGTAAAAACTTCCCAAAAATGTAAAATTTTGAATTGATTTTGAACAGTTCGGTTATTTTATATGAAGAACAAGTAACCGAACTATCCGAAGGTGTAGTTCGGTTGCTTTGTGAGGATGAACAAGTAACCGAACTCATCTCGAATGTGTAGTTCGGTTGCCTTGGGAAATAAACAAGTAACCGAACTAGTTTGAAAGGTGTAGTTCGTTTGCTTGATCCAAACACGCAGGTTACCGAACTCCATATTAATAGAAGCTTCGACATGCAAAGCGTTATGTTCGGGTTGGTTCGCAACCAACCGAACTTTACGTACTAAATAAATTTTAACCAAGTGTATAAGGTTGATTTGGTTCGCAAACCGCATGCTTTTGATCCAACCGAACTAAGTTTAATAAGTTGATTTGTTTGCAAACTTGAAATCAATTGCACAACCAACGAACTTAACAAACAAAAATTTCTTATGTTTTTAACCGTAGAGTTTGTTACATGGCGTTTTAAGATTTTTGCGAAATAATAGAACAAAGTTGATAGAGTTCGGTTATAAGAGAAATAAAAATAATGGGAAAAACAAGAAGGTTCTGTTACATGGCAACTTTTTTTCTTATGTTTTTAAACCTAGAGTTCAGTTACATGGTAGTTTTATACATTTATGCGAAACAACCGAACTCGTCAGATTCAGAATATAGTTATAAAGCATACAAAACCGAACTCATTCAAGGTGTAGTTCTAAGGTTGCTTTGTGAGGATGAACAAGTAATCGAACTCATTCGAATGTGTAGTTCTGGGTTGCCTTGTGAGATGAACAAGTAACCGAACTCAACACTCAGTAACCTCCATTAAACCTCTCTGCAACTTCCATTTTTAGCTCATTTTGATGATTACTTCTCATTTTTTTCAACCAAAAAAACGACAAGTAATGGGTTTGTGAGAATATCTTTGCTAAAATTTAAATTAAGCTATATATATATAGAGGTGGTGGTGGTTGTTGGTAGTGGTGGTAATCGGTGGTTGTTGGTGGTGGTGGTAATCGGCGTCGGTGGTTGGTGGTGGTGGGAGGAGGTGGTGGTGGTAATCGACGGCGGTGCGCGGTCGTGATGGTGGGAGGTGGTGGTGGTAGTAATCGGCGGTGGTGGTGGGAGGAGGTGGTGGTTATATATAGAGTGAGAGAGAGGTGGTTATTAGGTTGGTTTTAAATTAAATTAGGTTAATTGTAGGTTAGTAATATCAACGCATTAGGACACCCATTATAACTAGAGGGAAGGTGGCCTAATAAGACCATGGTCCCCTCAAATAAACCATGGTCCCCAAAAAATGGTTCTTCTAATTCCAGTTGTTCTGTATATATTTAATGGGTTTAGCGTCAAGACTTTTTATTTCAGAATCTTTTCACGTTATCACTATAAACATTTTTCTTAGACTAGCTCTAATGGGATCCAACATCCAACATTATACACTGTGGAAGTGTCGTTAATGTTGCTACAGTTCCTTGGATCCAGAGAGAGTGCAACGTTCAGCTTGGATCCAAGTTGGAAGTATCCAAGGGACGCAATTTGAAACTGTGTATGGAAAAAGCATTACACGTAGTTCCTAAATGCGTATCAGAGAATAATTTACGAGGATATTCTTCCACACGCAGCTTTGAAATGGGGCTTTGACCTGGTCAACGTGGTTAATAAGTGTCAATACGCAGGTTTGAAATAGCGCATGGACCGGTCAACACAAAGCTAATACGTTAGTTTGAAATCTGCGCATGGACCGTCAACACCGGTCAACACGCAGCTTTGAAACCGCATTTTTGAGTATTCTAGAAAACGCAGCCATAAAACCGCGTGTCGCTACAGTTTAAAACGCGTATCAACATGAAATCTCGGATTCCCATTGCACCCAGGCGTTGTATTTTGGTGACGTGGATCCAAAAAATAGCTTGAATCTTGGACCACGGTTAGACCTAGCCTCAGTGACAAGCATTATTTGTTAAAGTTCTTGCTACAATAGGAGAGAGAAACAATAATGCTATTATTATTTAATTTCCTTCAATAAATAGTTATACCTGTAATTTTAGGATTCAAATATTATCGCATTTTAATTTCCACTCACTTATTTGTTTTGGCAATTCATATCTTTCACCGACACAGTAGATTTAATTTGTGATGATTTAGCGAGAAAAGAGAAAAACAAAGATCAACTAGGAGATTTCCATCTTAAGGCTAGGGAAACACCGTTTGCCTATATTGATCAATCGGTGCAATTAGGGGTGCAGCCATCTCGCTTGTCCATACGATCATTCATCTGAACACCCAAATCATAAATCTTTCCAGCTTTCCAGTCAGCTGGCAAATCTTTGTTGGAATATACAAAAGATCGATCATATCCACTATATACAAACAATCTGAAACTTAGACTTCCTTGAGGGGTGTTCTTCATTTCCCAGACAGCTCCACGTTTATGGTCCATATCTCTCTCGATCCTAGTAAAGTTATTTTGTGCGTACACTGTTACCATATAGATTCCTGTTTGCCCACCTTGGTTGAGGAATGTAAGTACTAAATGATCAGGTTTCTTGCTGCTTTTATCTACTCTTACCGACAGATTGTGGTTCTTGTATTCACAAGGTACTCTACACACACAAAAAAAAGATATGGTCAGTGATTTAATTTAACTAAATTTATTGAATGGTTAATCATCTGTCTTTTGAAGAGTGATACTTCATATAAAAATAGAAGAAAAAAACATGTATTTTGGCTGACAAAAATTAAAGCAAACAGAATCAGTTTTCCAAAGATTAACCGAATAACCATTAACTACAAAGCAACTTGAAATTACCTGATATAATCCACATCGACAGTTTTGAGTGATAAGAGTTCTCTGGCTTTACCCTTAGCAGCCATTGAGATATAAGCTCTGTCGCTAAGAATCAAATCTATATTTGCAAGGTCTTTTATTTTCGGAAGACTACATGTTAAAACCACATTTGTACCTCTTCCTCTGCACAATGTCTTGTTCTTACAAGTTACCTATACGCATCAAAAAAATGTGACTAATTTAAGCATATAAACCTCTTTGTCGGTGTCGATAAAGAAATTTTGATTCGCAAATTATTCTATCATAGAGAGATAATGATTCAGGTTTTTGTATGTACATGTAAGCAGGATCCACAGGCAACACCATTTTCTCCGAGTAAGGAAGGAATACCAGCTGCAATATATCCCTTGTTGAAGCTTTTAGCTATTGAACCATACCCACATGCTCCATCTGCAATCATTAATTCAAAAGGCAGTCAATATACATGAACAAGTTATACATATAAAGAAATTTCTAGCTAGAGGATTAGCAGATCTTACAAGGGATGACAGCCTTAGATAGAGGGAAATAACCAGCCTTGCTTTTATGCAAACAAAGAGGGTTACAAGGAGCAGCGCTCACAGATGAGGAAGCGAGAAACAAGAAGAATAATGCACTAAAAAGTGCCATATGTGTAATCTTTGTTTGCTTGGGTAGTATTTGCTATGATAGTGTGTTGAAGATGGGAAGAAGTGGCTCCTCATTTATAGACAAAGAAGATATTTAGCATTAATGGATGCGGCCTCTAATGCAATAGTTGACTGCCTCATAAACAATGAATTAGGATCATGTTCCCTAAATTAGATGTCGCTAACGTTTTAATTATCACTAAGATCAATGCTTCTCACATGTGAATCAATGCGCTTGCCAGGGCTAATTAATTAATAAACTCGCACATATACAGTGGTGAAAGATTCTTTACTTACGCATATATATAATCAGTTCTCTTCTCAGACACGAGACAAACGTTATTATAGTTTTTTTTAAATTATTCCGGAAATGTGATTGAAGATTCTTAAACGGGTTGTCAATTGACAAGCGATTGAAGATTGAAGACAAAGACTAATAATCTAAGCTAAGGGTGCACTGTGTTGTAGTCTATGCGCAACAACGAGCCAGCGACCCTAAAACCAAAAACTTGTTCCCTAATTGCCGCTGCTTACCTGCCTCGGATACTCATATCTCAGTTTCACAACTTATTTATCCTTGCATTTTTAAGGGCGACCTCGTAAGAATTAGGGGCGACACTAAAAGACAAAAAAGGTCACCCAAACGTAAATCTAAGCTACCCCTTATCTTCGATTTTTTGAAATGGCCAATATGCCCTTATATAATCGGTAGGTAAACATACAATCGGTAGGTTAAAATGAAACTATACCTACCGATTATTGTGTAGATACTCTTGACTAATAATCTCTTTTATAATCGGTAGCTTATCCAACTCGTAAGACTACCGATTATAAGGAGCCCCGTATTCAACCATGGCCAAATTCCATAGGTTTTGAGGGGTGCAGGGCCAACCATAACCTCTTGGCTTGAGCTGTGGATGTAGCCATAATCGGAAGCCTAATAGGTTACATACACTACCGATTATAAGTTGCCCCAAAATGAGTTTTTTCTAAAATCCTTGCGGTGATGAATTTTGAAATTTCTACAATCAGAGGGGTATATAATTATATACCCTACCGATTATAACGAGCCACAGATCCAACCTTTGCCATATTTCATAGGATTTGAGGGTACACAGCCAGCCGTAACCACTTGGTTCGCGCTTTGGATGCAGCGTTAATAGGAGTTAAATATATTACCCAACCATCCGATTATGGGTCGCCCCAAAATGAGCTTTTCTAAAATCCTTAATGTGATGAATTTTGAAATATACCATAATCGGTAGTCTATCCAACTCAACAACCTACCGATTATAAGGAGCCCCGGATCGAACCCTTGCCAAATTCCATTGGTTCCGAGGGTACAGGGCCATGCATAACCATGTGGTTCGTGATTTGGATGTAGCCATATTCGTAAGCCAAATAGGTTCCACAACCTACCGATTATAGGTTGCCCCAAATTTAGTTTTTTCTAAAATCCTTCATTTGATGAATTTTGAAATCTACTATAATCGGTAGTCTACTCAACTTAATAACCTACCGATTGTAAGGAGCTCCCAGATCGAGCCCTTGCCAAATTCCATAGGTTTTGCCGGGCATGACCATGTGGTTCGTGATTTGGATGCAGCCATAATAATCTAAGCTAAGGGTGCACTGTGTTGTAGTCTATGTGCAGCAACGAGCCAGCGACCATATAACCAAAAACTTGTTCCCTAATTGCCGCTGCTTACCTGCCTCGGATACTCATATCTCAGTTTCACAGCTTATTTATAGTACAATCCCAAAGAAAAATACTTCTTCGGTCAGGTTGGACACACTCACCCACACACACATGAATACAAAATCTTCAAAAGATCTTATCATATGTTATTCTCTATTTTACCAGTTATATTTGGGATTTCACACAATATATGATGCATGCGCTCTCCACCGACGTATCAATTAAATAATTGCTCTTGAACATGTGTTTGGGGCATATTTTGAAATCTAATATATCACATTATTTTCTGCTCTTGCTACTGCCAATGATAGTAATCCATGTTACTGCAGTTAACCTTCAATTTATTGCATTTAATACATTTTGTTCCTCTCCTTGTACATGTAGGTGCTAAGCCCTTTCGCCTGAGCCCAGTTCACAGATTCTGGCAGAGCTTCTAATTCCACTTGTTCTGTATATATATTTAATGGGTTTAGCGTCAAGACTTTTTATTTCAAAATCTTTTTACGTTATCACTATAAACATTTTTCTTAGTGACAAGCAGTAATTTGTTAAGGGTACTGTTAACTCGTATACCCGTATACAAGTTAACAGGGTATTATAGACTTTTATTTATCTAGGAAATAGACTTTTATTATAGACTTTTATTTATCTAGATAAAATTAAGTTAATACGATCTTATCATCTTAATGATTAATTTCTATTTCCTAGATAAATAAAAGTTTATAATACCCCTATTAACTTGTATACGGGTATACAAGTTATCGCATATACGGATATACAAGATAAGAGGACCCTTTTTAATATACCTCCTATTTGAGAAGAAAAAAAATATAATCAAATAACTTAAGTGACATCAATCTCACCTGCTTTTGCAAACCCATCAATTAATCAATCGTACGTGACATTATTCTAAGAACACCCATGTCCCAACTTCGTTTGTTTCAGCGGATCCAAATCTTTACCATGAGCAGCTTCCACTAAACAATCCATTTTTTATAACTAACACATGTAAAAGCTCTCAAGCTTGATAACTCTTGCCATTAATTCCTTACATTATAATCATTTTTGTGGAACAGTGCCCTCTGATTGGCGTACTACTACTTCTGGTCAAATCGAAATGATAAGATCTTTTCCAAATCCTAGGAAAGATTTTGTATTCATATTGAATTCATATGTATGCGTAATTGTGTACCTCCAATCTGACCGATTGAACAAGTTTCTTTTCTTCCGATGGCTGGGAATCCGGGATATGAGCATCCGAGGCAAGTACAAGAGAAACTGTTTTAATTAATACTCGATTATTTAATAAACTCTCTTAAATAATATTTTTTGGCCGGTCCCGAATCGGGGACAACGTGCCAAATTAATAATTCGCTAAAATTATAAGATAATACATTTTTGATGACCTATGTAGACCCATATGAAATATAAATTAATAATGCATATATATATTCAATATATTAGTGATTTACGCTGACTTTTTGAAAAATGATTTAATTGTCTTCTGTTTTTTGCTAAAATCAATATCCTATTGAATTTCATCTCTAATTTTTCTTATCATTGTCTTGGTGTTGTTTTCTCATAGCTCAGCAAGAAATTATTCAATGTGATTGCCGCTTTAATAGCATCGTTTCGTGAAGGGAGCTTTATTTTGAGCTTTCATCATCTTCTTCCACATCTTTATCAAGTCACATAACGCTGTCGATTATTTCTTCATCAGTCAACAACTGTGTAACTTCATTTTCTTTCGGATAATTTAGGACATCTTCGACATTCATCGAATTGCGATAGCCCAATTTCTCGATCAAATTTTGCAAGTCTTGATTTCATTGTCTGTATGTTCATCCAAATTGTCTAATCTTGTGTTATCTGTTGATCGAAGTTTACAATGACGAAAGCATCAATTTTGTCTAACTTGTGATATGAACTTTATCTATAAGTTAATAAAATATTACTTAATATATAAATCTCAGCCCCCATCCTCTTCGGCACCCTTGGCTAGGTTACCCATGAGGCTCGCTGGTAGGTTAGCACGACAACCTGTTCAATTAATGTAGTAGTATGTCATTAGAGCTTAGCTTGTTAGGCTTCCAACTAGTTAATGTAATATTCTTTATACAATAATAATAAAATATATAAATTAATAATTATTATTTTATCGGTTAAATGATATCTCGTTTAATTAATAAATTTTGATGGTCCCGACAACATTAATTTATAGAGTTTCTACTGTAGGTAGTAGCGGAAATTTGGTAAGTTGTGTTGGTTACTCACAGGGTCGTCGCTTCACATGGACTTCAGGTCCTTCACTCACTTAGAGCATCTCCAAGATAAGGTGCAAAAAATCCTATGTGTATTTTTTATTTAGTCATTTTATTTATGGGGTCTACACATAGAGTAAATGTAGGACCTCATATCTAAAAAACCATCTCCAACACTAGAGAATTTTAACCCTAGAATTAAAAGAAAATTAGTGAAAAAGATGACGTGGAGGTGCAAACGGAGGTGTAAATAACACTTTCTTGAACACCTTCATATTTAGTAATTGGTCCCTCCTATCCTGTAGGACCCTACTATTGGAGATGGATTTATGTCAAACGGAAGTCTAAAATCCTATGTGTCACTAAAAAATAAAAACTCCACCCTCTGTTGGAGATGCTCTTATTATTTAATTAAAAAATCCATTTCTTTTCGATTGAAACGTTATTGTTTCGGTGAAAGCACGACCTTGCTACATATCCCCCAACCCTTTCCACCATTCTCTTCCACCACTAGGTGGCTTCATCCAGGCCATAGATTGCATCCATTTTGATCCCATGGAGAAGCGGGGGGTCCCATTATAATTGAACTGCACCAATACCTGCATGACACCTAAGCGGTGGAAAGTATCGGGGAAGGGGCTGGTGGACATATAGCATTTTCGGTGAAAGCATGAGACTGATCACTCACACTGTCACCCATATCAAACTGCACCCATATACGCATGGATAGAGACGGAAATAAGTAAAAAAGTTAGTAAAGTAAAAAATATGCCGAAACGTAGACCATCTATTTTCTGATGTAACTAACCAGTTTAGTCTGAATCTCACTTAAGGCGTCTGACTCAAAAATGATAGATCAACGTCATTAGCCGACCGAGGCGAGCGAGGAGGACTCTATATATGGTGACTTTGTGTCAATGTGAAGCGTGACATTTTTTTTCAATTACACAAAAAAATTGAATTTTGGTTAGGACACTGGAAAAGACTAAGATGTCCCTCTAAATCAAATTTTACCTTTTTCCTTTAGACATTTTCGTAAATAAACCAAAAAGGAAGGGGAATAAGGTATTAGACATTTTCGTAAATGCATTTTTTACATATTTAAAAACCTCGTATATTTCAAACTACAAATCGTATTTTTATAAATTTTATATATTTGGAAAGCCCTTTAAATTAGCTACGGAATGAGCATAAACAATGATATCAAATTTTTGTTTTTCAATTTTTTTTATTATTCTCCAAATTTTGTATCTTTTCTCCTTAAAAATTAGGCATAGCTTAAATTAGACATATCTTAAAAAAATTGAAAAAAACTACAAGAAAAATAAAATGATTGACTAAGTATAAAAAACAACTAATTTTAAAATGAAAAGCACAACATATGGTGTTGAATCACCACCAAATTATTTGCAAAGTAAAAATATACCATGGCCTACCTGTCTGGAAAAATGATACTTTCGCGTCGTGTTTGGAAAAATTATACCTTCGTGCCGTCTCAGGAAAAATTATATTTTCACCTTACGGCGGAACTAATGTGAACACAAAATTTAGTTTTAGGTCAATTTTTTCGGTCGGCCATCCCACCGTGGTAGCGGTCATCTAGTTATAGAATTTTTTAGAATCCATTCAGGTATATGTCTAACGAGTCCTGTAAAAAACACAAACAATCTAGATTTTTTTTTTTTTTAAACAACTAACAATGGGGAACAAAGACGTAGAAAGACCACAAAAGTTTAACGGAAATGATTTCAAGAGATGGCAATCCAAGATGTTGTTTTATCTAAGCCATCATGAATTGGACTATGTACTGGTTCCAGGTGATGATTTGTACAATGCTGAAAATTTGACTGAGGAGGAGGTCAATATTAACACGAGGTCTAATTTTCTGGCTAAAATCATATCATGAACGGTTTGGAGGATGCGATGTATGATTTTTACAAAGCAAAGATAATTTCGATTCTTATGATTTGTGGACCATGTTAGAAACGAAGTACCAATTGAGATCGCAGGGAGCAAGAAATTTCGTGGCGAAATTTATGGACTTCAAGATGACGAATGATAAGCCGTTGTTGATCAATTTCTAATTTCAACAAATCATTAATGAGATTCTTGTTGAAGGTATGGTCATTGATGAGACGTTTCAAGTATCTGCGGTGATTGAAAAGTTACCATCTTCTTCGTCAGAATACAAGAAAAAGCTGAGACATGAAACTGGCGAAATCAACATGGTTGAATTGGGAAAGAAGATTCAAGTGGAAGAGATGTTGTGCACTAAAGACAAGAACGTGTCATCTGCAAGGGACATGTCTAACAAAGGTCATATGTCTGAACACAAGTCATCCAAAGCTGGAAAAGGTGACAACAACAATCGCAACTCGAAGCATGGAACTAACAAGAAAGGTATGTTTCAGTAAACTGCATTTGGCATTTACTAAAATTAAATGTCCTTGTTGGGTGTGTGGAAATACTGGTCATATGGCGGTTCACTGTAGACAATTTAAGGATAAGAAGAATAATGTTAACTTGGTTGAGAAGAACAAAGACGAGTTTTCTGATGTAGTGTCTGAAGTTAATTTGGTGACCAATGTGATGGACTGGTGGGTAGACTCTGGAGCTACCAAGCATGTTTGTGGGAACAAAGACATGTTCAACTCCTACCGGAGGGTAGGGGAAGGGAAACTCTATATGGGTAACCTATCCGTATCATAGGTTGCGGTGAAAACGAAAGGCCTGGTCTCAAGCTCACATATGGAAAGACTCTCGCATTGAATGAAGTTCTTCATGTTCCAGTTATCTGCAAAATCTTGTTTCTTGTTCTTTTTTAGATGATAAGGGGTTTTAAAGTTACAATTGAGTCCTGGAAAACTTATAGTAACTAAGGGCAATGATTATGTGGGTGAGGGTTATAAACCGGGGTCTATATAAACTTAATATAACCTGTCCTAAATTGAAATGAATGATTCTTCGCTTTACATGTGTGTGTCATTGAACGTTTGGCATGGTAGACTTGGTCAATCTAGGGTTTTGGGCCAAAGGTCGTTTGGTAACCTCGGACGGCTAGGATTTGCTCCTGGGATTGAAGGGAGATCGTTGATTATCGCATGCCTTCGTTTTGTTGCCGCGTAGGAAGGCCAAAGAAGGTGGCGCGGCTAGGTTGGCATGGGGTCATGGCAAGGTGCGTTTGGCATGGCACGGTAGGTGTGGTTTGAATGGTTTTCCATTGGCACTGGGGTGCGGCTAGCATGGTCGGCATGCCTTGGCGCGGTAGGTGTGGCTGGCATGGTTTACCATTGGCACTAGGGTGCGGCTAGCATGGTTGGCATGCCTTGGCGCTGTAGGTGTGGCTGGCATGGTTTGCCATTGGCACCGGGTGCGGCTAGCATGGTTGGCATGCCTTGGCGCGGTAGGTGTGGCTGGCAGGGTTTGCCATTGGCACATGCGGCGTGAGAATTAGGGTTTTGGTCTGTCGAAACCCTAATCAACATTAAAAAATGGTACCCTAGTAATTTTCTCGCAGATAAATTAAAGGGTTCAATAAATGTGTTTGGTTTGGACATTATTACTCAAGTTCTGTGACGTCACTGTCTGACTAGGGTTTTACGATTTTACCCCTAAGCTAAAAACCACCATCAACACCTCCCAATAAGTGCTAAGTTTAAAGTCTTCAAATGGCCAAGGAAGGATTAGTCACCTCGTAATAGCCAAAAAATCATAAAGTAATAATAGGAAAAATAGGGGTCATCAAAACCAAATAAAGCTATCACAAATAAAAGGGTCATCAAGAGAATAAACAAATAAAGCACACCTTGTCTAGTTTCTGTTTAAGACAACTAAATCTAGGAGTTCTATAATTGGGTCCAAATAAAATATTTTCATGGGTTGCGTTTCCTCGTAGCTATGATCCGATTCAGGTATTAGAGTCTGAAAAAACTTAGAAGCATATAATAATAACCTAAATAACTGCGAATCCTTAAAGTCAATCAGGTTTGACTCACAAAGTTGACCACGATGAAAGTGGTGGTGAATTTTAAGCAAATATGTCGATTGTAATCTCCTAAAGTACTTAGGCTTAGTCTCAAAACTTAATACACATATGAAACTTATACATTCCCACAATTGGTTGAAAAATATTTGGTGGTAAAACAAATTCAATTTGGGTATTATCGCCTGGGTAAACCACATCAACCAGAGGATGAGTTTCTAATAACTGAACTTCTTCCTGGACATTATTAGGTTTGGGAGAGCTAGTATGAAGGTATTGGCACAATAGTTGAGCACACATATATCAAATCCCAAGTGAGGGATTTTTGTAAGAGTCAAAGGTGAAGTACATGGAGAATGATAATCACCCCTAAACTTAGAGTTTTGGGTGTCTCTAGATAGACTAACTATAATTTCTCTAATTTCTAGGTGGTGGTGGTTGGTGGTGGTGGTAGTTCTGATATATGTGCACTGGGTTCATGTATCAGAGAAATTATAGAAACCGCAGACCCAGTCCCCAATTTCACATTTCAATTTTAATTTGACCTAATTTTGAAAAAACTACACTTTTTTTTTTTAATTTTGTACCCTAATTAAATCATCAATTCATCGCATAACTGAACTTGATTCAAGAAATTTACCTTTCCTTTTCTTCTTCTTCATCTCCTTTCCTGCTCTTGGATTTGCAAAATTACGAATCCTCTGAAACATTTAACAAAAAGAAAAAAAAACAAGGAAGAAGATGGAAAAGAAAGAGAGATACATCAAGGTCAACTTCTTCCTTCTTCTTCTCTTCCATTGACCGTTCCATTATCTCGATCAATCTCTTTTTCACTCTCTCTATCTCTCTCTGCAACTCGGACTCTCTCGATATAAATTTTTTTTTACAAGTCCAACTGTCCAAAATAGTATCCTTTCAAGGTTAGTAGTGTTTATTGGGATTTTTTCCCCACGTACTACCCAGTCTGCAGTGTTCTGTTATTGGGGTTATTACCAGGTTAGTAGTTCTGCTGCTGGGCGTGCTAAAATTATTGGAACCATCCTTTCGGTTGGTGGGGCGATGACCGTCTCATTCTACACAGAGTTCCAGCTTAATTTAGAAAACCCATCTTATGACTTCAGTTATTTAAATGGATCGATCACCCTCAAAACATCTGTGGTGGGTCCATTATTAATAGGATCAAGTTGTGTCGCGAAATGTGGATGGTTTCTAATGCAGGTATCAGTCATATATGACAATCTTTATGTTGATTAAATGTTGATCAAGTGGATTATTGTTTATAGTGTCTGGTGCATGATTGTTTGCAAATATTTAGTGCATCAACTCCTTTAAAGCCCTAAGCCATGCGAGGCCATGCGTTGCGCGGTGAGAATACCCCACCTTTGAGTGGGCGTCACCGCCCCCTTGAAAAATCTCCATTCCACTTTTCCTCAAATTATATGTATGTAACAATAAATATCTTTTTCGGTTAAAAAAAAAAAACGAAAAAACAAAAAAAAAAACAGTCTTTCCCGTAAAGAAAAGAAACTGGAAAGAAAAATTGTCTTTCCCGTAAAGCTTTCCCCTCCAACCCTAAAACAATTCTTCTCTGCCGGTGAGAATCTCTCGCCTCTTTCCTTCTCCTTCGATTTCTTTTCTCTTGATTTCTCATTGTGTTATTTGATTAACAGGAACCAAGAAGTAACGAACATATATTGATTAGGGTTTACTTCTTTTTTGAATTCATGGGTTTGCACAAGCGAGAAAAAAACAAAAAAAAAAACTTATGTTCTTATGAAGAACCCTAAACCACAGCATATTGTTTGATCAAACAAGAAGCAAACTTGCAAGGAGTATTAGACTTTCATATATTGATTAGGGTTTACTTCTTTTTTTGAATTCATGGGTTTACACAAGCGAGAAAAAACAAAAAAAAAAAACTTGTTCTTATGAAGAACCCTAAACCACAAAGATATTGTTTGATCAAACAAGAAGCAAACTTGCAAGGAGTATTAGACTTTCTCTTATCGATGTTACGGCCTCACACAAGCGATGATAATTTTTTCATTCTCCGATCTCTAAGAACTCTCTAACCCTAGGATGAGATGACTTGCTTTTTGATTTGTTTTTGTTCCGGTATCTCCCTCACCCTCTTATCTTACTCATCGCAGGAATTGACGATTGGATGCGACTGTAATTTTGTATATATATAGTTTATAAGAAATCTTCAAATACTTTCTGATTGGATGTTATGCCTCATCATTCATATCGACTAAAGGGAAGTTTGTTAGACCAATATTTTGATTATGTAATTCCGAATTCTTATATTTTAATTTGATGGTTCACTATTTAAATACTATTGTCATATGCAGTCAAACCTTGCAACATTAGATGATACATCTAGGGTGGTTACCAAAGTAGAAGAGTCGATGAGGCTTTCGAGGAAGGGCGGCTTTATCCCTCGTGCCGCATTGGACAAACCGAACTACCATCTTTCCCCGAATATGAAGTTAGATTCAGGTGAGGGTTCTTCCTATGAAGGTTTTGGGTTCTCTTAGGCGATGTTTATTGATTTGAGTTTGAGTTAACTTTAATGAGCCTCCACTCCCATCGCCTACCGCTCACAAAAGTCAATAAAGAATTTTTCACTAGATTTTTTTGCCGAAAATAGAACTTTCGGACACTAGAATGTAGGTAATAGTAGAGTGCTTATGCACTTTCAGAGAGCAACCCCACCACTTTAACTATGATTTCCTCCAAACAAAAGATATGCGAGAGAACACGGATGTGGAGTAGTTGTGAAAGGGCCAAAGCACAAATGGCATTGTCAACGAACTCTCCGAGGATATGTCCAAAATTCCGATTGCTTACCCATTGAATGCTTAGAAGGTCTTTTTTATGTCCAAGATTTCTTATAAACTATATTAGTGTATATATAGTTTTGTTTAAAACCGTAGCTATGTGACTAACAAACATGTAGATTAGGATTTTTTCTTTTTCTCGCTTTCCCTGATTTGATTTTTTTTTTATTCTTATAATAAGTGATAATGCAAAGAGATGCAAGGTTTATTAATGGAGTTCAACATGTTTGCAGCTTCTTTTTATTTATGTTGCTTATGGATCAGTCATATGGACTGATTGTTGTACTGATGGAGCTCGAGTCGGGCTGTGTGAAGATAAGTGGTTGTTGATTGAGAAGGAGGAGATGTTGCTGTTATCTGGTGGTAACACACGGAAGCAAAATATGGATGATGAGGCAGCGATGGATGACTGAACTATGCTCGGGTGAGTTCTAGATGGTCATAGTAAGTTCCGCATCATATTTTATTTGTATGTAAACACTGTTTTCTGTAATTCTGAATTCTTATATTTTTTAATTTGATGGTTCACTATTTAAATACTATTGTCATATGCACAAACCTTGCAACATTAGATGATACATCCGGGGTGGTTACCGCAGAAGAGCTGATGTGCTTTTCGAGGAAGGGCGGCCTATCCTCCGTGCCGCATTCGATAAATCGAAGCTACCATCTTTCCCTAATATGAAGTTAGATTCGTGAGGGTTCTTCCTATGAAGGTTTTGGGTTCTCTTCTAGGCGATGTTTATTGATTTGAGTTTGAGTTAACTTTTATTGAGCCTCCACCATCGCCTACCGCCTCACAAAAAGTCAATAAAGAATTTTTCACTAGATTTTTTTGCCGAAAATAGAACTTTTAGACACTAGAATGTAGGTAATAGTAGAGTGCTTTTATGCACTTTCGTGAGAGCAACCCCACCACTTTAACTATGATTTCCTACAACCAGATATGCGAGAGAACAGATGTGGAGTAGTTGTGAAAGGGCCAAAGCACACAAATGCAGCTTGTCAACGAACTCTCCGAGGATATGTCCAAAATTTGATTGCTTACCCATTGAATGCTTAGAAGGTCTTTTTATGTCCAAGATTTCTTATAAACTATATTAGTGTATATATAGTTTTGTTTAAAAACCGTAGTTATGTGACTAACAAACATGTAGATTAGGATTTTTCTTTTCTCATTTCTCTCGGTTGATTTCGCTTTTTTTTTATTCTTATAATAAGTGATAATGCAAAGAGATGCAAGGTTTATTAATGGAGTTCAACATGTCACAGCTTCTTTTTATTTATGTTTTATGGATCATCATATGGACTGATTGTTGTACCCGATGGAGCCTCGAGTCCGGTAATGAAGATAAGTGGTTGTTGGGATCGGAATGAGGAGATGTTGTGTTATCTCAGCGGTAAACACACGGAAGCAAAATATGGATGATGAGGCAGCGATGGATGACGATCGAACTATGCTCGGGTGAGTTCTAGATGGTCATAGTAAGTTCCGCATCATATTTTATTTGTATGTAAACACTGTTTTCTGTAATTCCGAATTCTTATATTTTAATTTGATGGTTCACTATTTAAATACTATTGTCATATGCAGTCAAACCTTGCAACATTAGATGATACATCCTGGGGTGGTTACCAAGTAGAAGAGCGCGTGCTTTTCGAGGAAGGGCGGCGCCATCCTCTCGTGCTGCATTGGATAAACCGAAGCTACCATCTTTCCCCGAATACGAAGTTAGATTGGTGAGGGTTCTTCCTATGAAGGTTTTGGGTTCTCTTCTAGGCGATGTTTATTGATTTGAGTTTGAGTTAACTTTTATTGAGCCCTCCACCATCGGGCTACCACCACAAAAAGTCAATAAAGAATTTTTCACTAGATTTTTTCGCCGAAAATAGAACTTTTAGACACTAGAATGTAGGTAATAGTAGAGTGCTTATGCACTTCGAGAGCAGCAACCCCACCACTTTAACTATGATTTCCTACAAACCGGATATGCGAGAGAACACAGATGTGGAGTAGTTTGTGAAAGGGCCAAAGCACACAACAGGATTGTCAACGAACTCTCCCGAGGATATGTCCAAAATTACGATTGCTTTTACCCATTGAATGCTTAGAAGGTCTTTATGTCCAAGATTTCTTATAAACTATATTAGTGTATATATAGTTTTGTTTAAAAACCGTAGTTATGTGACTAACAAACATGTAGATTAGGATTTTTCTTTTTTCTCTCGGTTGATTTCGTTTTTTTTTTATTCTTATAATAAGTGATAATGCAAAGAGATGCAAGGTTTATTAATGAGTTCAACATGTCGCAGCTTCTTTTTATTTATGTTGCTATGGATCACTCATATGACCGATTGTTGTACCTGATGGAGTCAGTCCGGTAATGAAGATAAGTGGTTGTTGATTGAGAAGGAGGAGATGTTGTCATATCCTGGGGTGGTAACACGGAAGCAAAAATATGGATGACGAGGCAGCGAATGGATGACCGAACTATGCCTGGTGAGTTCTAGATGGTCATAGTAAGTTCCGCATCATATTTTATTTGTATGTAAACACTGTTTCTATAATTCAATTCTTATATTTTAATTTGATGGTTCACTATTTAAATACTATTGTCATATGCGAGTCAAACCTTGCAACATTAGATGATACATCCTGGGGTGGTTACCCGATTAGAAGAGGCCGGGGGCTTTTCGAGGAAGGGCGGTCTATCTCTTCAGGCGCATTGGATAAACTGGCTACCATCTTTCCCCGAATATGAAGTTAGATTCGAGTGAGGGTTCTTCCTATGAAGGTTTTGGGTTCTCTTCAGGCGATGTTTATTGATTTGAGTTTGAGTTAACTTTATTGAGCCCTCCACCATCGCCCACGCCCCACAAAAAAGTCAATAAAGAATTTTTCACTAGATTTTTTTAAAATAGAACTTTCGAGACACTAGAATGTAGGTAATAGTAGAGTTCTTATGCACTTTCAGAGAGCAACCCCACCACTTTAACTATGATTTCCTCCAAACGGATATGCGAGAACACGGATGTGGAGTAGTTGAAAGGGCCAAAGCACACAAATGCGGTTGTCAACGAACTCTCCCGAGGATATGTCCAAAATTCCGATTGCTTACCCATTGAATGCTTAGAAGGTCTTTTTATGTCCAAGATTTCTTATAAACTATATTAGTGTATATATAGTTTTGTTTAAAAACAAGTAGTTATGTGACTAACAAACATGTAGATTAGGATTTTTATTTTCTCGCTCTCTCGGTTGATTTCGTTTTTTTTATTCTTATAATAAGTGATAATGCAAAGAGATGCAAGGTTTATTAATGGAGTTGACATCTTCTTTTTTTTATATGTTGTTATGGATCATCATATGGACTGATTGTTGTTACTGATGGGCTCGAGTCGCCGGTAATGAAGATAAGTGGTTGTTGATTTAGAAGGAGGAGATCTCATTGTTATCCGGTGGTAACACACGGAAGCAAAATATGGATGATGAGGCAGCGATGGATGACCGAACTATGCTCGGGTGAGTTCTAGATGGTCATAGTAAGTTGCAGCATCATATTTAATTTGTATGTAAACACTGTTTTACGTAATTAAATTCTTATATTTTAATTTGATGGTTCACTATTTAAATACTACTGTCATATGCAGTCAAACCATGCAACATTAGATGATACATCTTGGGTGGTTACCGGTAGAAGAGTCGAAGGGCTTTTCGAGGAAGGGCGGCCTATCCTCCATGGCCGCATTGGATAAAGCTGAAAGCTACCATCTTTCCTCGAATGGTGAAGTTAGATTCAGGTGAGGTTCTTCCTATGAAGGTTTTGGGTTCTCTTCTAGGCGATGTTTATTGATTTGAGTTTGAGTTAACTTTTATTGAGCCCTCCACCATCAGCTACGCCCACAAAAAGTCAATAAAGAATTTTTCACTAGATTTTTTTCTGAAAATAGAACTTTGAGACACTAGAATGTAGGTAATAGTAGAGTGCTTATGCACTTTCAGAGAGCAACCCCACCACTTTAACTATGATTTCCTCCAAACAGATATGCGAGAGAAGATGTGGAGTAGTTGTGAAAGGGCCAAAGCACACAGCTGCAGTTGTCAACGAACTCTCCTGAGGATATGTCCAAAATTCTGATTGCTTACCCATTGAATGCTTAGAAGGTCTTTTTATGTCCAAGATTTCTTATAAACTATATTAGTGTATATATAGTTTTGTTTAAAAACCGTAGTTATGTGACTAACAAACATGTAGATTAGGATTTTTCTTTTACGCTCTCGAGTTGATTTCGTTTTTTTATTCTTATAATAAGTGATAATGCAAAGAGATGCAAGGTTTATTAATGGAGTTCAACATGTCGAGTTCTTTTTATTTATGTTCTTCATGGATGGTCATATGGACCGATTGTTGTACCCGATGGAGCTCGAGTCGCTGGTAATGAAGATAAGTGGTTGTTGATTGAGAATGAGGAGATGTGGCGTTATCTGGGGTGGTAACACACGGAAGCAAAATATGGATGATGAGGCAGCCGATGGATGACGAACTATGCTCTAGTGTGAGTTCTAGATGGTCATAATAAGTTCCGCATCATATTTTATTTGTATGTAAACACATTTCTCGAATTTCGAATTCTTATATTTTAATTTGATGGTTCACTATTTAAATACTATTGTCATATGCGGTCAAACCTTGCAACATTAGATGATACATCTCGGGGTGGTTACCAAAGTAGAAAGAGCCGACAGGGCTTTTCGAGGGAAGGGAGGCCTATCCTCTCGTGCTGCATTGGATAAAAGCTACCATCTTTCCCGAATATGAAGTTAGATTCGGGTGAGGGTTCTTCCCATGAAGGTTTTGGGTTCTCTAGCGATGTTCATTTGATTTGAGTTAGAGTTAACTTTTATTGAGCCCTCCACCATCACCTACTTCCCACAAAAAAAAAGTCAATAAAGAATTTTTCACTAGATTTTTTTGCCGAAAATAGAACTTGCAGACACTAGAATGTAGGTAATAGTAGAGTGCTTATGCACTTTCAGAGAGCAACCCCACCACTTTAACTATGATTTCCTCCAAACAGATATGCGAGAGAACACAGATGTGGAGTAGTTGTGAAAGGGCCAAAGCACACTTTTCATTATCTAGGAAAATCTTAAATTTTCCAAAAATAGCAAATTTTGAGTCTGAGTCGGTTTTTGGTTTTTTCGATCCTCTCTTGTCGCAAAATTTAGGGTTTTTTCCCATGTTTATTTAAGAGTCTTCTAGTTATTGTTTAAGACATTTGAATTTTATTAATATAATTATTTTATTGAACTTGTTCAAGTTTAATTTTGATTTTTACTTACAGTCAAGAAACTTATTTTCACCCAAATTGCTAATTCTAGCTCAATTTTAACGACTCACAAAATACTAAGTAAAACTTCTTATTGGAAATGCACGTGCGGTTGAAATGGAGTGTTTGAGTAAAATAAGTTTTGAAGGAAGATGTATGCATTTAAATCGTCCACGGCTAAAACGATGAGTCTTGAATTAATTCAATCAAATTTTTTCAGACACCGATACAAATGACCATATTATTATGCTTTTACACAGTATAATGCACTAGTTAGTTGGTAAGAATGAGACATTTGTTCCAAATGTTTTCTGCCCATGGATCTTCAAGGATTGCCATTGTCTTTTCCCAACAATCCTGACTGGTTTGAATAATTTCACGACAACATGTAACATCCTTTTGGCTAGGCAAAGTCTTTGTCACAAGAAGTTGTGTCAAAGTGTATATACTAGATTGAGAAATTCTACATTTTTTAGGGCATGTGGGTCCTTGTGGTGCTTGTGATGGAGAGCCCGTGAGACTGACACACTTGTCCCAAGTAATTTCCGCCCATGGATGAAGGTTAGCAAAAGCAGGAATATTTAGATCTTCAATCACCTCCATTACCTTTTCCCAAAGAATACTTCGTAGTTTGTACAATTTCTTTGCAACATACTACATCCTTTTGGGTTGGGAAGGCCTTCGAGACAACAAGATTTCCCACAAACTCTCCACATGGTCCGGAAATTCTACAACATTCGGCCATGGACTAACCAGAGGTGCTTCTCTTTGGAGAACTATCAACATCCCTCGCACCACTTACACCAATAAAAACCGATGCACAAACAACAACGGAAAGAGCGACAACAAATCTAACATTAACAAGCTTCGCCATATCTTAATTTCTTTCTTTTTCTTTAATTCTTTTCTCCTTTTTTTATTTTGAATGTCTCAACTATTTGATATTAAAATGGATTGTGGTGTTCCTATTTATACACAAACTCGTGTAGATAAAAATAAATGTACTAGTATAAAACTGATTCTTTTAAATAATCTTAATTGCTTATAACGTTTTTGATGTGCATGTTTGTTGTTGAGCTACTTTTTTTTACCTGAACTTAATTATCAATGTTTCAAAAACAAAAACATTGAATTCTATTAAAAAAATAATTAAACTCATTGAATTAGATTAAATTAAATAATTTGGGTTAGTCAAATGACAAGGCAGGCTAACTCTCATAGTTTACGCATGCATATATATGCGTCGTTGTTGGTCGCCCCTTTGTTGACCCCTCTTTTTGGGTGCCAGTTATACCCTATGAAGCACCGATAAGATCTCAGAAATAGGGATACGGTGGTATACATATATCGATTGCAAATATTGTATATAATTACATTCAATTTAATAAAAAAAAATACCCGAGATGAAATTATAAAATAAAAAATATCCGTAAATATTATTTGGAAAACGAAAAATATCAATACAAACTATCTAATTCCATGCGCATTGCTACGTTGTTGATGCAGACGAGCACGCCGTAGCCTATTTGGAGGCAAAAGACCCGACTGTTGTGAAACGGCCCGGCGGGTGTCTATTTTGATGGGAAACGGCCCAATGATCATGACAAGGGGGTCTTCGACCGCCTTGGTCTTCTAAATTTAGCCATATTCCATTGTCTCGGGCATCTAAGACCCGATTTTGTCGTTTTAGGAAAGTTTTGTTCTGCTAATAACTTCTTCGTTAGGAGTCCGTTTTAGTCGCCGTTTGTGGCCCGTGGTTTTTTTCTTGATAAGTACTTTCATTATTTAGGAAAATCTCAAATTTTCCAAAAATAGCAAATTTTCAGTTTGAGTCGGTTTTGGGTTTCTTCGATCCTCTCTTGTCGCAAAATTTAGGGTTTTTTCCCATGTCTATTTAAGAGTCTTCTAGTTATTGTGTAAGACAGTTGAATTTGAATATAATTATTTTATTGAACTTGTTCAAGTTTAATTCGATTTTTACTTACAGTCAAGAAACTTATTTTCACCCAAATTGCTAATTCTAGCTCAATTTTAACGACTCACAAAATATTAAGTGAAACTTATTATTGGAAATGCACATGTCGTTGAAATGGAGTGTTTGAGTAAAATAAGTTTTTACGGAAGATGTATGCATTTAAATCGGCCACGGCTAAAACGATGAGTCTTGAATTAATTCAATCAAATTTTTTCAGACACCGATACAAATGACCATATTATTATGCTTTTACACAGTATAATGCACTAGTTAGTTGGTAAGAATGAGACATTTGTTCCAAATGTTTTCTGCCCATGGATCTTCAAGGATTGCCATTGTCTTTTCCCAACAATCCTGACCGGTTTGAATAATTTCACGGCAACATGTAACATCCTTTTGGCTAGGCAAAGTCTTTGTCACAAGAAGTTGTGTCAAAGTGTATACACTCGATTGAGAAATTCTACATTTTTCGGGCCATGTAGCAGGTCCTTGTGGTGCTTGTGATGGAGAGCCTTTGAGACTGACACACTTGTCCCAAGTAATTTCCGCCCATGGATGAAGGTTAGCAAAAGAAGGAATATTTAGATCTTCAATCACCTCCATTACCTTTTCCCAGCAATACTTCGTAGTTTGTACAATTTCTTTGCAACATACTACATCCTTTTGGGTTGGGAAGGCCTTCGAGACAACAAGATTTCCCACAAACTCTCCACATGGTCCGGAAATTCTACACTGTTCTGGCCATGGACTAACCAGAGGTGCTTCTGCTGGAGAACTATCAACATCCCTCGCACCACTTACACCAATAAAAACCGATGCACAAACAACAACGGAAAGAGCGACAACAAATCTAACATTAACAAGCTTCGCCATATCTTAATTTCTTTCTTTTTCTTTAATTCTTTTCTCCTTTTTTTTTATTTTGAATGTCTCAACTATTTGATATTAAAATGGATTGTGGTGTTCCTATTTATACACAAACTCGTGTAGATAAAAATAAATGTACTAGTATAAAACTGATTCTTTTAAATAATCTTAATTGCTTATAACGTTTTTGATGTGCATGTTTGTTGTTGAGCTACTTTTTTTACCTGAACTTAATTATCAATGTTTCAAAAACAAAAACATTGAATTCTATTAAAAAAATAATTAAACTCATTGAATTAGATTAAATTAAATAATTTGGGTTAGTCAAATGACAAGGCAGGCTAACTCTCATAGTCTACGCATGCATATACATGCGTCGTTGTTGGTCGCCCCTTTGTTGACCCCTCTTTTTGGGTGCCAGTTATACCCTATGAAGCACCGATAAGATCTCAGAAATAGGGATACGGTGGTATACATATATCGATTGCGAATATTGTATATAATTACATTCAATTTAATAAAAAAAATACCCGAGATGAAATTATAAAATAAAAAATATCCGTAAATATTATTTGGAAAACGAAAAATATCAATACAAACTATCTAATTCCATGCGCATTGCTACGTTGTTGATGCAGACGAGCACGCCGTAGCCTATTTGGAGGCAAAAGACCCGACTGTTGTGAAACGGCCCAGCGGGTATCTATTTTGATGGGAAACGGCCCAATGATCATGACAAGGGTGTCTTCGACCGCCTTGGTCTTCTAAATTTAGCCATATTCCATTGTCTCGGGCATCTAAGACCCGATTTTGTCGTTTTAGGAAAGTTTTGTTCTGCTAATAACTTCTTCGTTAGGAGTCCGTTTGAGTCGCCGTTTGTGGCCCGTGGTTTCTTTCTTGATAAGTACTTTCATTATTTAGGAAAATCTCAAATTTTCCAAAAATAGCAAATTTTCAGTTTGAGTCGGTTTTGGGTTTCTTCGATCCTCTCTTGTCGCAAAATTTAGGGTCTTTTCCCATGTCTATTTAAGAGTCTTCTAGTTATTGTGTAAGACAGATGAATTTGAATATAATTATTTTATTGAACTTGTTCAAGTTTAATTCTGGTTTTTACTTACAGTCAAGAAACTTATTTTCACCCAAATTGCTAATTCTAGCTCAATTTTAACGACTCACAAAATACTAAGTAAAACTTATTATTGGAAAGGCACGTGCCATTGAAATGGAGTGTTTGAGTAAAATAAGTTTTTATGGAAGATGTATGCATTTAAATCGGCCACGGCTAAAACGATGAGTCTTGAATTAATTCAATCAAATTTTTTCAGACACCGATACAAATGACCATATTATTATGCTTTTACACAGTATAATGCACTAGTTAGTTGGTAAGAATGAGACATTTGTTCCAAATGTTTTCTGCCCACGGATCTTCAAGGATTGCCATTGTCTTTTCCCAACAATCCTTTCCGGTTTGAATAATTTCACGACAGTACGGATGTGGAGTAGTTGTGAAAGGGCCAAAGCACACAGCTGCAGTTGTCAACGAACTCTCCTGAGGATATGTCCAAAATTCTGATTGCTTACCCATTGAATGCTTAGAAGGTCTTTTTATGTCCAAGATTTCTTATAAACTATATAAGTGTATATATAGTTTTGTTTAAAAACCGTAGTTATGTGACTAACAAACATGTAGATTAGGATTTTTTTCTTTTCTGCTCTCTCAGTTGATTTCGTTTTTTTTTTTATTCTTATAATAAGTGATAATGCAAAGAGATGCAAGGTTTATTAATGGAGTTCAACATGCTGCAGTTCTTTTTATTTATGTTGCTATGGATCAGTCATATGGACTGATTGTTGTACCCTCTTTGGAGCTCGAGTGTTGGTAATGAAGATAAGTGGTTGTTGATTGAGAAGGAGGAGATCTTCTTTGTTATCCGGTGGTAACACACGGAAGCAAAATATGGATGATGAGGCAAGCGATGGATGACTGAACTATGCTCGGGTGATTCTAGATGGTCATAGTAAGTTCCGCATCATATTTTATTTGTATGTAAACACTGTTTTCTGTAATTCTGAATTCTTATATTTTAATTTGATGGTTCACTATTTAAATACTATTGTCATATGCAGTCAAACCTTGCAACATTAGATAATACATCTGGGGTGGTTACCAGTAGAAGAGCTGACAGGCTTTTCGAAGAAGGGCGGCCTATCCTCTGTGCTGCATTGGATAAACTGAAGCTACCATCTTTCCCTGAATATGAAGTTAGATTCAGGTGAGGGTTCTTCCTATGAAGGTTTTGGGTTCTCTTCTAGGCGATGTTTATTGATTTGAGTTTGAGTTAACTTTTATTGAGCCTTCCACCATCGCTACGCCCACAAAAAGTCAATAAAGAATTTTTCACTAGATTTTTTTTTGCCGAAAATAGAACTTGCAGACACTAGAATGTAGGTAATAGTAGAGTGCTTATGCACTTTCAGAGAGCAACCCCACCACTTTAACTATGATTTCCTCCAAACAGATATGCGAGAGAACACAGATGTGGAGTAGTTGTGAAAGGACCAAAGCACACAGCTGCAGTTGTCAACGAACTCTCCTGAGGATATGTCCAAAATTCTGATTGCTTACCCATTGAATGCTTAGAAGGTCTTTTTATGTCCAAGATTTCTTATAAACTATATTAGTGTATATATAGTTTTGTTTAAAAACCGTAGTTATGTGACTAACAAACATGTAGATTAGGATTTTTTCTTTTCTGCTCTCTCAGTTGATTTCGTTTTTTTTATTCTTATAATAAGTGATAATGCAAAGAGATGCAAGGTTTATTAATGGAGTTCAACATGCTGCAGTTCTTTTTATTTATGTTGCTATGGATCAGTCATATGGACTGATTGTTGTACCTGATGGAGCTCGAGACGCTGGTAATTAAGATAAGTGGTTGTTGATTGAGAAGGAGGAGATGCTGCTGTGTTATCTGGTGGTAATACACGGAAGCAAAATATGGATGATAAGGAAGCGACGGATGACTGAACTATGCTCGGGTGAGTTCTAGATGGTCATAGTAAGTTCCGCATCATATTTTATTTGTATGTAAACACTGTTTTCTGTAATTCTGAATTCTTATATTTTAATTTGATGGTTCACTATTTAAATACTATTGTCATATGCAGTCAAACCTTGCAACATTAGATGATACATCTGGGGTGGTTACCAGTAGAAGAGCTGACAGGCTTTTCGAGGAAGGGCGGCCTATCCTCTCGTGGCCGCATTGTATAAATTTGAAGCTACCATCTTTCCCTGAATATGAAGTTAGATTCAGGTGAGGGTTCTTCCTATGAAGGTTTTGGGTTCTCTTCTAGGCGATGTTTATTGATTTGAGTTTGAGTTAACTTTTATTGAGCCCTCCACCATCGCCACTCGCCCACAAAAAATCAATAAAGAATTTTTACTAGATTTTTTTCGCGAAAATAGAACTTTCGGACACTAGAATGTAGGTAATAGTAGAGTGCTTATGCACTTTCTCAGAGAGCAACCCCACCACTTTAACTATGATTTCCTCCAAACGGATATGCGAGAACACGGATGTGGAGTAGTTGTGAAAGGGCCAAAGCACACAGCTGCAGTTGTCAACGAACTCTCCCCGAGGATATGTCCAAAATTCTTATTGCTTACCCGTTGAATGCTTAGAAGGTCTTTTTATGTCCAAGATTTCTTATAAACTATATTAGTGTATATATAGTTTTGTTTAAAAACCGTAGTTATGTGACTAACAAACACTACACCAAATCTAGGTTTTCCTAACAATAGGATTCCTAACTAATTTTATTTTGGTAACTCAAATCATTCATTATAAATGTAGTAACTCTTTTAAAGGGTTAGCAATTTAAGTGATAGTTACCATAATTAGGAATTAATTCATAAAAACTAAATAACTATTTAAAGTGTGAGATCACTAGTTATACATTCCTAACACACTTTTTACTAAATCACTATTACAACTATTCCTACCCAAAATTAGATGTTTATTAAAATCAACCCCATCTTAATAACTCTTTGTCATTCTTATTAGTAACACACTTGTACATAGCTAACACAATGGTTTATTTTGAAATTTAGAAAATACAAAATAAAAAATTTGTCTTTTGTTTGGAACCAACTAGTGGGCTAAAATCCTGGAATAACCTAAACCCGGAACTAATTCACATTGTTGCCTGTGGGAACCAACATTTGAGTTCCATATCTCCCCATTGTTGAGTCAGTGACACAACCAAACCAAATTCGGATGTATAGACAAAAGAAACACAACAAACCCCAACCATAGAAAAGACTTCTGGCTTCTTCCTCAGAATCAAAAGAAAAGAATCAATCAAGTTTGAATCAAACTCCAATCAATGAAAAACCCACAATCATTCTAATGATTTCTCTTTATTTTCTTCAACTCAATAATTTGAAGAGAAATAATAACATTGAAGGTGATTGATTTCTGGTGAAATTTGTTCCTTATCGTTGCTGGTATGATTATTCTCCTTCTGCTGCTTATTCGATTACTTATGCTTGTTCGATTACTTATTACAGTTCTTCAATTGTAAACCTATGGTTAAAAAAATAAGGGATTTGTAAAATTGGGTTCAATTGAGAGTTTCTGATTCTGATTGTTTGTGATCATCTCTATCGCCACTTTCACGGTTCGTCTTTAACTTTGTATTTGAATTCTTGGGTATTCATTAATTTTTAATGTAAATATTTCTTGGGTATATATCTAATTAGATGAAGAAAACTTAGGTTTTGTTAAATTAACAAAATGTTGGTGTGTATTTGTTTGCTAATTTGATGAAATTCTATAAAATTAGAGCAGTCCCATAGTGGCTAGGGTAATATGGATTTGTGAAGCATGTAGAATACCAACAACCCTTTTCTTGTGAGTAGGTTTTTCAGAGAGAGTTAGGTTTAATAGGTTTGTACAAGAATTCAAAAACTTGGTTATTGTTTTGACGATGTTAGTTTGGGTTTGTAAACTTTATTATGCCTAGGTGCAGTTAATAGATAAAGCTCCTCGAATTTGAGAAACTATTTTAGTGTGATTGTTCATGCTTCCAATCCAACCGATTGTGCGAGCGCGTGGGTATTCTTTCGTACATACAATGGTGCTTGACTAAGACGGTGATGGTTGTTTCGATGGTTGAGAGAAATGGGGTCTGGTGTTGGAGTTACATGAGCAATTGCTATAGATATAATTCAGTTTTTAGCGTTGATGTCTCAATGACGGGAGCAGTTTAGATCCACTGAAATTGGTGCTGAATGATGGTGGCCATGTATATAGTTTAAGTGGTACTTTAGATGACCGGGGATTAGAAGGGTGTTGTGACCGGAACTTAGAAGATCAATTGGAGCTGTGTCCTGATTTTGGCAGAGTTGAATTAGTTATGGGAGTAATTGATTGAGATGGTTGTAATCGATGAAGGAAGGTGTTAAGCCGTCGGGGGACTAGAAAGCGTTCTTTGGGGTCTAAATCGGAAGTTGTTGCCATGGCCAATGTGAAGATACTGAGATGCGAAGAAGAAAGGCGGTGGTGGTCATATCAATTACCTACGGTGGGTTACATTCGAAATTGGTGCTGGTTTTGGATGTGGAACAAAATTGGGTTCTATATAAATTCTTCGACAGAAAAAAATTAGTGGAATTGATCATGTTTACCAAGAGGATTTTCATGGGTATTGAGCGGTGAAGTCACGGGGCTGTATGTCGGCTGATTTGAAGTTGTTTCGGGGATGATTAGCTTTGGTTCGTTCATATCGTAAAGTAGGGATGATGGAGAAAGGTTGTGTTTTTGGTTGAAGGAATGTTGTCTGCAGATTTTGGATGTAATGAAGTTGATATGGTCTGAAGTTGGATTTAAATTTAAATATATCAATTGATAAACCAACAGACTGCAACAATAGAGATGGACCGAAGCATCGAGTCGGCTAGTGATTGGATTGGGTATCCGGACTCACTTTGTTTTGGATGGTGGTATGGGGGTTTGTTGTTTTATTTTCTTTGCGAAAGTGGTTGGTAGTGGCGGTGATGTGAATATCGGCAATGGCATTGGATGAGAAGTTTTGAGATGGGTGAATTGAGTTGCTTCTCGGCAGGTAGGTGCCGACATTTACACGATCAAAAGTGTTACTATAGCGGTGGCGTGGAAGTTGTGTTCTTGTGAAAATTCATTGCGGGAAGTTGTGTTCTTGTGAGAATTCAAACTTGCGGGGGACTTCCGGACTATCGGATAATGTAAAAATTCACCTCAATTGACTCAATGTGTATGTCATTGGATGCTTTGTTTTGATAATGTAAAATTTTCTTGTTGCGGGGAAGATCTTGTACATGCCATGGAATCGAAAGAGGTTAGTGTAGAATCCAAATTTTGTGCCCCCTTGTTCGCAACAGTTTTGTTTTATTTGCAATCCTATTTTCTTACTTATTCATCCGGAGATGATTATGTGTGTCGAGATTCATATGGGTGGTGGCTCAGTAAGTCTTGCTTATTATAGTTCAAATAGATCGTTAAATTTTTAAATAAAGAGATGAAATGCGAGAAAACAGGGTTCCCTCCAACCATAATATTGCACTTATCTATATTAAACTTTTCATGTATGAATTACCCTCAACAAATAGGAAAACCCGCCTACTTGTCGATGAACATTGTTTTTCTGTTTTATGGAACTCTACGTGTTAATGTGTAGCCTATTACTACTACTTGCACTATGCTTAGCTGTTGATTTTGTACAAGTGATGTACAAGCTTTGGCTGCCAGCAAGCTTGGGTCTTCCTTAAATTGGTCAGCAAGCAGAGTTGTTCTTTTGAAGCCTTTGGAAATCCATGGCAATTTCGGGTGTCATATAGTTGATCGTTTTTTCCCTTTTCCTTTAGATTCTTTTCTCTGCATTTCCGATCATAATATAATAGGTTCATATGAATAGAATTCCAGTCCCTAACGTGATCGAATGAGACTTCTTTCCTTGTAGTTTGTCATCTTAACTAAATCCATACTTACAACTCTGTTTTACATCTTGTCTGGCACTCAATTTGATCGTTGTCATTTATTTTTATCACATGTATAGGCAAGCATTGGTTATCTTCATCAATCGAGGTGGGTTAATTGAAAACTTTAATTTACAATTTCTATGAGTTCGGGGTTTCTTAGCACAAGGGTTTATTAGATAAAGTCTGTAATGTCCTTGTTTGTAGATTAAGTAATACGTGAGAATTTGTAAGCCATGGAGGTAAGATGCATTTGATGTAGAATATCTTTGTCAAAGGATGACAATTCTAAAACTTGATGTAGAATATCACTTTTTCGTAAGGGTTGCATGAAACGTGTGTGCGATTGACTTTTTGTGCTTGCTTGTGTCATGCTGGGTGATTAAATGTGTTTGCAGTTGACAAATTTGGAAGATAATCATATAATTCTTTTAACTATACGTGTTTGGATACCAATGAATCTGTGGTGCAATGGTAGCACGTCTGACTTCAAGGCAGAAAATGCGTGTTCGATTCACGTCAGGTTCACTCTTACCAATTTTTTCAATCTCATTGTGTGAGCTTAATTCTATTTTCTCAATCTCATTCTACGAAGGATTCACAATTATAAATTAGACCGACCTTGTTATCGGAAACCTATTATTTGGCTTATAAATTGATTATAGTGACTAGAAATTTACCGATCTTTTGCATTTACTTCTATTTCTCAATCTCGTTTAACGAATGGATTGACAATTATAAATAAGATCGACCTTGTTATCCGAAACCTACTATTTGGTTTAAAAATTGATTATAGTGTAATACAATCGTATTCGTGTCTCAAAATACTCGAAATCTTCCTATTTTGTGTAGTTATTTCCATTTCCTTAATCTCGTTTTAAAAATGGATTCCCGAATAAAATCTATCAATTTTACGTATTTACATTTGTCAAAATCGAGTTTTCATTATTCATATTAGAATTATAATTGACCACGGTGATCCGAAAATTACTTCTTGATCCAGGTACGTATAACTTAATTCAATAATATCCTTTCGATATTTTTAAAATCCAAAATACATTCATGGATAAGTGTTTGACCTAAAGTCGAAGTCTTTTGTATAAGTTAATTTTCTTGAACTCAATTTTCTATTTACCAGGATAATCCACATTATTTCACAAATCCATTTCGTTAATTCAGATACTCATTTCTATTATTTTTGTCGTTATACCAAATTTGAAGTTCGAATCGACACCGAGCTTCATATTTATCGATTTCGATGATGTATCATGCTAAGTTTGAAGTCAGAACCCTCCCGGAGCTTCGTGGTTCATAGTTTGTTTGCCGTTATACCACATTTGAAGTTCAAATCGACACAGACCTTCATATTTATCGATTTCGATGATGTATCATGCTAAGTTTGAAGTCGGAACCCTCCTAGAATTTCTTGGTTCATAGTTTGTTTGTCGTTATACCACATTTGAAGTTCGAATCGAAACCGAGCTTCATATTTATCGATTTTGATGATGTATCCTGCTAAGTTTGAAGTCAGAACCCTCTCGGAGATACGTGGTTCATAGTTTGTTTGTCGTTATACTGAATTTCAAGTTCGAATCGACATTTGAACTTCGTATTTATGGATTTTGATGATGTAACATGCTAAGTTTGAAGTCAGAACCCTCCCGAAGCTTCAGATTTATCGATTTCGATGATGTATCATACTGTAAAACTACTTCATGACATGTATGACTAGTCGGAATTACTTCAGGACCTATGTGACTAGTCGGAATTCCAACCGGAAGCACAAAGAGAAATCACAAAAGCACAAAGAAAACACACTTGCCATGATCCGTATGACAGGCTTAAACCAAATCTCTACCGTCCAAAATATCCCCAATCCGTATGAACACCCTTTATCAAATCTCTATCGTCCAAAATGTTTTATATAAAACATGAAAGTAAATTTCTTTCACTTGCTTGTCTTTTCTTCGTTTCCTCTCCCATCTTCCACCTCAGAAGAAAACCCTAGCTCAAAAAGATTCCCCCTTCTTCTTCCACTTACGGATCGCCATGGCTTCAATCAAATCGGAGCCGCTTCGTTTTGTTTTAATAACCCTAAATCTATAATCTAAAATTTCTAAACATGAAGGAACTGCAAACAATATCTTTTTTCCTTAGGGCTTCCACAAACTCCCGTTTCGCAGCCATGGTAAGTCCTTGGATCCATATCTTAACTCCATAACTCCATTATTGTTTCATGCTTGTTTTGATTTGTAATCGTTGTTCTTTCCCATGTTTGATGATTCCAGAGTTTTATTTTGATTTTACTGGAGCGAGATTTTTCTTATGTTTTGATTAGATTCATTCAAACCCGAGATCGATTCGAGGCTTTGAGTTGGATTCAAGAAAAGGGTTTAGCTCAATTTTGATGTTACAGTTTTGTTCAATCTTTATGTATTTTCAATTTGTTGAACGGATCTTCGATTGAAGATTTTTGGAGGATGAAGTTTGATTCAATTATTAAACTGATCGAAGATCCTTAGTTTCAATTTCAATTTTTCGTCTTCGCTTTTGTAATTTGATTTCTTGGGTCTTTGGACTTGGGATTTTTGTAGGTCAGAGTAGACGAATATTGGAAGTGCATCATCAAGTGGGGAATTAGTGAATAAATTGACTGGACTTGCAGCAAGTAATTTATGGATTGTATCTAGTGAAGTTACTTATTGTTCGTTACAGTAAGTGAACATCATTATTGTTTCTCTTGGTTGGTTAATTTACATAGTTGTTGCAACTTTGTTTTGTTTTTGTTTTGTTTCATTCATTTTTAGGCTAATTACTAGTTTTCTTTAGATGTTTATTGGCATTAGGATTTGGTTAAATTGCAATTTCATTTTTGCTATATGTAGGCCTGTCAGAGACCTGGCTCTCGGGATGTATGCATGGGATAGGGTTTTTTACTCATCATCAATGCAAAATCATTTTATCCCCAGTCGATGGATTTGATATTGGCATATTTCAATTAGTGGAGAGGTTGGTTTTGACTTGAAGTGTTTGTTTTTGACTACTTGTTATTGGTTTATATGTTATGTACCTGAAAAAATTTCATTTCCTTTTTTGGTTTCAGAATCTTGTCATCTCCGGAAGCTCGCCCTATCTTGTTAAATTAAATGGCGCGCATAGAAACGGTGAGCTTATGGATCCACCTTCACTTTTTAATGCGACTTACATTTCCCGCGTCATGACTCGAGTTAAGGTTGGCACCTCTAGCACTTAGCAAAGCATCAATCATGCTTCATGGTTATGTGTTCGTGATGCAACTCTAGACGTGTTGATGATAATTTATCTATTTTTGTTGGAAACGAGAGGTTTTGAGGCCAATAGGTTACAAACTTCACTATCTAGATATCTGCATAATGTGCTTGGGCTCACGATCATTTTTGTTACATAGGTGCTCCTAAATTATCTAAAGAAGTTCTCTTGGTGTTTTATGGTCGTCGAGTCAAAAACACGTATATTTACAAATCTTGGTAAGGAATTCTTGTTGCTCCTATGATTGTATCAATTTTCTAACCGATCATTCTACTTTTAATAGTGAGTTGGTTTTAGTTTATCCGAGATATTGGGCTCTATAAAACATGTGATTGCCAGGACAAGGTGTACTTAAAAAGTCTGGCGAATGAATGATTGCGACACCTGCTAAATATTTTGATCCTTTAAGGGAGTCCGTTAATATTTAAGGAGAAGGTAAGATACATTATTTTAATTCGAATCAACTACTCAGTCTATGCAAGAGTATCATATTTAAAAAGATTTATCATGTTTATGTTGACAAGTCGGGAATTCTTGATATCGCAAATTTTGTTATCTGTGATGCAGAAATACATCATCCCACGGCTTGCAAATTGCTATGCTTGATTCTGGTTCTATGTCGATACCTAAGGTACCGGCTTTCGTTTTGTATATAAATTTGGGTACTTATGCCCCTACCAAATTAGTCTTAGTTGCATGTTTGGGACACTTGTAGTTACCAAGTCTGTTTCTCTTGCTATTTTTAGGAAAAACTTCTTGTGCATAAAGATTTACCAAGGATACGGCATTTCTGTTTGCCAAGATACGGTAAAACCCCGTTCAGCTTTTCCCTAGCCTTATTGTGTCTTACATCAGTGTTGTGTCTAGGATATGCCCATCTTTTACATTCCTTGCACCATCATTGGCTACCAGGTCCATCTTGTTAACTGATTGCAATTGTATGTTAACTTAATGTTTGAACGCGAGGATCACATGGAGACTCAAATGTTGCACACCCCAGAGACCCAAATGTTGCACACCCACCATCCGAACGGTCACTTTTGATTTATTAATGCATGATGTAACCTGTAGATAGGATTATACTGATAAAAGTAAGTTCATTATTTTTTCCTAGTGTATCAAACCTTCTAATTTAGTGAATTGTTGCATAAATTCACTGGATATGAATGGATATGAATATGAATATACGAATGTATTGTAATTTCACAAACAAGAATGATTATAAATTTGCAGTTTCATAGTTCGAATTTGAGAACATACTTGCCTGACAATTTCAGGTAACCGAACCCAGCTTTCTCAGGTGGCCGGAACTGAAGCATTCTGGTGAAATCCCAGACATGTGGATCACCTCGAAAGGGCCTTTTTTTATTAAAATATAACAATTTCCTAATGGTGTAAAGGTGTTACTGAATTTTGGAAAACTAGACACTTGTCATCTCTTTAGTGGTCATTTTAATATTAATAGAAAGAGTTAGCAATAGTTATAACACAAGATTTACATTACAAAGTAAATATGAAGTGTAAAATGTAAATAGTTAGGATAAATATTGTAATGGAAACAATGTGTTAGCTATTTAATTTTCCTAATGGATTAAAAGAGTTGGATAAAATACTAACACATTATATAACAACATATCCATAACCATTTTTCTTAGTTAGGGAAATTAGCTTTTATTTTTCCCTAACACTTTCTCTCCATTACAAAAACTTGGATTTGGTGTAGTGAAACATGTAGATTAGGATTTTTTCTTTTCTGCTCTCTCAGTTGATTTCGTTTTTTTTATTCTTATAATAAGTAATAATGCAAAGAGATGCAAGGTTTATTAATGGAGTTCCACATGCTGCAGTTCTTTTTATTTATGTTGCTATGGATCAGTCATATGGACTGATTGTTGTACCTGATGGAGCTCGAGTCGCTGGTAATGAAGATAAGTGGTTGTTGATTGAGAAGGAGGAGATGCTGCTGTTATCTGGTGGTAACACACGGAAGCAAAATATGGATGATGAGGCAGCGATGGATGACTGAACTATGCTCGGGTGAGTTCTAGATGGTCATAGTAAGTTCCGCATCATATTTTATTTGTATGTAAACACTGTTTTCTGTAATTCTGAATTCTTATATTTCAATTTGATGGTTCACTATTTAAATACTATTGTCATATGCAGTCAAACCTTGCAACATTAGATGATACATCTGGGGTGGTTACCAGTAGAAGAGCTGACAGGCTTTTCGAGGAAGGGCGGCCTATCCTCTGTGCTGCATTGGATAAACTGACTACCATCTTTCCCTGAATATGAAGTTAGATTCAGGTGAGGGTTCTTCCTATGAAGGTTTTGGGTTCTCTTCTAGGCGATGTTTATTGATTTGAGTTAGAGTTAACTTTTATTGATCCCTCCACCATCAGCTACTGCCCACAAAAAAGTCAATAAAGAATTTTTCACTAGATTTTTTTTGCCGAAAATAGAACTTGCAGACACTAGAATGTAGGTAATAGTAGAGTGCTTATGCACTTTCAGAGAGCAACCCCACCACTTTAACTATGATTTCCTCCAAACAGGATATGCGAGAGAACACACAGATGTGGAGTAGTTGTGAAAGGGCCAAAGCACACAAGTGCAGTTGTCCAGCGAACTCTCTGAAGATATGTCCAAAATTCTCGATTGCTTACCCATTGAATGCTTAGAAGGTCTTTTTATGTCCAAGATTTCTTATAAACTATATTAGTGTATATATAGTTTTGTTTAAAAACCGTAGTTATGTGACTAACAAACATGTAGATTAGGATTTTTTCTTTTCTGCTCTCTCAGTTGATTTCGTTTTTTTTTATTCTTATAATAAGTGATAATGCAAAGAGATGCAAGGTTTATTAATGGAGTTCAACATGCTGCAGTTCTTTTTATTTATGTTGCTATGGATCAGTCATATGGACTGATTGTTGTACCTGATGGAGCTCGAGTCGCAGGTGATGAAGATAAGTGGTTGTTGATTGAGAAGGAGGAGATGCTGCTGTTATCTGGTGGTAACACACAGAAGCAAAATATGGATGATGAGGCGTGATGGATGATTGAACTATGCTCGGGTGAGTTCTAGATGGTCATAGTAAGTTAGCATCATATTTTATTTGTATGTAAACACTGTTTTTACGTAATTCTGAATTCTTATATTTTAATTTGATGGTTCACTATTTAAATACTATTGTCATATGCAGTCAAACCTTGCAACATTAGATGATACATCTGGGGTGGCTACCCGGTAGAAGAGCCGAGGCTTTTCGAGGAAGGGCGGCCTATCTCTGTCTTTGCATTGGATAAACTGACTACCATCTTTCACTGAATATGAAGTTAGATTCAGGTGAGGGTTCTTCCTATGAAGGTTTAGGTTCTCTTCTATGCGATGTTTATTGATTTGAGTTTGAGTTAACTTTTATTAAGCCCTCCACCATCGCCTATTGCCCACAAAAAGTCAATAAAGAATTTTCACTAGATTTTTTTATGAAAATAGAACTTTCAGACACTAGAATGTAGGTAATAGTAGAGTGCTTATGCACTTTCAGAGAGCAACCCCACCACTTTAACTATGATTTCCTCCAAACAGATATGCGAGAGAACACAGATGTGGAGTAGTTGTGAAAGGGCCAAAGCACACAAATGCAGTTGTCAACGAACTCTCCTGAGGATATGTCCAAAATTCTGATTGCTTACCCATTGAATGCTTAGAAGGTCTTTTTATGTGCAAGATTTCTTATAAACTATATTAGTGTATATATAGTTTTGTTTAAAACCGTAGTTATGTGACTAACAAACATGTAGATTAGGATTTTTCTTTTTGCTCTCTCGGTTGATTTCGTTTTTTTATTCTTATAATAAGTGATAATGCAAAGAGATGCAAGGTTTATTAATGGAGTTCAACATACTACTGAGTTCTTTTTTATTTATGTTGCTATGGATCAGTCATATGGACTGATTGTTGTACCTGATGGAGCTCGAGTCGCTGGTAATGAAGATAAGTGGTTGTTGATTGAGAAGGAGGAGATGCTGCTGTTATCTGGTGGTAACACACGGAAGCAAAATATGGATGATGAGGCAGCGATTGATGACTGAACTATGCTCGGGTGAGTTCTAGATGGTCATAGTAAGTTCCGCATCATATTTTATTTGTATGTAAACACTGTTTTCGAAATTCTGAATTCTTATATTTTAATTTGATGGTTCACTATTTAAATACTATTGTCATATGCGGTCAAACCTTGCAACATTAGATGATACATACGGGGTGGATACCGATAGAAGAGGTGACGAGGCTTTTCGAGGAAGGCGGCCTATCCCAGCTGCATTGGATAAACTGAAGCTACCATCTTTCCCTGAATATGAAGTTATATTCAGGTGAGGGTTCTTCCTATGAAGGTTTTGGGTTCTCTTCTAGGCGATGTTTATTGATTTGAGTTTGAGTTAACTTTTATTGAGCCCTCCACCATGACTCTGCCCACAAAAAAATCAATAAAGAATTTTTTACTAGATTTTTTTTGAGAAAATAGAACTTTCAGACACTAGAATGTAGGTAATAGTAGAGTGCTTATGCACTTTCAGAGAACAACCCCACCACTTTAACTATGATTTCCTCCAAACGGATATGCGAGAGAACACGGATGTGGAGTAGTTGTGAAAGGACCAAAGCACACCAGCTGCGGTTGTCAACGAACTCTCCACGAGGATATGTCCAAACATCCGATTGCTTACCCATTGAATTCTTAGAAGGTCTTTTTATGTCCAAGATTTCTTATAAACTATATTAGTGTATATATAGTTTTTGTTTAAAAACAGTAGTTATGTGACTAACAAACATGTAGATTAGGATTTTTCTTTTACTGCTCTCTCTCGGTTGATTTCGTTTTTTATTCTTATAATAAGTGATAATGAAAAGAGATGCAAGGTTTATTAATGGAGTTCAACATGCTGCAGTTCTTTTTATTTATGTTGCTATGGATCAGTCATATGGACTGATTGTTGTACTGATGGAGCTCGAGTCGGCTGGTAATGAAGATAAGTGGTTGTTGATTGAGAAGGAGGAGATCTTCTTTGTTATCTGGTGGTAACACACGGAAGCAAAATATGGATGATGAGGCGATGGATGACTGAACTATGCTCGGGTGAGTTTAGATGGTCATAGTAAGTTCCGCATCATTTTTTTATTTGTATGTAAACACTGTTTTCTGTAATTCTGAATTCTTATATTTTAATTTGATGGTTCACTATTTAAATACTATTGTCATATGCAGTCAAACCTTGCAACATCAGATGATACATCTGGGGTGGCATCCAGTAGAAAAATTTGTGACGGGCTTTTCGAGGAAGGCGCCTATCCTCTGTGCTTTGCATTGGATAAACTGAAGCTACCATCTTTCCCGAATATGAAGTTAGATTCGAGGGTGAGGTTCTTCCATGAAGGTTTTGGGTTCTCTTCTGGCGATGTTTATTGATTTGAGTTTGAGTTAACTTTTATTGAGCCCTCACCATCAGCTACTGCCCACAAAAAAGTCAATAAAGAATTTTTCACTAGATTTTTTTCTTAGAAAATAGAACTTTGAGACACTAGAATGTAGGTAATAGTAGAGTGCTTATGCACTTTGAGAGCAACCCCACCACTTTAACTATGATTTCCTCCAAACAGATGTGCGAGAGAACACAGATGTGGAGTAGTTGTGAAAGGACCAAAGCACAAAGCCAGGTTGTCAACGAACTCTCCTGAGGATATGTCCAAAATTCTGATTGCTTACCCATTGAATGCTTAGAAGGTCTTTTTATGTCCAAGATTTCTTATAAACTATATAAGTGTATATATAGTTTTGTTTAAAAACCGTAGTTATGTGACTAACAAACATGTAGATTAGGATTTTTTCTTTTGCTCTCTCGATTGATTTCGTTTTTTTTTATTCTTATAATAAGTGATAATGCAAAGAGATGCAAGGTTTATTAATGGAGTTCAACATCTTGCAGTTCTTTTTATTTATATTGCTATGGATCGATCATATGGGTGATTGTTGTACTGATGGGCTCGAGTCGCTGGTAATGAAGATAAGTGGTTGTTGATTGAGAAGGAGGAGATCTTTCTTTGTTATCTCGGTGGTAACACACGGAAGCAAAATATGGATGATGAGCGGGATTGATGACTGAACTATGCTCGGGTGAGTTCTAGATGGTCATAGTAAGTTAGCATCATATTTTATTTGTATGTAAACACTTTGTTTTACCGTAATTCTGAATTCTTATATTTTAATTTGATGGTTCACTATTTAAATACTATTGTCATATGCAGTCAAACCTTGCAACATTAGATGATACATCTGGGGTGGATACCAGTAGAAGAGCTGACAGGCTTTTCGAGGAAGGGCGGCCTATCCCAGCTGCATTGGATAAGCCAAGCTACCATCTTTCCCGAATATGAAGTTAGATTCGGTGAGGGTTCTTCCTATGAAGGTTTTGGGTTCTCTTCTAGGCGATGTTTATTGATTTGAGTTTGAGTTAACTTTTATTGAGCCCTCCACCATCGACTCACCCACAAAAAGTCGATAAAGAATTTTTCACTAGATTTTTTTTCTTAGAAAATAGAACTTTCGAGACACTAGAATGTAGGTAATAGTAGAGTGCTTATGCACTTTCGGAGAGCAACCCCACCACTTTAACTATGATTTCCTCCAACGGATATGTGAGAGAACACGGATGTGGAGTAGTTGTGAAAGGGCCAAAACACACAGTGCAGGTTGTCAACGAACTCCCCGAGGATATGTCCAAACATCGATTGCTTACCCATTGAATTCTTAGAAGGTCTTTTTATGTCCAAGATTTCTTATAAACTATATTAGTGTATATATAGTTTTGTTTAAAAACCGTAGTTATGTGACTAACAAACATGTAGATTAGGATTTTTTCTTTTCTGCTCTCTCGGTTGATTTCGTTTTTTTATTCTTATAATAAGTGATAATGAAAAGAGATGCAAGGTTTATTAATGGAGTTCAACATCTTTGCAGTTCTTTTTATTTATGTTGCTATGGATCAGTCATATGGGTGATTGTTGTACTGATGGAGCTCGAGTCATTTGGTAATGAAGATAAGTGGTTGTTGATTGAGAAGGAGGGAGATCTTTCTTTGTTATCTGGGTGGTAACACACGGAAGCAAAATATGGATGATGAGGCAGCGATGGATGACTGAACTATGCTCGGGTGAGTTCTAGATGGTCATAGTAAGTTCCGCATCATATTTTATTTGTATGTAAACACTGTTTTCTGTAATTCTGAATTCTTATATTTTAATTTGATGGTTCACTATTTAAATACTATTGTCATATGCAGTCAAACCTTGCAACATCAGATGATACATCTGGGGTGGCTACCAGTAGAAGAGCTGACAGGCTTTTCGAAGAAGGGCGGCCTATCCTCTGTGTTGCATTGGATAAACTGAAGCTACCATCTTTCCCTGAATATGAAGTTAGATTCAGGTGAGGGTTCTTCCTATGAAGGTTTTGGGTTCTCTTCTAGCGATGTTTATTGATTTGAGTTTGAGTTAACTTTTATTGAGCCCTCCACCATCATTCACGCCCACAAAAAAGTCAATAAAGAATTTTTCACTAGATTTTTCCGAAAATAGAACTTTCAGACACTAGAATGTAGGTAATAGTAGAGTGCTTATGCACTTTCGGAGAGCAACCCCACCACTTTAACTATGATTTCCTCAAACGGATATGCGAGAGAACACAGATGTGGAGTAGTTGTGAAAGGACCAAAGCACAAAGCTGCAGTTGTCAACGAACTCTCCTGAGGATATGTCCAAAATTCTGATTGCTTACCCATTGAATGCTTAGAAGGTCTTTTTATGTCCAAGATTTCTTATAAACTATATAAGTGTATATATAGTTTTGTTTAAAAACCGTAGTTATGTGACTAACAAACATGTAGATTAGGATTTTTTCTTTTAGCTCTCTCGATTGATTTCGTTTTTTTTATTCTTATAATAAGTGATAATGCAAAAGATGCAAGGTTTATTAATGGAGTTCAACATGCTGAGTTCTTTTTATTTATATTGCTATGGATCAGTCATATGGGTGATTATTTGTACTGATGGAGCTCGAGTCGGTAATGAAGATAAGTGGTTGTTGATTGAGAAGGAGGAGATGTTGCTGTTATCTGGTGGTAACACACGGAAGCAAAATATGGATGATGAGGCACGATGGATGACCGAACTATGCTCGGGTGAGTTCTAGATGGTCATAGTAAGTTCGCATCATATTTTTTTTGTATGTAAACACACCGTTTTCGTAATGCAATTCTTATATTTTAATTTGATGGTTCACTATTTAAATACTATTGTCATATGCAGTCAAACCTTGCAACATCGGATGATACATCCGGGGTGGCTACATTAGCAGAAAGAGGCGACGGGCTTTTCGAGGAAGGGCGCCTATCCTCCGCTCGCATTGGATAAAACTGAAGCTACCATCTTTCCCCGAATATGAAGTTAGATTCGGGTGAGGGTTCTTCCTATGAAGGTTTTGGGTTCTCTTCTAGGCGATGTTTATTGATTTGAGTTTGAGTTAACTTTTATTGAGCCCTCCACCATCGATATCGCCTTTCACAAAAAATCCATAAAGAATTTTTTACTAGATTTTTTTTGCCGAAAATAGAACTTTCAGACACTAGAATGTAGGTAATAGTAGAGTGCTTATGCACTTTCAGAGAGCAACCCCACCACTTTAACTATGATTTCCTCCAAACGGATATGCGAGAGAACACGGATGTGGAGTAGTTGTGAAATGGCCAAAGCACACAAACAGTTGAGTTGTCAACGAACTCTCCCGAGGATATGTCCAAAATTCGATTGCTTACCCATTGAATGCTTAGAAGGTCTTTTTATGTCCAAGATTTCTTATAAACTATATTAGTGTATATATAGTTTTGTTTAAAACCGTAGTTATGTGACTAACAAACATGTAGATTAGGATTTTTTCTTTTGCTCTCTCAGTTGATTTCGTTTTTTTATTCTTATAATAAGTGATAATGCAAAGAGATGCAAGGTTTATTAATGGAGTTCAACATCTTTAAATTCTTTTTATTTATGTTGCTATGGATCAGTCATATGGACTGATTGTTGTACTGATGGAGCTCGAGTCGCGAGGTGATGAAGATAAGTGGTTGTTGATTGAGAAGGAGGAGATCTTCATTATATGGTGGTAACACACGAAGCAAAATATGGATGATGAGGCAGTGGATGGATGAGTGAACTATGCTCGGGTGAGTTCTAGATGGTCATAGTAAGTTCCGCATCATATTTTTTTTTGTATGTAAACACTGTTTTCTGTAATTCCGAATTCTTATATTTTAATTTGATGGTTCACTATTTAAATACTATTGTCATATGCAGTCAAACCTTGCAACATTAGATGATATATCCTGGGGTGGTTACTGGTAGAAGAGCCGAGGAAAGCTTTTCGAGGAAGGGCGGCCTATCCTCTCGTCTTGCATTGGATAAAAGCCCAAGCTTCCATCTTTCCCACAGAATATGAAGTTAGATTCAGTGAGGGTTCTTCCTATGAAGGTTTTGGGTTCTCTTAGGCGATATTTATTGATTTGAGTTTGAGTTAACTTTTATCGAGCCCTCCACCATCGCTCACCGCCCACAAAAAAGTCAATAAAGAATTTTTTCACTAGATTTTTTTTGCCGAAAATAGAACTTTCAGACACTAGAATGTAGGTAATAGTAGAGTGCTTATGCATTTTCAGAGAGCAACCCCACCACTTTAACTATGATTTCCTCCAAACAGATATGCGAGAGAACACAGATGTGGAGTAGTTGTGAAAGGGCCAAAGCACATGACTACGATTGTCAACGAACTCTCCCGAGGATATGTCCAAAATTTGATTGCTTACCCATTGAATGCTTAGAAGGTCTTTTTATGTCCAAGATTTCTTATAAACTATATTAGTGTATATATAGTTTTGTTAAAAACCGTAGTTATGTGACTAACAAACATGTAGATTAGGATTTTTTTCTTTTCCTCGCTCTCTCAGTTGATTTCGTTTTTTTTTATTCTTATAATAAGTGATAATGCAAAGAGATGCAAGGTTTATTAATGGAGTTCAACATGCTGCAGTTCTTTTTATTTATGTTGCTATGGATCAGTCATATGGACTGATTGTTGTACCTGATGGAGCTCGAGTCATTTCGGTAATGAAGATAAGTGGTTGTTGATTGAGAAGGAGGAGATCTTTGCTTGTTATCCGGTGGTAACACACAGAAGCAAAATATGGATGATGAGGCACCGATGGATGACTGAACTATGCTCTGGTGAGTTCTAGATGGTCATAGTAAGTTCCGCATCATATGTTTTTTGTATGTAAACACTATTTTCTTTTACAAAGCTTCTCTAGAACATATATATATATATATATAGGACACACCATTGCACAATTGTGTTGTTATTGAGGAAAAAACCAGGGGAACAAAGTGAGTTACTTTGCTGCCATCGATTGTGGATGTTTAACAAAGCCAAATGAGCGAGTCCGTGGAAGATCCAAAGGATGGGTTGGCCTTGAATTCGAGGTTGATAGGTTTTGGTGAAGTAATGCAATGAGAACAAACCAAGTTTTCTGCCTTCAATGTGGGGATGAATCAATGAGATTAATTGTTGTTTTTGAGAATTTTTGAATGTTTAGAAATGTGGATTGTGTACGAATTCGTCTTTTTCAGGGAAGAAAAAAAAATAAGGAACAAGAAGAGTACCTACATTGTCTTCCCAATCAACAACTCGAAATGCATATAAACTGTTTGTGTAAATGCTTGAACGACCAGGATTAGGGCCGTTGCTTTTGTTTTTCAATAGAACCGAGCTATTATCGGCACTTAACCTTAGCAGGAAAATGGCTAAGTTTTCTTCTCTTTGTTCCATTTTGGGTATCATTGTAGGGTGACTCTTTACCCAATTGTTTTCATGCTTCATCAACGAGATCAAATGGAGCCGATCCTCACTTTCCCTTCCCAGTAAGTATTATCCTTTATGCTAACTAAGTGCAGCTTAGATTGTTTTGAGCACATGACATATCTTGATAGGGATCCATATTGTTGTATGCACACATTTGTAACCTCCTATTTTTTATGCCAAAACTTTCTTTTCGCTTTTCTTTGAGGGATCAAATAGGTTCACATACCGAAAATATAACTTCTAATGGTGTCATGTATTTTCTAATTATATATATGCGGGAAGAAGGACCTATTGCATTTAGGGCTTACGGAACTGTATACAGGAGAAATAAAAAGAGATCTGGAATTTCCTGGTATGTCAGTTCTCTTGCCTCAATATGTCTGAGACTCTGAAGGGTCTAATAGAGATGAGATTGACCTTTTCATTTCTCTCTTTATCACCAACCATTTTTTCACGCGTAATGCTGAATCTCAAGTTGTTCGACCATTGTATAATCTAAGATATTGTATCCATGATATTGTATTTAATAATTCAGTGAAACTGAAGGTTTTACTTGCTTTAATCAACAGAACTTACAACTTAATACATACATAATTTAAGCGCTGCACGGTAACTTTCCTCCGCAAAGACCGGAAACTACTCTATTGTTGTAATTGGTATGGGTGTATGCATTGACATGACACTAATGAAAGTAAGTGTTTGCACTTTCATTATAAATTCCCTCAGAATGTTTTAACTAATTTTTATTTGCCTTTTTCGAATTTGTTATACTAGCATTTAGCTTCTTCAAAAGCAAGGATTGTTTGGTAGATGGCATCGGTTTTTCTTTTTTAAGTCATTTACATAAGTTGATATTTAGTTAGTGAACTCTTTGTGGCGAGTATGATTGTGCCATCGAGATTGCAATACATAGTCATGAGTGATCCTCTCTCTCATTTGCTCTTTTGAATTTTTTATGACTACGGAATGTTAAATCGTTAAATATAAAGGATATGGATGTTGTGGTTGAGCCAGGAATTGGATGGATGGAGCTCAATGAATATCTAAAGCCTTATGGTCTGTTTTTCCCCCTCTATCCGGGTGAGTTTCTAACTACACTTCATCATATAGTTGGGTCGACCTTTTAATTCATCTAAGCATGAACGATATAGTTGCTTCACGCGTGTGTAGGTCCGATAGCGGCAATAGCCACATCCCACTCAAGCTCACGCTAAAACAACGAGAGATTTTGGATAGTTAGCCAAGTTTATTGCCATTATTTCAAACACAATGTAATCTACTACACTTGATAAGGTCATCACGGTGACTTCGTAGTAAACATAGACGAGTCTACTTTCTCATATTGGCATATTCTATGGGTAACATTCATTTGCAAAGAGGAACATATTACGGTACTTTATTTGTTTATGTTTTGATTGCCAACTTTGTAGGTACTTTATGTTCATATAACTCGATATTTTGCAACTAAATAATCATTCCTTATCAATGATTCTTCATAAGGATGCTATTGTATATCAAAACTATTGATTCAAACAAATAATGTTGATTTACTAATTCTTCTTTATTGGAGGAGAAAGAAATATTAATTTCCTTCTTAAAATTTGTAGCTCTTCCGTTATATATTCTTACAATATGAATGCATGTCTTTAACATGTTAAATTCGGATACTATCGGAACATATATATTGGCATTTCGATACTTTTGGATGAGCTAGCTTCTCTTTCCCCCAATATTCTTCATGTACATATTTACATCTCTGTGTAGAGTGGTTTCATTCATTTTCTAAACTAACGTGGATTCCGATCGATTCTTGTTCATTACAAGTGAAAGGAATATATGAGGTTTTACATATGCAACGATCCATCACTTTGTATTTCACGTGCACGGGATATATGGTGCTTAGATAACGAATATATATTAGATGGAACATTACTACTGTTGCTTAGAAGAATGTAAGATCAATAACAACTTTATTTTTACTTTAATGTTTGGTTAAAGCAAATTGCTTTTTTTTTTGGATTTTGTAACAAGCAGTGGTGTCGAGAACGAAGTAAGCATGAAACAATATGAAACACGCAAAAAAAAATACTTTACTCTCTCGGGATTACTCTTATTGTTACCCCATAAATAAATCTGTGTGTTTTGGAGCAACATAAGCTTTTGTATATACTCTTATATTTTTACTTTCTCTCGAATCTGTTTTGGAGCAACATAAGCTTTCGCGTCGCAAAATCAGAAATCCTAAACATGTATCGGAATGGGGCGAGGCAAGCCGAGCTACACCAAATCAAAGCTGATTAAGTGATAGGCGAGGCTAAGTCCGAGCCAAGCATGCGTGGGACGGAGGCGAGGCGGCCGAGCCACCAAATCAAAATTCCTCAAAAATCCTAAGCATGCATTTGGATGGGGTGAGATAAAGCTGAGCCACACCAAATCAAAAATGCATGTGAACGGCGAGCAGAAGTCGAACCACACCGTCGTCGAAATCCTAAGCATGCATCGGGATGAGGAGAGGCGAAGCCGAGCTAAGCATATATACATTGGGACGGGGGCGGCGGCGAGCCACCCCAAATCAAAATCCTAAGATTGTATTGGAGCGGGACGAGGCGAAAGTAGATGGTTTTCGGGTCCGCCCGTTGCGTAGCACGGGCACAAAATCTAGTTATTTTTGAATTGCAGAAGCGACTTAACGAAGAGTTAACTTATTGTCGGAGAAAATGAGTTTTATTTGTTGATTTCATAGTCTTGGCGGGAATGGAACTTAGGACCTTTAAGTCTCTAAGGGTACTTGCTCATTTTCTTATGAGTGAATGAAATATGATCTTTTGTCCCATATAGGGTATAACTAAAGAGGAGTTCCACTATTTAACTAATCCATTATGGATAGTTAGACAAACAATGTGGGTGGAACGAGTGGGGCAAAATATATTTGTTTTCACTAAGGCTAGGGCTTATGGCTCGGGCTCCGGCTCGTGCTTACGCCATGGACGTATGTCAACCAACACTTATCTTTTTGGCAAATTTACTCTTGAATTATTTCCTAAATGAATTTAAACTCAAATTAAATTTTTTCTTGAATGTGGGGGGGCGTGTGACATGGGAGATTTTATTTTCTTACCAAACATATTTCATAACGTTTTTATGAGCATAAATGACGACATTATTTCTTACCGTGTTTTTTTTTTTTGACTATTTTATGACTGATTTATGTCGACATCATGCAACATAATTCCGCACATTAATGTGCATTGATTTCACCTCTCTCATTTCTATCTATAAAAGGGACTAGAATTCTTCATTTAAAAATGTGTCAGGAAGAAGCTACTATCCTTCTTCTTTTCGTCTTTCTCCTCCGTGTGGTTTTTATATTCCGTGCCATTCTTTTTTGAGTTCTTAAGAGTGGGAAAGTATTATAGTGCTTATAGTATTTGCAACGGGCGGTTTTATCACGGATACGACTTCACCAAGGGTATCGCATCACTCATTTTGAGGCGTACGGGTGAACTATCGTGTTAAGGACAGCGTGTTTCTAACATCATTCTTTCAGTATTTTATTATTGCAGTACCAACAATCTTAACACGATAGCTCTTTTAACGTAATAATGGGTAAGAATGAAGTTTATTGGCTAAAAATTTTCAGAGGAGCTCATCAGTTTGTGAAATCGATCACTTACATTACAAAGGAGCTAAGTATCAATAACTTTTGTTTATTTGATTTTTCCTTGTTTTTGACTTTTGCACCCAACATCTTAAGACACTAAAGTTTGTATTAATCGTGGATGTTAATTGTAGTGTGAAAAACAAAAAACGTTCCTGATCAAATGTAGAAGGAATTCTAGGTTAAGAGTTTCAATTTTTTCTCTTAACCTAGAAGGAATTTCGATGAACCCTTTTGATCAAATGTAGTAGACATCTTGATAGTTACCCACACAAGTTTTCAGAATTTTTGGAGTTGTAAAAGTATTTTTTTGATATTTTTAAAAAGCAGGATAAACGTTCTGAAAAATTAAACGAAGCGAGAAATTTGTTGTTGACTAAATTAGTTTTAAAAGGGTAACCATGAGTTTTTTGAAATGGTGAGAAGTTTGTATATCTAGATGTTATCTTCAAAACACATATTTTATTTACCGATTCAGAACTAAGGTTTGTGAGATGTGGTGTATTAGGTGATTGAGAAATTACCGTGTCCGCGGTCATAGTATAAACGAAGATTGTGACATGAAATTGAAAAAGGGACATGGCTACCAGGCATATGTGAATGAACATAAGTCTTCCAAAGATGACAAAAGGCAAGAACATCAAACGTAGCTCTAAGCGTAGTCTTCATAAGAATTTAATAGACACATTTTTTGTGTCTGAATTGTCCTCAGTGTTGGTATTGTTGGAACTCGATTTTTGTACTAATATTGTGTTTTTATGTATTTTTAGGTATTTTTGGAAATAAATATTTGTTGGAAAATTCGGCTCGAAAAGTTGCTTTCTGGAACACCCCGGAGAGATTCTTGATATTCGGACTCCCACTTTGGATAAGGGGTAGCCCAATTACTAAGGGGCACCACTGTTGATATTCGCACCCAGCTGTGGGATAAGGGGCAACCCTTTCTTCCTCGTTTGAAAATTATTTTGGCGGGAATTTTTTTTAACAAGAACTGGCAGATTTTGGTCGGATTTTTGGACGAGTTAGAAGGAGACTCAATGGTTGTAATTTATTGGGTATCTTCCTCTGGGCCTAACAGGGATGGTATGGGTCGACTGGTCGTCTAAATTTGGCTGGAATTGTCGCGAGAAGAAAAACAGGGCAGCACGGACGGGAGGAGAGATACTCGGGATTTCAGCGTGGTTAAACGAGTTCTGCTCGTGTTGGATAGATATTTGTCTCTGAATAAGCGTGGAGGATCAAATAAGGAAGACTCGACAGCTGCAGAGGCGTGAAGAATCAACAAAAGGAAATTATCCCGTGAAAAATATTTATTATTAATACGGAGATATTTTGGAATTATGAGGAAATATTCTTGTCACTATTGAGTATAAAAAGTTTCTTAGGGTAGCAGAGAGACGAACAGAGAGATTGGGAGAGTTTTGGAGAACCACGAAGCAATAAAAATCGAATTGGAAGTATTCTGCTGCTGCCGCCATTGAAGAACACGAAGAACATCAACGCACGCCATACCGTCGTATTTTGGGGTCGTAGTTTATAGAGGCGGTCTTAAAGCGAAAGTGACAACGACACTTTGATTTTATCGCTTTACGCCAACAGATCGGTTTGTAACAAATAAAGCCGTTATAAACCCAAATTTCATTATTTTTCTCCATTTCATCATTTGTACACCTCCTTTGAGCAATAAAAATGAAATTTGAGCGTGTTTCCAACATGATGAGCGGCTAATTCTCCCACAACCAAGGCAATAAGGAAGCTATTTACGCATGAATAAGTGGTAACTATTCTATTTTATCTAATTTATAAATTATAATTCACTCAATCTTGCTTTTAGATTATTCGCAAAAAATTCTTTTCATTAGTTGTGATTCAATTAGATAGGTTATGCTTTTGTATTAAGATAATCTATGCTTATGGATACAATTAATTTTAGAGAATTTGTACGATTATTTGTGAATTAAGAAACAAAGGATTTAAAAGATAATTAGAGTTTTGGGTTATTTACCGTTATTCATTCATGTGTAATAGTGGAATCAGTGTCTTGGTTATTCTCTCATATCTTGAAACAATTTTGTGTTAATTTTTCTTTATTATTAATTTTTATAATCTAAAATCTTTTGCTTTCACAAGTCTCAACGAACCTTATTACTACAACATTGTTGAGTCACATCAATTTTGCGCGCGACAACGGACTTGTCTTTAGGCTAGAGTTTTTAGATTTTCTTTTAGTTTTTTTTTTTTTTTTATTTGTTCTTCTTTACGTTTTGGGTTTTTGTCTTTCCTTTGATTTTGGGATTTGGAGCGAAAGAAATATTTGCCAAAGCTTTTGGGATACTTAAAGATTTGGAGTTAAAGACAAAGCGAAAGGAGCGAAAAAAAGAAGATTTTTTTAATATTTTATAAAACATAAAAAAAAAAAGAGCGGCATTTTTTTTTATTTTTTTAGACATTTTTTTTTTTATTTTTTTAGACTTTCCTTTCCTTTTCTTTTACTTTTTGGACTTGGACACTTGGACATTCGGACATTCTTTTATTTTTTTAAACCTACGGAAGGGTAGTATTAAATATTAAAGCTGTTTGAGAGGAGAAGGGACGGTGATTACGATATCACCTCGGCCCCTCGGGTTCGTACATGACATAGGAGTCGTGGCCCGAGTCGACTACAACGGTTCATCCCCCATCGAAGTACGGGAGGTAAGTTTGTCGAAACACTCGCGAATCCCCCGCTAGCGAGTTCTTGTCTTCCCTTCGTGTGAATATATGCCGAGGGACAGAAAACGATTGTTTTAATTTCCTAGTAAAGGGCAAGAGCGGCCATATAAGATGAGGTTCGGATTTCATCAGTTCTCTTCTTGCCCGCCTTAGAAACAATACTTAACGCGAACCTAAGCCTTAAAATCTGGAGTAGAATGAGACCGAGTAGGGTAACGAGCTTAGTAGAAAGTCTTAAAAAATATTGGTTACTCTTTTAGCATACTTTGAAGTTCATGATGGTCTGTGAAGTTGAATGCGTGGCTGCGCCGCCTTGTAATAGCGGTAAGGCCTTGGGTATCAAAGCTCCATCGATCTTCCCTCGCCTTGAATCAACTTACTTTGACTCGGATTGATCAGAGGGTTTGCTTAAATTGTAACGAATTCCCTTTGAACGATTAGAAGCGGTCTAGAAAACAATCTAAGTGGTGCCATCATGCTTTTATTTTGCTAGATATCATTAGGTTTGTTGTGGTGGAGTCATTTGTTTGTGCTTGCATAGAACTTCCCTTCCTTTTAGGATTTTTCTTTTTGTTTTATTTTTTTAGTGTATTTACCGAGGTCTTTAAAGAACAGGCTTGGAAAAGAAACACTCTAGGTCGTTTGATTAGTGAAAAACCTAGTAGTTCTTATTGCGAAGGCGGGAACTCGAAGACTCTTCTTTTGAGAGCCCCGTTTTTGGAAACTTTCGAGTTTTAACTGTCTCTTCGAGGAAAGTACCCCTAGTACTTGATTGTGCCAACGATGGCAACTACGAAAGATTACATGTTCCCAGCCCGGGGACCAACCGAACTTCATGCATAAAATTGCCATTAATACGGCTAACTTCGAGATAAAAGCTAATATCCTTTAGATGATCCCTATATTCTTAGGAAAGAGGATGAGAACCCTTATTTTCATATTAGGGACTTTGAGGAAATTTATTGGGACGAGTTAGAATAAAAGACCTTCTCGATGAAGTTTTGAAACTTAAGATGTTCCCATTTTCCTTAAAAGATAAAGCCAAGACGGCTAAACAACCTACCATATGGATCCATTGAAACATGGCGGGGAACTTATTCTTGCTTTTATATGAAATTCTACCTAAGCATAAAAGCTGCCCAAGCATTGGCGGAAAATTAGTGCTAGTGTGCAACAAGAGGAGAGTCACTTTATAGGTTTTTTAGAGATTCAATGATCTCCTATCTCGGTGTCCTCACCATGGATTTGATAAGATGAAACTTGTAGGGATTATTTATGATGGTTTAGACTATTCTACCAAAGCCATGGTCGAGTCTATGTGTCTTTGGTGAGTTCACTAATAAAAGTCTGAGGATGCCTTTACCTTCTTAGGAGTTGTTCTTTGAGAAATCCCAACAATGGGAATCTTGTGTTGAACCCTAAAAGACTCTTGGTTAATAGAAGTAGCGCTGATGTGGTAGATACAAGCTTGGGTAGGATGCTAAGTTTCCGCTTTGTCCGAAGGTTAGAAGCTTTCTGAAATGGGTTAGGTCTAAAAATAGTCCCTTGGTGAACCTAATAGAACCTCTCAAGTATCTAGTTGTGGAATAGAATAGATAACTCATTTTGGGAAGGTCAGGTTAGTGAAGAACAACCCATGCTGTCTATAACAACGCTAGGTTTGAGAACCATCAAAAGTTTGACCCATACTCAGAGACCTACAACCCTGGTTGGAGAAACCATCCTAATTTTTCTTGGTCTAAGGGCGAGAATCAAGGTCGATCTAGTAATCCTCGGCCTCCCCAGGTTTTGGTTATGCAAAGAACCCTTCAGGTCAAACTTAGTTTCAGAACCCTTCGGATAAAAAGATCACAAGTTTAGAGGATACTCTCGCCTCATTTATTAAAATCTCTACGAAAAGATCAACCAAATGGTTGCGCAGGATAGAAGAAAGTAAGAGTATAGGTTATGCTAACTCTCAGGCTATTTCCGAGTTGAAAACCCAGATTAGTCAGATAAACGAGTCTTTGAGGGAAAAAGGTAAGTTTCTTAGTCAAACTCAGCCCAATCCTAGAGGAGTTCATCAAGTAGGTGAAGGACCATCCCATCATGTGAATGCTATTAAAACCCTTAGGAGTGGTAGAGTGTTAGACAACAAGGTAACCATGCTGATAGTGAACATCTTTGTAGTTCACCTGCTGAGTAGGAAAATGATAAGGAGATTGATATAGTCTCTAATGAGACCAATGAGGGTCATATTGAACCAGGCTTTGTTCCTAGAGCCCCGTTCCCCAATTGCTAGTTCAACTAAGAGGAGTCGAACTTTAATGATATATTGGAGGTTTTTAAGCGGTTACTATCAACCTCCCATTGTTGGATGCGATTAAGCGATTCCCGCTTATGCCAAGTTTCTTAAGGACTTGTGTACACGAAAGCGTAAGCTTAGTGTTCCAAAGAAAGCCTTCCTAGCTAGTTATGTGAGTTCTATTATTGAGAATACCACTACTCTTAAGTATAAGGACCCGGGGTCCCTACCATTTCTTGCACAATAGGTAAATACCGTGTTGAGAAAGCTTTGCTCGACTTAGGAGCAGTGTGAACTTACTCCCATGCCATGTGTACCTTAAGCTAGGACTTGGTGAGATGAAACCTACCCAGATGAATCTTGATTAGTGATAGGTCAGTTAAAATTCCTCGGGGTGTGATCGAGGATGTTCTCATAGAGGTCGACAAGTTTATTTATCCAGGTGGATTTTGTTATCCTAGATACCCAACCCGTGTCCTCGACCAGAGAACCGGATATCGGTAATTTTAGGTTGCCCATTTTGCCACATCCAATGCGATCATTGCTTGTCGAATTTGGTATTATGAATTTATCTTTTGTAATATGACTATTGAAGTGAACGTTTTCCATATCGCAAGCTACCCTACGAACTAGATGACTCGAGCATAGAAGAGGTGAACATGATAGGAACATTAGTCGAGGAGTCATTACCAAACACTTTGTTAGAAGATCCATTAGAGAAATGCCTAGCTCACTTTGGGATTGATTTTGATGATGATGATGTGATTAATGAGGTGAATGCCTTGTTAGATTCAACCCCTTTGATAGACACTAGTAATGGCCTGGAAACCCAAATTCGAACCTCTACCAGGTTTCTAAGTCTACCCTAGTTCCTTCGTTGAAGAGCCTCCCTAAGTTGGACCTAAAACCATTGCCGGATACCCAGCCAAGTATGTGTTTTTAGGCCCATCCGAAACTTTACCCTGTGATTATTGCTTCCAACTTGGATAGTGATCGGAAAGTAGGCTAGTAAACCGTCCTTGAAAACAACAAGGAAGCTTTAGGGTGGACCATAGAAGACATTAAGGGTATAAGTCCTCTTGTTTGTATGCATCGGATCTATTTGAGGAAGATACCAAACCTTCTAGGGAGATGCAACGAAGACTAAACCCCAATATGAAAAAGTATGAGTAGAGATCCTTAAGTTTGTTAGATGCGGGCATTATCTACCCCATTTCGGACGGCAGTGGGTCAGCCCCTGTTCGGGTTGTTCCCAAGAAATCCGGTATTAATGTAGTCGAATGATAACAATGTAGTTAATCCCTACAGGGTGACCACGGGTTGGCGTGTTTGTATTGACTATAGGAAATTGAACAAGGTCACTAGGAAGGACCACTTTCCCCCTTCCCTTCATCGACCCGGATGGGAGAGATTAGTCGGACATAGTCATTCTCGCTTTTTAGATGGCTACTACGGCTATAATCGGATCGTTATGCCCCAGAAGACCAAGGAGAAACCACTTTTACTGTCCCTTTGGTACCTTTGCGTATAGACACATGCCTTTCGGGCTATGTAACTTATGCGACTTTCGGCGTTGCATGATGAGCATATTTTCATATATGGTAGAGCGGTTCTTGGAGGTCTTTATGGATGATTTTTCATTGTTTGGTTCGTCTTTGATGAGTGCTTGCATCATTTGTCATTAGTGTTGACTAGATGTAAGGAAAAGAATCTAGTGTTTAATTGGGAGAAATGTCATTTCATGGTTTAATCAGGGAATTGTCTTAGGGCATATCGTATCTTCTAAGGGTATAGAGGTAGATAAAGCCAAAGTTGACCTTATCAAAACCTGCGAGGTCCAAAAACCGTAAAGATATTAGGTCATTCTTAGGGCATGCGGTTTTTATCGTCGATTCATTAAGGATTTTAGCTTGATTTCTAGACCTCTTTGCAATTTGCTTGCAAAAAGATGTTAAGTTTGTCTTTGATGATGCTTGTTTAGAGGCTTTGAGAAGCTTAAGACTTTACTCACTACCACCCCATAGTCAGGCACCTATTTGGAACCTACCCTTTGAGATCATGTGCGATGCTTGATTATGCTATTGGTGTTGTCTAGGTCATGTCGAAAACAAATTACTTCATGTGATTTACTATGCTAGCAAGACTCTGAATGATGCCCAGTTGAACTATACCAATACGGAGAAGGAACTGCTAGCCATTGTGTTTGCCTTAGACAAGTTTAGACCTTATCTCTTAGGTTCTAAGATCGTAATCTATACCGGGTCATCTTTTTGCTTTGAAATACCTTTTGTCTAAGAAGGATACAAACCTAGATTGATTAGATGGATCCTTTTATTACAAGAATTTTGTCCAGACATTAGAGACAAAAAGGGTGCGAGAAAATGTAGTAGCAGACCACTTGTCTAGGCTAGTTGTTAGTTCCCGATGATTCCCTTCATATAAGTGATGCGTGTCGTAACCACAACAAATTAATCAATATATTTCCCACTAATTAACTAGTAATATAGCGGTAGTAAGGATCGTTCCCACCAGCCGTGTAATTGATATATTATTTAGATAGCAAAACAAAGTGAAATGGGGTTGGTTTAAAGTCAAATAGGAAATAATAACAAATAAAAGAAAGATATGATCAAGGAATCCTTCGTTTTGCAAGCGATAAGCGGGATTAGTATACTTATCTATCTTCGTTAGAACCATTCATCACCAACCGTAGAATAGCATCTAGCTCGATTGCTATCCCCAAAAAACTCCTTTTACCACGGATACGAAGCTCTCCAATATCGATTCTATCCAACCGAACCACCAAGTAGTAGCTCACTCAAAGTGTAATCCGATCGAATGCTTAGGCTTTGTGAATTAGGTTGATCCCGAGTAGTTAAACTCTTAGCTCAAGGTCCACTTGCTTTGGTGTTGTATTCACCGCAATTGCTCTGAGAATCTCTGCAGGTCTCGCGATTTCTACTTGTGTATGAATTATTCGACGATTACTTATCTCTAACCCAATACTAGCAATAGAACAATTAATAGACTAATCTAGTATGCATCCCAAATCAATCTAAGAATCACTCATAAAGATCAAATAGTGAAAACAAACGATGATGTGATTAAAACTCCGAACAAACTTGTATAATAATAGAGCTTCACGCTAGAACATTGAATTCATCCTCAATCAATAAAAGTTTAGCCTCTCATGTTTACACCGTTTCTCGGTTTCCCCCAAAAGGGGTAAACCCTAGGTTTTTAATGAATAACAAAAGTGTATTATGAGATGTAAGATATGATATTCCTCTTAAACTTAGGTTAAGAAGTTCTCTTTTATAGTCTTCAAGTTGTAGAAGTGTCCGTGCATTAACCACCATGCAAAGTGGGTTGCCAAACTCGCCACCATTCCATATATAAGTCTCGTCCCAAGGCTGGTCATGTAAAGAAATTGATAAAGTAGCTAATGGGCTTACACAAGTTGTAAAAGAATCCAGTTCATTAACGTCTTAGCTTGTCAGTTTGCTGGAACTGACAGCCCATTCCCCTTATTCCTCCAGATTTCCCACGGACGTATACCCCTGTGAAAATTAATTTCCCTGGTTTCGGTTCTCTCCGTTGAGAATCACGGACACATGAGTCTCCGTGAGAATTCTTCCTCCCTGGATTTTTAACTCAAGTCGATAACTCCCGCGTACTTTTCCAGCAGTTACTCACGTATACCAGGCTATACGTGAATATTTCAAACATCTGAGTTATGCCAAAAATCGACTGAGCTCCATCAATCATTCATGGCTCTGTTGTGTTCAAAACTCCATCATAAGTAATCACTTAACTCTTCTCGAATCTCAATCACCCATCTTCATCTCATTTGAATTTGAGTTGAGTTATCAAGCTTTAGTTCTTCCCCTGGCCATCCACCATGCATGACTCCATTACAATGGCAAAGCAGGCCATTTCATTCTTTCCCAAGCTTTCCATCTCAGTTCCTTGCTAATGGCAGCAAACACAGCTCCCATGACACTCAGCGTCATATTCTTTCTTTGTAAACCAGTATATATCCTTCCCTAAGACTCGAGCTCAGCTGATCATCGTCACAACTACCAAGTTCACAGCAGCACAGCGTCACCTCCATGTGATTATCGGCTTCTCCATTAACTTCCTAACTCTAGCATCTTCTGTATTCTTACCACCGAACTCGAACGTTCGGTCCATATATATTCCTTCTTCGTCAACATCACCGCCATGTATGAACTACAACTATCATCACGAATAACTACCACAGCTCCATTACTTCCTGTCATCACCATTAACTTCACTTATAACCACCGAGCAACACCATCATCATCGTATTGACCATCGCTAGCTCGAGCTCTTCATTCGATCCTTTGCCAATTCTCCATTTTCTCGAGCACAAACACCATTGCCATTAACGTCAAAGAATAACACCGGTCTTCATCGCCTCCACAACCGAGTCACTTTACCAACCATTATATCCATCGTCACCGCAAACACCCTATTTTTCTGAAACTCCAACATACTTTGCATCAACATCACAAAGAATTCTGACTCGAGCACCAATCTCGTATTCTCCATGACATTCATCTACGTCTTTGCTACAACCACGGACCACCAATGTTTCTCCTTGCTGCTAACCAACTCCATTCTTTCATCATTAATCATTGCCACACTCCGAGGCACGGTCTTTTAACTAACGTTACCTACAAACTCTTCTCAATCAAGATGTTGATCGTCAACGAGAAACCCATACCTCCATTCCTTGTTTGAAACTAAATTCGAACATCTCTTTTTACGGACGTTAGCGAAAGAAAGAATAACTCCCTGAGGCTGGTCACGATCCGAGATGATGATGGTGGGCCCTTGGGTAAATAACGAGGCGCCCTTATAACTCACGTGTATGCAGTTCTAGATAATTGACAAGGTATTCTACCTCTTTGAATCAGTTTTGGATAACCGACAAGCTTAACTTATAACTTAGCCCATAACTTCTTCATACAATGTCGGAATGACTCCATTCTTTATTTATTCGATTCGTCTTTTCGTCCTCTTCAATGTGATAGCAAGAACTCCTAAAAGTCGGAAACGAGTTCCGTTTGGTCTTTGGCCCTTCTTCGTGTGTAGCTAACTTCTTTTATTGCGCAAATATGTGCCAATTCACTTCTTTTGGATGATTCACCTAGCAAAACATAAACAAGAGGAAACAAGAGTAATATACAATAATTTGCAAGAAAATATAGCAAATACTAGCATGGATTCGACACAAAATATATGCAAATATGCACTTAACAAATTCCCCCACACTTGTCTTTTGCTCGTCCTCGAGCAAACTATCTAAAATACAACAACTCCATGTCGTCGAGGATACGGTTACTCTTAGCATGAATAACAGGCCTTTAAACCCCTAGGTGTCCCTAGTGGACGAGTTCTGAGTCTCGTGAAGGTTTACAAGAGGTCTACCTACAAAACCTATATTTACAACTCCGATCTATTTGTGACAAATTCATGAACGAATCCAAAATGACTACGGGAGGAGGTACCTTGCGCAAATTCAGTTCATATTCAAATAAATAAAGCTCTAATTAGATAGTCGAACAAGCCACAATACTCGGAAACTAACAAACCACAATCACAATGAAAAGATTAAGAAGATGAATATTGATGTAGATGTTGGCGAATGTTCACAAGTGATCAATGTTTCCCATATGCGTACCCCAAGGTCCTTTGCCAAGATTAACCTATGCCTATTGGATTGAGCTCTTTGGTCAGCTCTGCGTCAACACACCGGCATATACAAGGGAACCGGTGGCCAACAACTTACTTCTACATCAACTCACCGGCATATACAAGGGAACCGGGGTGACTTTATTCACCAAATATATTACTTTCTTTTTCTTTTTCACTTTTTTTTTTTTTTTTTTTTTTTTAGACGGCATGATTAGATCTTATGGATCCAAGCGCATGCTTCTTGTCAACAAATGCGTGATAGTTGCCTTGGATCCTGCATTCCACGCTTGTTTAGGCGACGGAGACAGGGACTACGTTTCACACATCTCGTTATTCCCAAGTGTCATTCTTATTCCGTTTGGTCTAATTTGGTCTTTTTTTCTTTTTTTTTTTTTTGCGGCTCAATCACTCTATTTCATCTTAGCAGTAATAACACGTCGATGTTTAGTGACCCACCAAAGCACTTAGAGAACAATAGATTAATATGGAAAAATAAAAATAGAATGTGATATGGTGATATTCCGAGATATGGTAACAACTATCATGTTATTTTGTGATTTCGAGCTATGTGTTCGTCCTTTTAGTTAATTGGTTCCTCAACTCCTGCATTCAAAATGGTTCAATCCACTAATGGTGTCATCCTAAAGGCACAAGTTTCTAGATTTCGGAGTTCAAAAAGCACAATTTTTCTTGGTTTTTTCTATTTTTCTAGATTTTTTTTTTTTTTTTTTTTTAGGCATAAACCAAGCTAAAACAAACTATACAAACATATAAATGCTCCCCCACTTAAACTTCACATTGTCCTCAATGTAAAACCGAAAGTTCGAATTCCGACGTAATAGCAGATAAAACGCAAAAACTGTGCAAATTGGTAAGGAATTTAAAAACTCCATTTCACAAAAAGTTGTTCATCTACGTGTTTTCTACACAGTGTCAAACGGGCACAATGTTTCGATAAACGGTCGACAGTTATGGTCTGAACTGAACTACGCGCAGTCTGAATTTTTCTTCTAAAATAGATTACGGACTCAATGAACTTGAACATGGGGATGCAAATATGATATGAAAAGCTAAGAAAAATAAAATACAAAGATAGAGATACAAAACCGATGGGTTGCCTCCCATTAAGCGCTTGGTTTTAAAGTCGTCGGTTGACTTTCTTGTTATAAATCCATATACCAACAATCGAAAATGCAGTCTGCCGAGAAAACAATCTGCCAATTCTAATAACAACTTCACACAATTATTAGCAGAACATATGAATAATGAAATTGTTATAGCTTGGAAATCTTCCCCACACTTAGTCCTTTCTACACTCGAAAGTGGATAGAGAACATAAAATAGGGGAACTTCTATAGGTTCCTCTCGATGAACCGCACAATACTAGAATCAAAACATCAAGTGGTAGATAATTAGAAGTAAAATAATCCTTAAGAATTTTAGAAGCACAAATACCCAATCCCAAGTGATGTGGATCAAAAGATTCATAAATATGCAAAGGATTAGACAAACCTTCCACAATCTCTCGTATTACAGGATCCTCAACATTCTTAAAGAATTGCAATGAATTATTTACCTCATTTGTATCGTGGTCCTCTATCAAACTATTTAGCCATTCTTAGAATAGGTTGGCTTCAACCGAAATCGGCATCATTATAATCCTTGGCAAGTTCAATTGGGTCTTCACAACTTCAACCAATTTGGTTTCATTCTCAATCTCTATTTCTTCAACAAACTCTTCATCGGAATCGAATCATCTCCTAGAAATTCTAGTTCATTGGTGCAAATCCCTAAAATCATTGTTTGAGTACGTTACACCATTTTATAACAACGGTTATGTCATATTCATTCTCCTCCTTTTGAATAGGTAGTGATCGTTTTTATGATCTTCAGGTTGAAATAACATTACCATTATTGTAAGGATTTTCCGAAGGTTGCTCATCTTCATCATAGTCTTCGTCAACCTCATAATCTTCAACATCCCAACGACATTGAAGTTAAGATTCGTATTACCTTGTTGATTTCTTGAGGGTCTTTTCGATGCTCGACTTCTTCTAACTTGATCATATTGTTTTGAAAGTTTTTCGATATTAATGTCGTTTTTCCTCCATTATTCACGATGAAATTTTTTAGATTTATATCTCTTCTTTTGACATAAATGACGAAAGAACATGATAAAGAAGGAGTAGGTCTTTCCAAACTCTCTCATCATCGCACATTACTAGAAAACAATTTATCGGAAAGCATAACTATCCTCCCATCCCTTTGATTGCTCACTTACATACCCGTCATAAGGTTGTTGATATGTATGAGAGTATCCATAAGGTTCTGTAGGGTATGGTTGGTAGTTATTATATGAATGAGATTGAAATCCAAATTGATTACCACTATAATATGATGATTGGTCTTGTGCTCCGTACATGTTATGTCCGTAAGGAAACATGACGACTCACAAGAACACAAGACAAAATTTAAAAACAAAAACAAGCTAAACAAATAACAAATCATTAACAATGAGCTCCCACAAGTGGCGCAAAAAATTTGATGCGTGTCGTAACCACAACAAATTAATCAATATATTTCCCACTAATTAACTAGTAATATAGCGGTAGTAAGGATCGTTCCCTGACTGTGTAATTGATATGTTATTTAGATAGCAAAACAAAGTGAAATGGGGTTGGTTTAAAGTCAAATAGAAATAATAACAAATAAAGAAAGATATGATCAAGGAATCCTTCGCCGTTACAAGCGATAGCTGGATTAGTATACTTATCTATCTTCGTTAGAACCATTCATCACCAACCGTAGAATAGCATCTAGCTCGGTGCTATCCCCAAAACTCCTTTTACCACGGATACGGAAGCTCTCCAATATCGATTCTATCCATAGAACCACCAAGTAGTAGCTCACTCAAAGTGTAATCCGATCGAATGCTTGGGCTTTGTGAATTATGTTGATCCCGAGTGGTTAAACTCTTAGCTCAAGGTCCACTTCCAGTGCTGTATTCACCCAATTGCTCCAGAATCTACTCCCAAGGTCTCACGATTTCTACTTATGTATGAATTATTGACGATTACTTATCTCCTAACCCAATACTAGCAATAGAACAATTAATAGACTAATCTAGTATGCATCCCAAATCAATCTAAGAATCACTCATAAAGATCAAATAGTGAAAACAAACGATGATGTGATTAAAACTCAAGAACAAACTTGTATAATAATAGAGCTTCACGCTAGAACATTGAATTCATCCTCAATCGATAAAAGTTTAGCCTCTCATGTTTACCTTTGTTTCTCGGTTTCCCAAAAGGGTAAACCCTAGGTTTTTAATGAATAACAAAAGTGTATTATGAGATGTAAGATATGATATTCCTCTTAAACTTAGGTTAAGAAGTTCTCTTTTATAGTCTTCAAGTTGTAGAAGTATCAGGTGCATTAACCACCATGCAAAGTGGGTTTGCCAAACTCGCCACCATTCCATATATAAGTCCGAGTCCCAAGGCTGGTCATGTAAAGAAATTGATAAAGTAGCTAATGGGCTTACACAAGTTGTAAAAGAATCCAGTTCATTAACGTCTTAGCTTGTCGGTTTCTTGGGCTGACTGACCCATTCCTTTATTCCTCAGTTTCCCACGGACGTATACCCCTCTGTGAAAATTAATTTCCTGGATTTTCGGTTCTCTCCGTCGGAATCACGGACACATGAGTCTCCGTGAGAATTCTTCCTCCTGGATTTTTAACTCAAGTCGATAACTCCGCGTACTTTTCAAGGCGATTACTCACGTATACCGGGCTATACGTGAATATTTCAAACTGTCAGGAGTTACGCCAAAACTCATTGAGCTCCATCAATCATTCATGGCTCTGTTGTGTTCAAAACTCCATCATCTGTAATCACTTAACTCTTCTCGAATCTCAATCACCCATCTTCATCTCATTTGAATTTGAGTTGAGTTATCAAGCTTTAGTTCTTCACGGCCATCCACCATGCATGACTCCATTACAATGGCAGCAGGCCATTTCATTCTTTCCCAAGCTTTCCATCTCAGTTCCTTGCTAATGGCAGCAAACACAGCTCCCATGACACTCAACGTCATATTCTTTCTTTGTAAACCAGTATATATCCTTCCCTAAGACTCGAGCTCAGCTGATCATCGTCACAACTGCCAAGTTCACAGCATCACAGCGTCACCTCCATGTGATTATCGGCTTCTCCGGTTAACTTCCTAACTCTAGCATCTTCCTGTATTCTTACCATAGAACTCGAACGTTCGGTCCATATATATTCCTTCTTCGTCAACATCTTTGCCATGTATGAACTACAACTATCATCACGAATAACTACTACGGCTCCATTACTTCCCTGTCATCACCATTAACTTCACTTATAACCACCACCGAGCAACACCATCATCCAGTTGACCATCGCTTGACTCGAGCTCTTCATTGATCCTTTGCCGATTCTCCGTTTTCTGAAACAAATACCTTTGCCATTAACGTCAAGCCAACACGGTCTTCATCGCCTCCTGGCGATCCCGGCTACCAACCATTATATCCATCGTCACTTTCGCAAACACCCTATTTTCTGAAACTCCAACAAAGACTTTGCATCAACATCACGGCAACTACGGCTCGAGCACCAATCTCGTATTCTCTGCCGCCATTCATCTAATCTTGCTACAACCACGAGACCACCAATGTTTCTCCTTGCTTGCTAACCAACTCCATTCTTTCATCATTAATCTTGCCACGCTCGAGCAGCGTCTTTTTAACCCTGTTACCTACAAACTCTTCTCAATCACTGATGTTGATCGTCATGAAAACCCATACCTCCATTCCTTGTTTGAAACTAAATTCGAACATCTCTTTTACAACGGACGTTAATTTGAAGAAAGAATAACCAATGGTCACGATCGAGATGATGATGGTGGCTGCCCGGAAGTAAATAACGAGGCGCCCTTATAACTCACGCGTGAACTGTCGGTTCCGGATAATTGACAAGGTATTCTACCTCTTTGAACTATCGATTTTGGATAAGCGACAAGCTTAACTTCTAACTTCGCCCATAACTTCTTCATACAATGTCGGAATGACTCCATTCTTTCACTATTGATTCGTCTTTTCGTCCTCTTCAATGTGATAGCAAGAACTCCTAAGTCGAGCGAGTTCCGTTTGGTCTTTGGCCCTTCTCCGTGTGTAGCTAACTTCTTTATTAGCAAATATGTGCCAATTCACTTCTTTTGGATGATTCACCTAGCAAAACATAAACAAGAGAAAACAAGAGTAATATACAATAATTTGCAAGAAAATATAGCAAATACTAGCATGGATTCGACACAAAATATATGCAAAATATGCACTTAACAATAAGGGATAGCTTTCTGATGAATAATTGTTCTCTGTTTCCCAATCACCTTGGTATGCAAATATAGTAAACTATCTTATTCTTGGTTGAATGCCTTGACATTGGGGTAAACAAGATTGTTCTAGGTTTTTAGCCGAGGTTAAGCACTTCTTTTGGGATGATCCTTATTTATTTAAGTATTTTCCGGACTGATTATTAGGAGATGTATACACGAGAGTGACCGGTCCAGTATTATTTCCTTTTGTCATGATCATGCTTGTGGGGTAACTTTAGTGCTAAGAAAGCTGCTGCTAAGATATTGCGGTGTGGATTCTCTCGCCTTCGTTGTTTAAAGACTCCCCACGATTCTTGTGTTACTTGTGAACGTTGCGAGAGATTAGGAACCATTTCCCGTAGGAACATGATGCCCTTGAAGCCTATTTTAATCGTTGAGGTCTTTGATGTGTGGGGCATTGACTTTATGGGTCAGATTTCCCAATTCTTTTGGTAACCTATACATCCTTGTCATTTGTAGACTATGTCTCTAAGTGGATTGAGGCGGTTGCGTGTAAAACCAATGACCATAGGGTTGTGATTGAGTTCTTGAAAAATAATATACTTACACGTTTTGGTACACGCGAGCTATAATTAGTGATGGAGGGTCGCACTTTTGTAATGGACCTTTTAAGCTTTTGATGAAGAAATATGGTATTACACATAAGGTAGCCACCTCGTATCATCCACAGACTAGTGGTCAGGTAGAGGTTTCTAATAGGGAGATAAAACGTATATTAGAGAAAGCGGTTAATCTAATCGGAAGAGGCGGGTCGTCTGCAGGCTTGCGATGCCTTATGGGATTGCCGTCTTGCGTTTAAAACCCCTATTGGAATGTCGCCTTATCGTCTTGTTTATGGAAAGGCATGTCATTTTGTTGAGTTAGAACATAGAGCTTATTGGGCTATTAAGCGGCTAAATTTTTCACTTGACAAGGCGAGAGCCCATAGGAAACTCCGGCTCAATGAGGCTGGGACGAGATTCGTATAGATGCTTACGATAGTGCGAAGGAGTATAAGAACAAAATGAAACTTGTGCATGATAGAAATATTTTACGGAAGTCATTTTCTCCAGGTCAAAAGTTCTTACGTATGATACCCGCTTGCATCTTTTCCCAGGAGATTCGTTCTCGGTGGACGGGTCCTTTTATTGTTGCTTGTCTTTCCTCATGGATTTTGTTGAGATCGAGACACACAGGATGGTAGTAGTTCTTCGAAGGTTAACGGTCGAGAGATTTGAAACCCTTTTTAGAGCCCTTTCCTACGAGGTGATGTTGAGGAGGTCCCTACGGGAGGACCACGTTTTACCCTTGATTGACCATCGAGGCGATTGTATGTTGTATATTAGTTTTATATTTCTCTCTTCACCCGGGTACTATCTTTCAGAGCTTCTCTCTTTCTTTGATTCCTCATGTTTCTTTACTTTTGGTATTGCTCTTTCATTAGAAACATTGAGGCCAATGTTAGATTTAAGTTTGGGGTGGGGAAGAAACTTCTTGTTAGTTTTTAGTTGCAATAAATAAACTCGAGCCAAGAAATTTATGTTTATTAAGGTCGGCACTAACCAATCTAAGTGGATGGAAGCATTTTGGTTGTAGGAGTTGAGGAACCAATGCGATTAGATGGCAACATCTAAAAGTCTATTCATAAAAGCACGAGAACTCGGGTGTTAGAAATAACATGATAGTTTCACCATATCTCGTTGAGTCCTTTTCATTCGTTTTTATTTTGTTCTTTGGAAACTATGTTTCTCTAAGTGATTAGGTGGGGCCCACGAATCAAGTTGTTACCAATGCTAGGGTGAATTAGAGAGATTGAGATACCAAAAAAAAAAAAAAAAAAAAAAAAGAAGAAGAAATTGAGACCCGGACCATCGGACCAACGGAATAAATTGATAAAAGTCGACCACTTTGGAACCCTTGTATATGCCGGTTGTGTTGACCTAGAGTTAGGATTATCGACCCTTTGGTTCCCTTGTATATGCCGGTGTGTTGATATTAGTCGAACTAGTATCTCGGTCCATTAGGATAGGTTCATTTTGGCGGAGGCCTTGAGGACGAGATATGGGAAACACACATCACTTAGTAAACATCAAAACCATCATGTTTTTCTCTATATCCATCTTCTTGATCTATCCATGTGATTAGTTTTGACTCCGGTATTGATGTCCATAGTGCGACTATACGAGTAGAGCTCTGTCACTTCATATGAATTTTAGTACGCTTGAGTGCAAACTCGTGTACAACAATTGGAATTTCGCATCGGGTTACTTCCTCCCTGTAGTCGATAAGTATGCCAACCAAGGAGATTCTTTAGTGCCTTCGAGGTTACGTGTAGATAGCTAGAGTGCAGGTAAAGGTTTTGTGGGTACACTCACGGTAAACCCTCTAGGAGACAACACTCGCCACTAGGGCCACCTAGGGGGTTCAAATGATTTTTATTTTCTAGAATAAAATTGCTCGAGGACTAGCAAATAATAAGTTTGGGGGTATTTGATAGACACATTTTTTGTGTCTGAATTGCCCTCAGTGTTGGTATTGTTGGAACTCGATTTTTGTACTAATATTGTGTTTTTATGTATTTTTAGGTATTTTGGAAATAAATATTTGTTGGAAAATTCGGCTCAGAAAAGTTGCTCGGAACACCCCTAGGAGGACTTTTTGATATTCGGACTCCCACTTTGGATAAGGGGTAGCCCAATTACTAAGGGGCACCCTGTTTATATTCGTACCCCCAGCTGTGGGATAAGGGGCAACCCTTTCTTCCTCGTTTGAAAATTATTTTGGCGGGATTTTTTTTTAACAAGAACTGGCAGATTTTGGTCGTATTTTTGGACGAGTTAGAAGGAGACTCAATGCATTGGAATTGATTGGGTATCTTCCTGCGGGCCTTGTGAGGATGGTATGGGAGTTGTCGTCGTCTAAATTTGCATTTGGAATTGTCGCGAGAAGAAAAACGGGGCAGCACGGACCGGGAGGAGAGATACTCGGGATTTCGAGCGTGGTTAAACGAGTTCGCTCGTGTTGGATAGATATTTGTCTCACGAATAAGCGTGGAGGGATCAAATAAGGAAGACTCGACAATTCTTGCAGACGCGTGAAGAATCAACAAAAGGAAATTATCCCGTGAAAAATATTTATTATTAATACGGAGATATTTTGGAATTATGAGGAAATATTCTCGTCACTATTGAGTATAAAAAGGTTCTTAGGGTAGCAGAGAGACGGACAGAGAGATTGGGAGAGTTTTGGAGAACCACAGAGCATTAAAAATCGAATTTGAAGTATTACTGCTTGCTTTTGCCGCCATTGAAGAACACGAAGAACATCAACGCACGCCATACCGTCGTATTTTGGGGTCGTAGTTTATAGGCGAGTCTTAAAGCGAAAGTGACAACGACACTTTGATTTTATCGCTTTCACGTAAGATCGGTTTGTAACAAATAAAGCGTTACAAACCCGAATTTCATTATTTTTTTCTCCATTTCATCATTTGTACACCTCCTTTGAGCAATAAAAATGAAATTTGAGCGTGTTTCCAACATGATGAGCGGCTAATTCTCCCACAACCAAGGCAATGAGGAAGCTATTTACGCATGAATAAGTGGTAACTATTCTATTTTCTCTAATTTATAAATTATAATTCACTTTCAAATCTTTTGCTTTTGAAGAGTTTTAAATTGTTCGCAAAATTCTTTTCATTAGTTGTGATTCAATTAGATATGTTATGCTTTGTATTAAGATAATCTATGCTTAGGGATACAATTAATTTTAGAGATTTTGTCTGATTATTTGTGAATTAAGAAACAAAGGATTTAAAAGATAATTAGAGTTTTGGGTTAGTTACCGTTATTCATTCATGTGTAATAGTGGAATCAGTGTCTTGGTTATTCTCTCATATCTTGAAACAATTTTTTGTTAATTTTTCTTTATTATTAATTTTTATAAATCTAAAATCTTTTGCTTTCACAAGTCTCAACGAACCTTATTACTACAACATTAATGATTTACATCAAAGGTATGTCTCGTAAAACTGAATCGGCATTACTTTAATTAAGGGTGATTGTTATGTTGTAAAATTCCTGGCCACACGGCAATAATTTGTAGACAACATCAAAACCTTAATAAGTAGAAAGTTAATGCTAATTTAGTTGAAATAAAACTAGAACGAGTTCAGTGGCATGATGTCGGAAGTTATTTTAATAACCAATGTGAGAAACTGGGGAGGACTCTGGAGCCACTAAGCAGGTTTGTTGAAACAGAGACCTATTCACCTCCTATCAGAGGATAGGGGATGTCGAGTGACTCTATATGAGTAACTCATCCGCAGCGAGTTTGCATAAAAGGGAAAGGTCGAGCGAAGCTCATATACGTAAAGACTCTCACATTGAATGGAGTTTCCATATTAGGGCATATGTAAGAATCTTCTTTCTTGTTACGTTTTAAGATTTAAGATATTAATTAGATCGTAGAAATTATTTGAAACCCGGGGCAGCGATTTTTAGGCAAGGGTTATAAGACTTAGGGTCTATATAATCTTAACGAGAAAAATCGATAAAGTGAACATAGTTGGTTCTTATGCTTTCTTTTGTGTGTTTTGGATGTTTGCATGGCATACTTAGAACGTACATTAGTTTATAAGTCAATGCATTAACTTGCTAGCGCAGAAGACGAACCCAAATTTAGTTTGGTTTTGAACACAAAAATGAAACTTTTGAAGTATCCTAATTTGCTTTAAAATCTTTTAGCAAAATCAATCCCGTTAGACCTAATTAACTTGATTTTAATCCTTTCTAAGGTGGTAAAAATTGGTTTGTAACTTATGTAGATGACCATACGTGGCATTGTCATATGTACTTTCTTAGGGATAAGGATGATGCCTAAGAAGCCATAAGATGTACAAAGTTGAAGTTGAAAACCAATCAGGTGTTACCATTAAAAAGGTTAAGTCTGGACGTGATAGCAAGTATGAAATTTTTTTTTTCGCTGCCAGTTCGGTTACTAAATAGTTTTAGATTTTTATGCGAACAAACCGAACAAAATATCACAGTTCGGTTACATAAAAACTCAAAATAGCGGGCAAAATAGCAGAGTTCGGTTACATGTGAACAAAAAATTATTGTAAAATTAGTTAAGTTCGGTTAGAAAAAAAATTTAGGCTTCTTTGCGAACTAACCGAACTGGCAGTTCGGTGATGATCAGTGCCAAATAGTGCATATTTATACACCTTTTTATTGGCCTTTTATTCATCTTTTGCGTTTAGAAATCGAGATATTATCCCATTCTCGTGTTTTATTTGTTTTCAGAATAAATATTTGTATTAATTAATTTTGTGTTTTTAGGTAATAAATAAAGCTCGGAACCGAGGAGCCAAAGAGCGAAGAATTGGAGTCGATCATCTATGGAGCAGATAGCCAAAGCCCGCGCGCATCAGTCGCAACCCAACTTACAAGACATGGGCTTGAGCTAGACCCGTGACCCGCGACCCGGATCCGAGATCGCGTCCACTCCAAGCCGTTGAGATCACACCTGGCTACATCTTACGGTCGCTGCCTCCACGCGCATCAGAGTTCGCTGCTCCCGTGCAACACCAAATCGTCCCAACTCTACCTCAGCCGTTTAGATCTTACCTGCTAAATCCAACGCTCGCTCTGCCTGTTCCTTCAGCTCTTGATATCCCTGCCTCACACCACAGCTACCTAACCCTATACCCCCACTCGAGCAGACCATTCCTCTCTTCTTCTTCTCTTTCTTCTCCTCTTCCGTCACTCTCACAGAGCAGAGCTCTGCAAAACCCTCACCACCACCATCTCCTCTTCCGTCACCATCACCCGTACCAGTCTCAGCCACCAACAACTCATGCATAGCCCGCTCCTAGTATTGATTATCTATTACATAGCTTCTCAACCCTAGAAGCTAAATGATAGATAATTGAAACTAGGTTAGCCAACAACCAAAGCATGGAGCGCAGGAGACGAATTGTGAGGCGAGATTCAGAGAGTATGGGTTTGATTTTATCTTTCATTTATTTCGATTTTGAATTAAAGAATTAGGGTTTGGTAGCTTTATGGTTGCATGTATAAATTGAAGACGAGTGTGTGTAATAGTTACGCTGGATTAGCCGGTGCGATCAATTAGGTTTAATTTTGTTCTTTGTTATTTTATGATGTTTTAATTAGTTTTGTTAGGGTCTCAATGAAACCCTAACTCCATATTGTGTGTTTAAACTCTGTTGAACTATCTTGAATGATTAAAAATTATAATTATGTCTTCAATTAGGGCATCCACTACTTTTCTCTCACAATGGATGTCTTGCATCCATTGTAGTTAGGTTACATATCTGTTGTGAGATTGCCCGACTCATACTTTAGGCACAATAGCTAATTCCATTGACTAGTTGTACTTAATTAGACAACTAGTGCTCAGGTTAGCACTTTAGGCATTATTAGAAGCATAACTTAGAGAAACCCCTTAGATAGGTGGTGGGTTTGACACCCTGCCCTTATCGATCACGGAGACAAGAAAGCCTCAACTCGGTTGAGCACACGTAGGAATTCAGAGGTGGATTTGCAGACCTTAGCACCCTTTACTCTCATTGTTTGCCTTAGCTTAGGTTCACTTCATTACATCCTAGCCGTATCGGCAACCAAACCCTTTTGTTACTCTGTCACTCTTGAATTTCAGTTGAGAAAGCCATTAGATCACCTTAGAGCACCACAAGTCTCTCGTGGTTCGACCCGTACTTGCCGCGTCTCCGATAGACGCGCGTGCACTCTGCGGTATTACACGTAGAGTCAAATTTACATACACTTTCGAGGCCTACCAAGTTTTGGCGCCGTTTCTTTGGGTGGCGTGTGCCTGTTGTTCTTCGGCTTTACTTTACCGCTTCTCACCTTGTACATAACTCATTTTTAATGTTACTTGTAGCCACTGTTGTAGAGTAACTTAGCATTGTAAGTTTATTTGTCTGCATTGTAATTCTACCCTGTACATATTCATATTGTATTAATTTTGTTTTAGTATAACTTAGTTTTGTAACTTGCATCTGTAACTTAGCTTAGTCATTGTATATCTGCATCACTACCTGTTTGAGCACCCTTGCTTTTGAAACTTGCTCATAACTTTACCTCATTCAGAGCTTAGCTCTGTGTCATGTAACACACTAGCTCTGTTGCTTATTGCATAACATTGAGGACTGAACTTTGCTTGTTAAGCTAACAGGTGGAAGTGGCAAGGCTGAGCCAACCCAAGAGGAAGGCGCATAAGGTGCAAGCCAGGCAAGCCCTGCGACTTGTAAGGTAAGTGGTGCCTTGACCTCTGAAACACACATATGCTATTTGAAAGTACTATACACTATTCTGCTAGTACAGCCTTTTTGTCTTTGATAAGCCGGTGAATTTGTGTGAGACCTTGTGTTGTGTCTTTATGCTTTGATTTGTACATTGCCTTGAGCTCCCTTGCTAGCCCCTGAGGCTGCAAGCTTAGGCTCCCTTGCATACTGGCATAACCACGAGCATGAGCCATTAGTTTGCAACTCGAGCATACTGTGAGCCACCACTGTGTTGAACCAAGTTTTACCCTGTGAAAGCCGAGGTTATTGTGTGGCTTTGAGCATTTTTGTGACCTTTGAACTACCCTGAATACGTGTGTTGAGCCATTTATGCGCCTTGTCTTGAGTGCAATCCCTGAGCTCGAGTTTGAGCACAAACCAATCTGCCTACAGTGAGCCAAGTTGTACCCAAACCCCCCAGCCCCCTGCTGTTGAGGGTGATTTGTAACTTTCCAAGACAGACCAAGTTGGCTGCAAACCTCACTGAGAGCCACCAATTCGGTGCTGTGTCTTTGATCCACATAGCATTGTGAATCTGTGTTTGCTAGCTACCTTGTTGAGCTTGTAAGCTATATGCCTTGTGAGTTACGTGCATTAGTTATTATTTGAATTAGCCATCTCTTCTTGAGAGGCTGAGCTTTGACAAGGGCCTGAGCTCAGCTCCCGACCTCGAAGCTGTGAGTTTGAGCCTCAGGATACTGAGTCAGTGAATCAATTTGGGTTGGTTGATATCAGCTATCCCAGTTGACTCCAACAACTCAGAGCCTAACTCCATCGCCTACAGTGTGTGAGCATATATCTGTGAGAGCTAGTGACGGGCGCAACCCTCAGCCCCCTGAGGTTTGTGAGGGTTTGTGTTGCGAATTCTTGGCTGTGTTGTAAGTTCTTTTGCACTTAGAGCTGCACTTAGAGAGTTGCTAACCTGTGTAGTGCTCACTTGAAAGGCGTGCGAGTGGACTATACCCACACTGGCCAGACCCTAACAGGGCTCTGCACAAGCTTCTTTGCCAAACTAATCCCACACTCTTTGGGCTTTGCACATAACTTAAGCCCACATCCTGCGAGGCTGTGGGTGCTCACAATCCAACAAAGGGCTGAAAACAAACTAAGCTTAATAAACTGAAGCCCAACAAGCTGGGCTATACTTTTCAAACATAATCTGGGCTCTACACACAGCTAGCTCACCTAACTGAAATTGAGCCCACACAACCTAGGCTTTGCACACAATTACTGGGCTTCCCACATAAACCAAATAAATCCCAAACAAACCAAATCCCAATAAACCAAATTCCCCATAAACCAAAGCCCATTTTCATGTTCTATGTTTTTATGTACATTATCTTTTGGGTTGACCCTCAACTTTTAGATTGTTAGTAAATTTTTGTATATAAATTTTGTAGGACTTGTTAAATTTTTCTTTTCTTGATTTGTTGAGTCTTCTTGCACATATATTATGCTAATCCGATATGATCTCCACTGAGAATGTTGGATTTTGCCTTGATTAATGAAGCTCAACCATGCTCCTGCCGACATCCAGGTAATCTCTTCCCTTTTATCTTATCGACATAGTTCTCGTGATGCATTATTTGTTTAAATTTTCTATCTGTGACACATTGAGGACAATGTTTGATTTAGGTTTGGGGTGCATTTGCATATTTTTGCATTTAGAGTTTTTAGTCTTTTATTTTACCTTTTATTTTAGTCTTTTATTTTATCTCTTATCTTTTAATTTAAAAAAAAAAAAAAAAAAAAAAAAAAAAATTCAAAAAATTTTTGCAAATAAAAACCTCCAACTTTTAGAGATTTTAGAGTCACTAGCATGCTTCTAGCTATGTTTACATAGAGAGTTCTGCCGAGAAATAACAGAATTTGAAATCTTAGGAAAACACAATCGGGTTCCTTAGTTGATTAGAGCGTTAAAGTTCGATTTAACCATACTGGGAGGGCGAATTAGGTCTTTGTTAGATATTCGGTAGTAGAATTGTGATCACCCATAGTGGAGACTACCCAATTTACATCAAGTGAGGCACCAACCTTCAATTTTTTTGCAACTTTCTAGAAAAGCTGTTAGAGTGTGTGTCACCGTACGTAAATTCCGGGTAGGAATGGTGAGCTACCCAACTTCGCACCATTTTCAGCACTACTTTTGATCTCTTGAGTGCTAGTTTTTGTCAATCATGAGGGTGACGTCTAAAGATGAAAACTCCTTCTAAATACCGATTTGCCGTTAGCATCTCTCTCTCTCTCAATCGACAAGACCCATAGAAAACACATCATCGTCGACAACCCAGGACGAGAATCGAATATTGAAAGAAAAATTGATATAGTCCAAGGTTTATGTGCAACAAAGAAAAGAAAATAGGATGAGAATTAATAAAATTTATAAAATCAAGACAATACAAGTTGTGGAAAAATTGAGTGATAAAGTCCTTTGTCCATGGAGTTAGTTGTTTCATTATTTGTATTTTTATTTTCATTTTTTGTAATCCAAAAAAAAAAAAAAAAAAAAAAAAAAAAAAAAAAAAATCAAAAAATCAAAAAAATATTATAGTTTATTTTTGCTACCACCATGGTAAAGAAAAATTTAAAAAGAAAAATCCAAACAACAAGAAATTTGAGTAGAAAAGTTAAAAAATTGTCAAGTTTTGTGAAGTTTAGAAGTTCGTCATCAACAATTGAAGACCAAAGACCGAGAAGATTGAAGGCGTTTCTATGGTTTCTTATGAGAGAGTGATATTAATTGCCGATCGGGTGAGAAGTGAGTGAGTACTCCCACCCCTTGCTAATGGTTGATTTCCCTTCTTAGAGATCATCGAGAAAAAGATTCTTTTTGTCCACATACGTGGAGTCTCAGTTTTATTTGGAAGGTTATCCTTCTTTACAACGCGTGCGGGATTTCTCTCTTTATTCTTGCATGCACACATGAGAGACTAAAAAAGCGGTCTTTTTGAGTGCAATTATCATAAAACCCTATTGGTGAGGCAGAAGTTGAGACTTATGATCACAATCGAATCCGAAGTCTTTCATATGGTATGGTTACTTCTCGCTCAGCACTTAAGGATGAGAATGCGTTCTTCGTTAGTTCTAACCACATTACTAGCATGCGAAACTCTATGTCCTCATAGCTTCTAGGATGCTTGAGACTCTTTACACTACGAAGTTGGAGAAGGTTTTGTGGGTACACCTCGGTAAACCCTCACGAGACTACAACTCGTCCACTAGGGACACCTAGCGGTTTAAAGGCTTAGTGCATACGCTAAATGCATTCGAGAGACTGCGACGGGGGTATAGTTAGGATTTCCTAATTTTGTTTCACTTGAGGACAAGTAAAATTCGGGTTTGGGGTATTTGATGAGTGCCAAATAGTGCATATTTATACACCTTTTTATTGGCCTTTTATTCATCTTTTGCGTTTAGAAATCGAGATATTATCCCAGTTCGTGTTTTATTTGTTTTCAAGAATAAATATTTGTATTAATTAATTTTGTGTTTTTAGGTAATAAATAAAGCTCGAGGCGAGGAGCCCAAGAGCGAAGAATTGGAGTCAAACATCTATGGAGCAGATAGCCAAAGCCTGCGCGCGCATCAGTCGCAACCCAACTTACAAGACATGGGCTTGAGCTAGACCCGTGACCCGCGACCGGATCCGGATCGCGTCCACTCCAAGCCGTTGAGATCACACTGGCTACATCTTACGGTCGTTGCCTCCACGCGCATCGAGTTATTTGCTCCCGTGCAACACCAAATCGTCCCAACTCTACCTCAAATGTTGAGATCTTACCTGCCAAATCCAACGCTCGCTCTGCTGTTCCTTGACTCTTGATATCCCTGCCTCACACCACAGCTACCTAACCCTATACCCCCCTCGAAGCGAGACCATTCCTCTCTTCTTCTTCTCTTTCTTCTCCTCTTCCCGTCACTCTCCTGGAAGCGAGCTCTGCAAAACCCTCACCACCACCATCTCCTCTTCGTCACCATCACCCGTACCAGTCGGCCACCAACAACTCATGCATAGCCCGCTCCTAGTATTGATTATCTATTACATAGCTTCTCAACCCTAGAAGCTAAATGATAGATAATTGAAACTAGGGTTAGCCAACAACAAAGCATGGAGCGCGCGGAGCGAATTGTGAGGCGAGATTCGAGAGAGTATGGGTTTGATTTTATCTTTCATTTATTTCGATTTTTGAATTAAAGAATTAGGGTTTGGTAGCTTTATGGTTGCATGTATAAATTGAAGACAGGGGTGTGTGTAATAGTTACGCCTGGATTAGCCAGTGCAGTCAATTAGGTTTAATTTTGTTCTTTGTTATTTTATGATGTTTTAATTAGTTTTGTTAGGGTCTCAATGAAACCCTAACTCCATATTGTGTGTTTAAACTCTGTTGAACTATCTTGAATGATTAAAAATTATAATTATGTCTTCAATTAGGGCATCCACTACTTTTCTCTCACAATGGATGTCTTGCATCCATTGTAGTTAGGTTACATCTGTTGTGAGATTGCCACAGCTCATACTTTAGGCACAATAGCTAATTCCATTGACTAGTTGTACTTAATTAGACAACTAGTGCTCGGGTTAGCACTTTAGTACATTATTAGAAGCATAACTTGGAGAAACCCCTTAGATAGGTGGTGGGTTTGACACCCCGCCCTTATCGATCCACGGGACAAGAAAGCCTCAACTCGGTTGAGCACACGTAGGAATTCAGAGGTGGATTTGCAGACCTTAGCACCCTTTACTCTCATTGTTTGCCTTAGCTTAGGTTCACTTCATTACATCCTAGCCGTATCGGCAACCAAACCCTTTTGTTACTCTGTCACTCTTGAATTTCAGTTGAGAAAGCCATTAGATCACCTTAGAGCACCACAAGTCTCTACGTGGTTCGACCGTGCCTAGCGTCTCCGATAGGCGCCGTGCACTTGCGGTATTACACGTAGGTCAAATTTACATACACTTTCGAGGCCTACCAGGTGACCTAGTTTTGAATCCTCTGAGAACCGAACTGTTCTTCGTGTTCTTCCTTTCAGGGAAGTTCGGTTAACAAACTAGGTTTTTTTTTCAAATTCTTCCTAACCGAACAATGCACTGTAACTTCCATTTGAACCCTATTTTGATGATTTCTATTCAATTGAAGCAATGAAAATCAAATTAAAAGTTATGGGTTTGTTGTAAAATACCTGCGGATTGGTCCCATGGCGAGAATCGGGGCTTACGCTTGCGTCTTTGATACTCGATGATGCCTCTAACTTAGGTTCAATTCTTCCTCAATTTGAACTTGTTTGTGATGTGCTAGATGTCTAATGGGGGACTGTTCCTTGGAGTCTTTTGGTTTGCTTTGAAGAACCATTCTTATACTCGATTGATTAATCGACGATGAAAATTTTATGAATCGACGATTAATCAATGAAAACGATGTTGAAAGGAAGAAGAAGAAGAAGAAGAAGAAGAAGAAGAAGAAGAAAAACTTGTTTGGGAGGCGGTAGGGTAGGTCTGATTTTTTTGTTTTTGTTAATAGATTATATAGGTTAACAATCTAAAATCGTTTTAGTGATAATCTTAATTAGGGTTTGGGGGCAAATTAGTAATGTCCACATTTTAGGACATCCCTTATAAATATAGGGTAGATGGCCTTATAAAACAATGGTCCTCAAATGAAATAGGCGTTATGGGGATATGGATATTGTGAGAGAAAAAAGAAGCCCAATAAACACTAGTAACCTAAAACGGGTACTACTCACTTGTAAAAATGAGATCGAGAGAGCCAGAGTTGCAGCAGGAGACAGAGAGTGAGTGAGAAAAATGGAGCATTCAACGGAAGACAAGAAGGTGAAGAAGAGGAAGATGTTAGAAAGCAGATAAATGTTTTGTATGGCTTTCCAGCTTCATCCTCTTCTTTGTTTTTCTGGTTAGATGTTCCGAAAGATTCATGATTTTGCAAATTCGAAAGCAGGCAAGGAGATCAAGAAGAAAGAAAAAAAAGGTGAATTTCTTGAATCAAGTTCATTTATGTGATGGGTTGATGATTTAATTACGGCACAAAATAAAATAGTGTACTCTTTTCAAAATTAGGTCAAATTCAATTTGAAATTGGGGATTGGGTTTCGGGTACCCGGATCCAAAATTACCCGAACCCAGTGTTTATAAAGTTAACGTCTTTTTTAACAACACAAGCAGTAGTAGCTAGTACTCGTCTTCATCTTTTTTTTGTTCGTCATCATTCTTGGAGCTTTGGTCTCCATTCTTCTTCCATTTTTCTGTTTTCAAAAGTTCAATTAAATTAAAAAAATGGGTAACTGTTTATTAACATTGAAAGCTTTGAATTGGAGGGATCTTGTTCTTCCGGTTTGTTCCATGCTGGGGATACAAGTTGGGAATTCATTAATGAGTTATCTAACAAAGTTTTCACTTAATTCTGGTATGAACCCATTTGTTCTGATGACATACAGACAGGCTATTGCTTCCTTGGTTCTTATTCCTCCTGCATTCATATATGAAAGGTATATGTTGTTTCTTGAATCTTCTAATATCTTGTTTCTTGTGTGGAATCATTAATATGGGTTGTTTGAATAGTTTTTAAAAATGTATCTGTATGCTGTTTTCTACTGACTCTACATCTTCTTATAGGGTTTTTATTATGTTTTCTTGAAAAAGATTACTCACCTCTGTTTGGTTCTAAACATGAGTTCTTCATGGTTATTGTTTATGTTGATTTTCTATAATACTGATTATTGTTTGGAGCATATAACTCATCTTGTTATGTTCTTAAATTCCGGTTCTTGAATTGTGCTTGTATCTGGTTTTTATGTAATGGGTAGTACCCCAGTAGGTTACTTTGAAGTCTATTGCAGAAGTATTAATTATAGATCTAATCAATATGATATAAAAACACTAAATGTAGGTTGACTAGGATCATAAGTTTCCCCATGTATACCTATTTTGTTTGTTGTAGTGCTAATGGAATGTGTCTCCGTAGATCATCACTTGCTTCTTAAGAGTCTTAGCAGCTCATGGAAATCCCCTGGTACCACACCACAAATTGGTGATTGGTTGTTAGAAAATAGATTGGTTCATCTTATTTGTCAAAATATGTGACAAATGCATTACCAGCAAGATTTAATGTCAAATCATGATTGGAATCTCTAAAATGGTTCCTGCTTATATGCTCTTTTAGGACTTAACCATCTATACCTATTTAGTTTGTTGTAGTGCTCATAGAATGTGTGTCCGTAGATCATCAGTCGCCTCTTTAGAGTCTTAGCAGCTCATAATGGAAACCTCCTGGTACCACTCCAACCGTTGCTGGTTACAATTAATAACAAAATAGTCTAGATTTTTTATGGCCATGTTGTAAAAATGTGCGCCAAATGCATGACTCATCGAGATTTAATGTCGAGTCATGAGTGGGATCTTTGAAATGGTTCTTACTTAGCTGCCCTTTTAGGACTTAACTGGAGACTGATAATATTCTTCTTGGCACCATACCCTAATATGGACTCTCTTCTTATTTTCGTAATTTGGTTAAGATTGTGTAACAAACATTTTTTGTCACTGATGTTTTCCAGGAACTCAACTCATGGCATGAACCGAAAGGTGTTACTAAGACTCATATTATTTTCTGTTCTTGGGTAAGCGACTACTTTTTCTTATTATATATATATAGCCAGTAGTAAAAGGTGATGGAGATTTTGCTTACTTCAGTTGTATTTTTTTCTAGGGTTACATTGAATAACTCGCTCTTCAGTTTAGGGCTCAAATACTCCAGTCCTACAATTGCCAACGCCGTAAATAATGTGTTTCCTGCATTGACATTCGTCGCCGCAGTATTATTCAGGTACTTCTAGTCTTCTACTCCAAGTCTGGAACTACTTTTGGAGTTATTGTTCGAAGTCCAATTTCAATTGAGCTTTTATATGCATCCCTCTTTGTTACTTTCTCGTCCATATTTTATTGTCACTTGAATCGGTGGTTAGCTTCAGATGCTTAGGTTCGTAAATCAGTTTTTGAGGGAAAAATGAAAGAATAGTTATCAACTAGTTGAGTTAAATAATATACTCTTTCTATATACTGCTAAGGGCCATTATTTACTAACTGGATTCCAGATTTGCAGTCCCCCTTAAAAATTATGTAAAGTTATGTTAATCTTTTATGTCCTCTTGCAAGTTAATTGTATTTCAGTATTTGTCACTTTAAGATATAAGATTCATGCTGTTAGAGTATATATTAACGAAATTTCGTAAAATGATCTTTTTTTGGGTTTCTAAAGGTTTGAAAAAGTACATTTGAGGTCAAATGCTGGGTGGGCTCAGATTCTTGGAACGATCCTTACGGTTGGTGGGGCCATGACTGTCACCTTCTACACAGGGTCTCAACTGAATGTAGAAAATCCTGCATATGATTTTAGCTACTTAAATGGATCAAGCACCCGCAGCGCATCTGTTCTGGGCCCATTGTTTATAGCATTAAGCTGCATAGCAAGGTGCGGCTGGTTCTTATTGCAGGTATGAGTCATAAATGGACTGTCTTTATACTAAGTGCTTTTGGTTGTAGTATGTAAGTGTGCTATTGGTCTGTGAAACCTACAGTTCAATGCTCCTGGAATCCACCTTTTCCACATTGTTAGTATATTAAGTACCCGCCAAACCTTTCTCCCCCTTTCCAGTTGAAAAGCATTTGCAGTTGTTCTGACCAACTAGCTTATCTAACTGCCTTTAACAGCCTCCTAGTTCCTCGAAAAGATCTCAGTGATCGCAATTGCTTATTCGTTGCTTGTTTGGTGATCTCTATTGCTTGTTCATGATAATTAAGTGCATTATTTTAAATATACTGCAGAAAGGACTTAGTGATGAATTTCCATATCCTATCACTAGCACTATTGCTTGTTCATGAGTCATAAATGGACTGTCTTTATACTAAGTGCTTTTGGTTGTAGTATGTAAGTGTGCTATTGGTCTGTGAAACCTACAGTTCAATGCTCCTGGAATCCACCTTTTCCACATTGTTAGTATATTAAGTACCCGCCAAACCTTTCTCCCCCTTTCCAGTTGAAAAGCATTTGCAGTTGTTCTGACCAACTAGCTTATCTAACTGCCTTTAACAGCCTCCTAGTTCCTCGAAAAGATCTCAGTGATCGCAATTGCTTATTCGTTGCTTGTTTGGTGATCTCTCACAATTGCTTATTCGTTGCTTACTTGGTGATCTCTATTGCTTGTTCATGATAATTAAGTGCATTATTTTAAATATACTGCAGAAAGGACTTGGTGATGAATTTCCATATCCTATCACTAGCACTGCTGCAACTTCAGTGTTTTCCACTCTACAATGTGCTATTATTGGGGTTATTATGGAGCATGGCAGTGGTTGGTCACTGCGGTCAAAGTTGAGACTGATATCTGTCATTTATAGTGTAAGTCCTTTTAGCTCGACTTATTTGCTAAGAACAATCATTTTTTATCTTGAGATTGTCTGTATACCGATATATTCTGTCCTCAAATCAGGGAGTCTTTGGTTCCGCGATTGCATGCCTTGTTACTGCCCTTTTCATTGCGAAGAAAGGTCCTGTCTTTGTTTCAATGTTCAACCCGCTAAGTTTGATAATTGTGGCAGTCCTTGGCTGGGCCTTCTTGAAGGAAAAGTTATATATCGGAAGGTAAACTTATAATTAATTTTTTTTTTCTTTGTAGATGCTTAGGTGTTTGTACCTAAGGGGTGACAGTCAATGATATTGTTTTCTTTTATTATAGCTTATTGGGCTCATCATTAATCCTTATGGGATTCTTCGGGGTCCTATGGGGTAACTGGAAGGAGGCTAGGGCGAAGACTCATTTGAGGAGTATATCAACAGGAGATATAGAGGAAGGCTTAGCAGGAGGCGAGAGTAGCAACCATGAAGTGGAGGAGGTAATATAAACTAGGCCAGGAACAAATCGATGTTAATCATGATGTTAAGGAAGAAGTACGATTCTGGTCATTTTAGGACTCTAGCTCATATTTATTTCTGTCTATATTCTTAATCCATCATCAAATGAAAGAATGATGAGACACTGTTAATAATAAATTAAGTGCAGTTACGAGTAAAAGAAAAGACTAGAAATTATATGCTATGCCGTGGGCCTTTTTAACAGCTCTTTTGTAATTTTTTGGCAATTGCCATGAAAGTCCAGTGAATCTACTGTAGGTTTCTCCAATAGATTTAAGTGCAATAACAGTGTCTAGAGTTAATCAATGGGTGGAGTTTGCTAAATTTTAGTTCGTAAATTTTTTTCCTTTCGAATCTTTTAATCTCTTCACAGTAGCCTTTCATTTTAAGATTTTTTCTTTGAATTCCCTTTATGTTTGCAGTTGCTGTAATTGGTTTGTCACTTTTTTGTGGAGTTTGTTTTGCTCTAGTTTGTCTTAAATTTTGGGCAGTGCTCTCCCACGCGGCCGCTAATAATGGCATTATAAGCTAGCGGCTCGGCAAGCACTAGCTAGATTTTCTCGTATAGTTTGCAGAATGACGCATAATAATTTTTCTTCCCATCTCGTAACTTTGCAGATAGAACATTAGGGGATACTTTTGCTCTGCATTTGGGGTTCATTTAGAGCTAGCTTTTCTTGTTGATTTATGGCTTTCAATCTTTGACAATTGGATTTGACAGGTGCTGTTTCTATCTTTTTAGCAGCTCAATTTTTAATAGTAGTTTTTTCCCTCAAAAATTTCCCGCTTAATAATCTCCCTGGATCCATAATTCCTAGTGCTTAGGTTCAGCTAACAAATTCTGTCAGTTTGTTAGTCTAATTAGGAAGGCACAATTAGGGGATACTCACGGTTATATGGCGATAGATTTTAGCTAAGGGGTATCAGTCGGCATAGCTACGTGTTGAATGCAATACCGACTGACTTTTTTTTTCCCTTTTGTTTTTTGGGACAATACAATACCGACTGTATTGGTCGGCACTGCGGGCTGTTATATTATCTATGCCGGTTGTACATCAATACCAGTAATGAAGGTTTGTGTGGTAATGCCGACTGATGTACTTAGGGTTTGAGTTAGGGTACGAGTAGGCTAGAATTATATCAACCAAATCTCCCAAATTCTTTCTTCATCTACTCTTTTAATTTGATCTATAACCAACATTTAAAAAAGATAAAATCTCAATCTAAAGTTTAATGTTAACGTAAATTTAGACATTACTGTTGAAGATTAAACCAAGATATAGTTTATGGAAGAAATTAACTAGTAGAAGTTGATGTTGATAAGTGGAAGCAACTTGGAGAAGTTGATTTGGTTTAGTGGAAGCAACTAGGTGGAGTTGTTGCTGTCTAAGTGAAGTAACTAGAAGAAGTCAAAGTTGTCTGAGTGGAAGCAACCAGTGGAGGTTGGTGTCGTTTATGGAAGCAACCGGTATAAGTTGTTGCGCGTTATTGTGAACGTGTAGTAAACTTGGGAAACAAGTTTACCAGTGTTAGAATTTGGTTACGTATAAAGTTAAGTATATCCTAGAAGTGTCCTTGATTTAGAGTTTGGTATCTTAGGAAAGTGTCTTTGCTTGAGAGTCAAGTTTGTTAAACTATAAATAGGTTGTTGAGCCATGAGATTATTTACATCAGAAGAGAGAATTGTTTGAGTTACATTTTGTGTTCATTAAGTCTTTGATATCAAATTTTCTACAGTTACCAAAAGAAAATTCGATAAGGGTTTTCCAATTAATTCATAACATTTGTTTTATTTATTTTTCTTAGTATCCCCCAATTTGTGGTGGTATCCCCCAATTGTGGCTTCTAATTAGCGGTATCCTAGTGTTCATTTTACTCAGCATCTTGATAAACAAATCTGTCTCACACAGAAAAGTCTATAGATTGAATAAATCTGTCTCCCACACAAATACCCAAGAGTTTTTGTTCCGTCTTTTGATAAATCAAGGTGAACAAGAACCAATTGATATCCCGCACTTATATTCCCGAAGAACAACCTAGTATTATCAGTCACCTCACAATAATCTAAATCATATGATGGCGAAACTAGATATTGTGGAATCACAAACAATGAGACGAAGGTGTTTGTGATTACTTTTTATCTTGCCTATCGGAGATTAAATCTCGAGCAAATCTTAAAGAAGATAATACTCAAACGATAGAATCAGGCAAGATCTGAACACGCAACTACAAAGAAAATAGTTGGGTCTGGCTTCACAATCCCAATGAAGTCTTTGAAGTCGTTAACCTACGGGGTCTCGATAGAAACCTAAGGTTAAAGGAGAATCGACTCTAGTTGATGCAACTAGTAACACGGGGAGGTGTGGGGATTAGGTTTCCCAGTTGCTAGAGTTCTCGTTTATATAGTTTTCAAATCAGGGTTTGCAATCCAAGTTACCTTGGTAACAGAGCATTCAATATTCACCGTTAGATGAAAAACTTGATTTAACCAAGCTAATGTCTTTCAACTGTTAGATCGAACTTAGCTTGTTACACACAAATGAAACATACCCTTATTTAGGTTTATGTAACCGTACCCAAACGTGTACACCATGTTGGAATTAACCGAAGTTAGCCATATGATTACTCTCATATCAACCTTATTCATCTTAACCATAACTAGTTCAAATGACTCAAATGAAACTAGTTAAAGAGCTGCTCAATTGCAATATTCTCATAGAAGTATACAAGAACACAATTGAATCAAAATCGGTTTGATTCACTCGAATCAATTCATCAACATTATAGCCACGGTTTGCAAAGATTGCGTTCCTTATTATACAAATGCTTAAGTTTATATACACAACCGATTTTAGAAAGTAACCAACTCAAGTATGCATACTTAAGTAGTCGGACCGAGTTTGGTTACGCCAGTACGCGTAAGGGTGTGCATACTTATTTACACTTCTAAATTCCAGTAGAAATTCTTGGACGTGAGACTTCTGCCATTATGCGTAAGGGTACGCATACTTGCCCTGACATCCAACAACTGCCCGAGACAGCGCACGGCACGCATACATTAGGTTCCCGATTTTGGAATTACACACAAATGTGAGAACACAATATATTTATATCCAAACATGGTTACTTGATTCTAAACTCTTTATTTTAATCATTGAAACTTTCTTAAAGGATGACAATAGTCGTTTTCACACACTATTAGCATCAAAGCAATTTTCAAGATATTGAAATAATTATAACGAAACATTCCAAGTCTACACCAAATGATTATATCACACAAACCAATAAGATGTTACTCAACAATTTTCACATGATCATATTCGACTTTCGTCAAGAATATAAGATGAACTTGGTCGAGCGAAAGCTTGCCAACACATATTTCGAGAAATATGTAAGCGAGATAAACTCATCTTGAAATCTCAAATGTGTATAATAAAAAACTATATCGTACTACGATTTATGTCTCAACATAGGAGATAAAGTAGAAATTGACTTTCCAAGTGATAGATGAGTTTCAGTCTCCACATACCTTTTGTTGATAAAGTTCCACAAGCTCCCCTTACTAGTTCTTCGTCTTCAAATGATGAACGCCGTGAAGTGTAAAGCTCAACTACACAATTTATGTCTTAGTCCGAGACATCTAAGTAGGCTAGAAATCATGAGTTATAGTTGTTAGAGCGTTTCTCGGTCGAACCCGCATGTGTTGCTATATCAAGCATGTTTGTCAATATTAGTAATCAAAACTATATGTCTTGATTTCTAGTGTACTTATGACTAAGTCTCGGTCTAGGATAGTTAGGAATAGTTGGGCGCCAGACTCCATGGCTATTATCTTGCAAAGACGAAGAACTACTCAAGAAACCAGTGGAACTTCATCCGACCAAAAGTTATGTGGAGACTTGAAGTCATCTTGTCACTCAAAAATCTATTTACTCTATCACCTACTCTTGAGACAACAGTCGTATAAGTATGATAGTTTTCTTACATACATATTTGCTATTTCGAGCCGGGTTTACTCTTTATCTTTCTCGAAATACGTGTTGGTAAGATTTTGCTTTAACCATTTTCATATTTACCCGTGACGAAAGTCATGATGACGTTTCAATCTTGAAAATAGATTTGATGACGATAGTCGATTCTTTATGTCTAACGACTGTTATAACATTATAGAAGAATGTTTCAATGATTGAAATGTAGAGTTGAGAATATGTAACCACCTATGGATGTAATCATGTAGTGTCTTCGCACATTTGTGTATAAATCCATGTGACGGAAACCAAGTGCGTGCATATGTGTGCATGCGGTATTGGTGAAGAAGACAGGTTGGGTATGCGTACATGTACGCATACTGGCGGAAGTTCAAGTCCGTGAAATTCTGCTGGGTTTCAAGTTTACCAACTCAAAAACCAGTCACCTTGGGTACTTGTATCCGTGCAGCGTCTTTGGAGGAACTTTTTCACCCGAAAAAGTCTGTTGAGCTTGGAAACTAAAACCAACTCAAAATCCGGTAGCTAAGGTATGCGTACCCAAGCTAGTTATTTCTCAAATCGGTAGTTCATGGACTTAAAACAATAAATTATAAGGAATGCAATCTTTGCAAACCGTGGGTATATTTTTCATGAATTGTTTCAAATGAATCAAACCGATTTTGTTTCAATTGTATCTATGTATAAAGACCTAAGCAATTGAACAACTCGTGAACTAGTTCTTATGAGTCATTTGAACTAGTTATGAGAAAGATGAATACGGTTAATATGAAAGCACTCATATGGCTAACCATTGGTCAACCATTTGTGAACCAACCAATGTACACGTTTAGGTACGGTTACTCAAACCAAAGTGAATAAATTTCATTTGTGTGTGACAAGCTAAGTTTCGATCTAACGGTTGAAAGATATTAGCTTGGATAAATCGGAGTTTTTTCATCTAACGGTGATTATTGAATGCTTTGTTACCAAGGTAACTTAGATTGCAAACAACGATTTGAAAACTATATAAGGAGATGTCTAGCAACTGTGCAAAACTAATCCCCACACCTCCTGTGTGATACTAGTTGGTTTGCTAGAGTCGATTCTCCTTTAATCGTAGGTTTCTTCTTGAGACCTTGTCGATTAACGACTGAAAGACTTCATTGGGATTGTGAAGCCAGACGAAACTACTTCTATTTTAGTTGAGCGATCTGATCTTGCCATTTTCTATCGTACGAGTTCAATTGAAATAATTGACTTAAGATTATATCTATGATAGGGCAAGATAAAAGGAAATCACAAACATCTTCGTCTCATCGTTTGTGATTCCGCAATATCTAGTTTCGCTACCATACGATTTATATTATTGTGAGGTGATTGATAATACTAGGTTGTTATTCGTGAATATAAGTCCGGTTTATCAATTGGTTCTTGTTCACCTTGATTTTTATCAAAAACGAGAACAAAACTTTTAGGTTTATCCGTGGGAGATGCAGGTTTATCTATCCTTGCGAGACTTTTATTGTGATACATATTTGTTTATTAAAATCTTTGACTTTGGGTCGTAGCAACTCTTGGTTGTGGGTGAGATCAGCTAAGGGAATAAAGTACGTAGTATCCTGTTGGGATCAGAGACGTAAGGAGCGCAACTCTACCTTGAATCATTATGAGATTGATTAGGGTTCATCTTCAGTCCAGACCAAAGTTAGTTTGTAGTAGGCTAGTGTCGCTGTGGTGGCTTAATACGGTGTGGTGTTCAATCTGGACTAGGTCCAGGGGTTTTTACGCATTTGCGGTTTCCTCGTTAACAAAACTTCTAGTGTCGTGTTATTTTCTATTCCGCATTATATTTGTTATATAATTGAAATATCACGAGGTTGTGCGTTGTATCGATCAATAGTGAAATCCAACCTTTGGTTGTTGATTGGAAATTGATTGATCCTTGGATATTGGTCTTTGGCACCATCCAAGTTTATCATCCTTGTATTTGATAAAGACTCGCAAATTCTTATTTTCTTGAGTAAATATCAAATCAAGTGAGAGAGATATTAACTCCTCGATATACTTTTGTATAGATTGAGTCATTGTCGATTGATTCTCTATAAAGTATATTGGAGTTAGTCCATCTGATTGCTAATCGAAATATTGGGTGAGGTTGTTAGACCCACGCATTTTCAATTAGTATCGGAAGCAGGCAAACACGTTAAAGACCTTATCAGCTTGTGTTTGTAAGCGATCTGACTAGATGGAAAGTAAAGTCTCTATAAACGCTTCACGAGGAATTCATCACAATCTTAGAGAATGTTCTAAAAACCTTGTCATTCTCCAAAGGAAGTTGGATAAACAAATCCGGATCAACCGTGATCTTGCTGCATAAATTGCAAAGCATAAGGATTTGAAGTCAAGTGTTAAACAAATTATATGCTTTGAAAAACTTGATAGAAGGAAGAAATTCTTAAATAATATAATTCATGTTAACCCTTGTATGTTTTGTAAGACTCACAATCTTTCTCAACATACATGTAAATATTTTGAGAAAAGTATAAAAGTTACGAGCAATCTTCACAAGAAAATTTGAACAACTGTTTACTTATCCGAAAAGGTGTACAATGCTAACAAGAAATTCTAAACAGAAAAGTAGTGTTAGTATGAGAGCTTTCGCTTTAAAATCAACATCGCCTTTTCAATGGTTTCTCGATAGTGGTTGTAGTCGACATATGACTGGTGACCTTTAGTGGTTTGTTTCCATAAGCGATTTTGAAGGAGGACTAGTTACGTTTTGAGATGGGAGTGTTGTTACATTATCAAGAAGGGTACAATCAAGCTTCCCGGAGTTCCATAAATCCATGATGTAGTCTACGTCAAAGGTATGACTGCAAATCTTCTTTCTATTAGTCAAATTTGTGACAAAGGCCATAAAGTTGTCTTCAATGCAAATGGATGTGACATTGTAGACAAAACTGGAAAAGTAATTTTTCAAGGAACTCGTGGTAAAAAAAACTATTATCTCCTCGATACTAAGTTTAGTAATTGTTGCAATTTGACTAAGGTGGAATCTACACATCTTTGGCATGAGCGTTTTGGTCACATTAATTATCGTCTCTTATCTAAGATCATTAACAAAGAACTTGTTAGAGGCGTTCTCAAAATCAATGCAAAGATTAATGGTGTATATGGTGCCTATCAAAAGGGTAAACAAACGAAAGTTCACCATAAGTCATCTCGAGATATTCTCACTAAATCTCCACTTGATTTAATTCATATGGATCTCTTTGGACCGATCCAACAATCTACTTTTGGTGAAAAGAAGTATGCTTTAGTTATGGTAGATGACTACACCAGATTCACCTGGGTAGCATTTCTTGCTCACAGGAATGAAATCCTTGGTGAGTTTAAGATTATTATTAATAGAATCCAGAATGAACAAGGTCGCAAACTAAAGAAAATTAGATGTGACCGTGGCACTGAATTCAAAGACACCAAAGTATTTGAATTTTGTGATAAACTGGGGATTATTCAACAATACTCACCACCCATTACTCCTCAAGCTAATGGAGTTGCTAAAAGAAAGAATAGGAATATTCAGGAAATGACCAGGGTCATGCTCCATAACAAAAACCTACCTCTAAGGTTTTGGGGAGAAGATATTTTCACAGAATGTTACTTGATCAACCGTGTCTACTTACGGTCAAAAACCCTAAACACTCCATATGAGTTGTGGTATGAAAGGAAACCTAACTTACGCTATCTTAGAGTGTTCGGAAGTAAGTGCTACATCCTAAAAGATCGGGAACAAATAGGAAAATTCGATACTAGTATCTTTTTGGGGTATGCATCTGATAGTCGTGGTTTTCGAGTGTTTAATCTCAGAACCCAAGTAATGATGGAATCTGCAAATGTCATCATTGATGATATTAGTAAATTTCATCATGATTTTTCTCCTGCTGAATTGCCTCCATCTGAGACAACTGAGAAAGTCAAAGAAGTTTCGGATTCAGTTGAAGTTACACCTATTGTTACTGATCCTGATCTTTCGAGTGATGAGGAGAAAATTACTGATCATGCTGTACCCACTGAACAAGAACGTGTCCCCCCACGACACCTCTGGGTTCAAAGAAACCTTGATCCGAACAGTATCATTAGAGGAAGAGATTAACTACAAAGACTAGAGGACAACTTCAAAATATGTGCAATTTTGGATGTTATCTCTCTCAAGTAGAACCAAGGAATATTTATGAAGCTCTTAGCGATCCCTTATGGGTAAATGCAATTCATGAAGAGCTAAATCAATTTCAAAGACAAGATATATAGAAGCTTGTACCTTGTCCTCCAAATATCAATATCGTGGTCACCAAATGGATATTTAAGAACAAGTCTGATGAATTTGGCACCATTTTCAGAACCAAATCAAGACTTGTCGCTCAAGGATATTCACAAATATAAGGAATAGACTTTAACGAGACCTTTGCTCCTATGGCACGCCTTGAGTCCATCAGATTATTATTAGCTCATGCTTGTTTTCTTAAGGTAAAGCTATTTCAAATGGACATAAAATCCGCTTTTTTAAACGGTACCTTAAAGGAAGAAGTCTATGTAGCTCAAACTAAGGGTTTTGAAAATCCTGACTTCCCAGATCACGTTCTTAAACTCAACAAGGCGCTGTATGGGTTGAAACAAGCACCTCGTGCCTGGTTGGAAAAATTGACCTCATCTCTTCTTGGGAAAGGTTTTTCGAGAGGAGGAGCTGATAAAACACTATTTAACAAGTCGAGTGGAAAATATGTTGTTATTGCTCAGGTTTATGTAGATGATATCATCTATGGATCAACATCAGAGAAACTTGCACTAAAATTTCAAGTTTCCCTTGGAAAGGAGTTTGAAATGAGCAATATTGGTGAATTAAAATTCTTTTTGGGTTTACAAATTCAAAAACATAAGGATGGAATCTACTTATCTTAAGAGAAATATGCTAAAGATCTTGTCTCGAGATTTGGCCTCGATAAGGCCAGTCCTAAACTAACTCTTTGCCTAACACTGGTAAACTACATCGAGATGATAAAGGAGTAAACGTGGATCAAAAACTCTACCGATCTATCATTGGAAGCCTTTTATATCTTACAACTACTCGACCTGATATTGATTTTAGTGTTGGTTGCTGTGCTAGGTTTCAGGCAAACCCGAAGGAATCTTATCTTGCAGCTGCAAAAAGGATCATATGCTACATTAATCACACTGCAGGTGTTTGTGGGTGAAAACCGTTTCTGCTGATTTTAGTAATTTCGGGTGTGTGGATGATAAACGAATTTAAACCCTAAAAAATACACTCCATGGGAGTACTTTTGATTCGAGAGGTCAATCTGTACAATCCTGGCCTAAACCAAGAAATGGTCGTTCCAGGCTTGCTTCGGTCACAAAGTGAAGGACACGAGTTGGTCATAGGGAAGGAATCGAAGAGAGTGTTGAGACCAGAATCGTTGATTCTGATGGTGTGCTTATTTATGACTTGTATCTGAAAGTAGAACTGGATAGCAGGATGGAAAGCTACCAGGTGATTTCTAGATACTGTGTTGTTGTCGACCAAAACTTGTTGTTCGGTGAAAATAGGTGAAGCCTATTTATACAAGTCATATTGAAACGTATCCTGGTCTCGTAGGAAGTGAAAACGATTGAGTGGTAGAATAATAAAGTAACTTTATGCTTAGTTAGACATTATGCTTCCATGATGAGGGAAGTAAATTCGTGTAGCAGTCGGTCATTACGCTTCCATGATGAAGGAAATGATTTGTTTACACCGTTACTTTTCACCACCACTAGTTGTCCGACTTCATGACACTTTCTTGTAGCAGGCGCATTGCATGTCGCATGTTGTAAACCGCCAAGCCAATACCCTGATGAGTATCCCCCAGTATGTGACATGTTTGATGTCTCGAGTGTTTTCATGGAAAACGTGTAGAAGGTTGCTATGTGTGGCAAGTCAAAGTCAAGAGACTTTGCCATAGGAAAATAGCATGTGATGTTATTAGGCTTGCCTTGGTCAACCGCCTAAACACCATACAAGTCCGCGTCGGTTTGGTGGCGAACTTGAATGGTGAGATTACATCTCATGAGGAAGGGTAGTTGATTATGGCCACATCTTTGTTGTGTAACAAAATTGCGCCATTAGCATAGTGGCGCCTTGCGTAGACGTGGCGTAACGGGTTGCATGAGACTTTCCGCAAGTCCGTCAGTTCTGTGGCGAACTTGGATGGCTGAGATTGCATTTCATGAGGAAGAGTGGCCATTGATTATGGCCGCATCTTGTTGTATAGTGAAGTGGCGCCATTGGTATAGTAGCGCTGGTGGATCCATGGCATAGCGGCATGCCAGTGGCATAGCATAGCGGCATGCTAGTAGCCGTGGCATAGCTGCATGCCAGTGGCGTGGCATATCGGCATACTAATAGCCGTGGCACGGCGGCATGCCAGCGGCGTTGTGGCATGGCCACACCTGTGGTGTTGTAGCATGGCCAGAGCTAAGATTTGGTGTCGTGGTAAGAATTAGGGCTTGGCGGCGTGGCCAAGGTTAGGATTTGGCGCTGTGGTAAAATTAGGGCTTGGCGGCGTGGCCAAGGCTAGGATTGGGTGTCGTGGTAAAATTAGGGCTTGGCGGCGTGGCCAAGGCTATGATTTGTGGCAAGTGGTAAAATTAGGGCTTGGCGGCGTGGCCAAGGCTAGGATTTAGCGCTTTGGTAATAATTAGGGCTTGGCGGCGCGGCCAAGGCTAAAGTGGCATGCTCGGCGCAGAGTGGCATGTTGGCATGCCGATCAATATGTTGTTGTGGTAAGACGCGTTTGGCTTGCCAGTTAGTATGGTGGCGCGACAGGGTGCGTTTGGCCTTTAATGTATGGTGGCAAGTTTAGAGCGACTTGATTGGCCAAGAAAAGGGGGCGGCCAAACATAAGGCACGACTACACTTATGGTGAGAGTGTGGCGGCTTTAGAGCGACATGATTGGTCGATGGAAAGTAGGGCCGGCAAGTATGGGTCTAGCTACAACTTATGTACACGTGGCTAATATGAGGCGACACGATTGGTCGAGAGAAATAGGGCCGGTTTAGGAAGGGGCATGGCCAATGGCAAGTGGCGCCAGTTGGCCTAAGGCATGGCCACGCCTCCCTTTGCTTCTGCGGCTCCCTTTTTTCTGATTCTGAGCAAGGTTTTGCACCTGATAATCTATGGCGGATTAATTACCTAGTTTGCGTAGGTTTAATTTCGACAAGCAAGGTCTGATATACTGCGCGAGGCGCGACAACCCTAACTTCTGCAAGTTAGTCAGGTCAATTGATTGAACTCTATGTGTTGACATAGAGTTCTTTTAAGTTCATTTCCAGAGAACAACATGCTTTTTCTAATTGAATACCTTATGCAAAGACCTTATCCTTGATACTTGGAAATTCGTGCTACTTTGCTGCGAGTGAACACAAATCGTCATGGCATATCAACATTAAGGGTTCAGCCGGAGAACATAGCATAAAAGGTATTCAAAGAAACTTATATTAAGTGAATATAGGCGAGGCACCGAAATTCACAGAACATCTGGGATGGTTGCTACATTCGCCAGTCTGGATAAATTTCATGTAAGTATATTGAACGGCTCAATAAATATGCCGGTGGAGAGGTTAGCACTCACGGCACCGTTTCCTTATAGAGTGACGTCACATCAGATGCAAGGGTTTACGATTTCAACCCTGAGCTAAAAACCACCATTAACATTAAGTCCCACGCTAGCACGTAAGAACGGCGTTGTTGCGGGGGTAAGCATGAGATGGTGACAGACAAGAGTAAAATCGAAAGGACAAGACGTGAAGTTATTGCAGGAAATTCAACTAACCTTTAGCGGAAGGCATGAAGAATCCGTGATCCTTGTATTGGTGGTTTTGCATAAATTCGGATTGGCCATGGGGTATTGGCATCGGTGCTGCAACTTTGGCTATTGATTGTCAGAGATGGCACTGCAATTTGGTCCGTGAATCGGTGAATGACGCTAGCTGGCTAGGTCACGGAATGTACGGAGATGGCGCTGCTTTAAACGGTTAGAAAGGCGCCTCCTTGGATGGATATGACGCTGCTTCGAACATCTAAGATGGCTCTGCTTTGGATGGATATGGAAGGTGGATGGCGCGACTAGCTTGGAGTGGCGCTGCTAGCTTGGAACGGTGGATGGCGCTGCTTGCTTGGACGCGGACTTCTGGCACGACGTGGTGTTTACGGCTTGGCTATGTCCATGGCATGGTGGATGGTGTTGCACTGAACCGCCAAGATGGCGCCGCTTTGGCTAGTGGAGATGGCGCTGCTTTGAACGACTAAGATGGCGCCACTTTGGTGATGTCCGTGCAATGGTGGAAGCAACACTTTGAACTTTGGCTACCGAACAGTGAAGATGGAGCCGACGTTTTTCGCAGAATGGGCGGAGATAGTGCGGCTTTAATCACGAGTCTTTGGAGTCATGGCGCTGCTTGCTAGGATGTGGAGCGGGGAGACGATTGCGCTGCTTTGAGCAGTGAAGAAGGCGCTCCTTTGGCTAAGTCACGGAATGGCCTGCATGAAGAAACATTTTTCTACTCAAACTTCAAAATACAATGTATATAAAATGCGTTGTCCACCCTTTTATTTTCGTATCATTGGTTTTACCTTTGTAGCGGCAAGCCTCTTCTGAAGAAGTCGAGGTGAGCCAATTATTCTATCTTTCGTATAGATCATCATAGAATTGCACCCATCTTCTTCAGGTATCGCCTCGTGTCTTTTCTCGTAGTTCTCCATTTTGTGTTCTTCATCATGTAGATTGCCGATGTAAACATAATATAATTTTTTTTTAGTAGTGCACAATGGGATCTTAGGTGATAATCATACCTCGACTCTTCGGAGAAATTTTTTGAAGTCGATGAACCCAGGTTTTCTTCACATGAGGAGATATTAAACCAAATCAACCCTTTATTCCATGCAGACGAACGGATTATACAATGCATGTCCCTCACTCGTCTACGCATCGTGCGAGTGCGCGCCCAGGCTTTCATGGAGTTGATTGAAATGGAGGAGAAGTGGAGACGTGATGAAGTATCCCAGCAAGTCGGGAAATATCAACGTGATGAAGCTTCTCCGCAACCCAGTGCCGTGGTGAACGATTCGCCTCTCGATTGAAACGGCGAAGGACTGAGTCCAAGAAACTTCTATACGAGAGCCAGTTTAATTACCCTGTCCATAATGGTATCGTAATCCTCGATTCTGAGGTGGACGAACCAGAGCATTCCCAAGAGGATGTGGTTTGCGAGACTGAAGAAGCTTCTGAAGTGGTGTCGAAAATGGTGTTGAGGAAATCGAAGAGACCACTGAGGATCTTTGTCGAGGCAGATGGTCAGGCGGTGGAAGCATATGTTGGAGTCGTTGGAGAAGTTTGTGGGGATGTATGCGGAACTGTTGTTGAAGAGGATTCTGATGGGATGTTAAAGATCTTTCTTTGAAACGGCTTAGGATGGAATGTTGAAGCATTTGCTAAAACAGCTTCTAGATGGAATGTTGAAGGCGAAATGGTTTCGGATGGGATCTTTGAAGATCTTCCGAGATAGCTTCGGATGGAATGTTTCTTTGTCGGAAAAGGTGTTGGGGCAAGTGCTTGAAAAAGCTCGATGGAGGCGTCATTGACCAAGGTGTTCGTCATTGACAATTTGGTTTTCCCATTTTGCGATTTCCTTTCGTAGAGAAAAACAATCTTTTCGTAGCTCGTAGAGATTTTTCGGTACTTCAGTTTTTTTTTTTTTTTGAGCGACCGAAGCCATGTTTCACCGAGTATCATTCCTTCGTTTATGTTGCTTTCATATCTTTGATTGAATGAATAAAACCTTCTGTAAGAGACCTAGCAAAACCATTTTTACGAAGAACCATTTATTTTTATTGGATTTTCCCTTGCAAATTATCCAGGGCTTATGTGGCATGCTGCCTGTGTGCGTAGAAGTGCGAGCTGCCACAAGTTGGATAACACGTCATGAGAGAAATAGAGAAATCCGTCAGGTGAAACTCGTGGCTAGAGATTCTTGAGGGAAAGTGTCTGCGCTGTTGCTTGATGATCTTCGTTCTTGCATTATTCTTTTCTTCATTATTTTATGAATAAGACATTTTGTGGGAATTTGATTTCTCTGGTTTTCAATCGACGGGTAATGACTCTGTGAGAGTTTGGGTTTACTTGGTATTTTTCCTTTAAGATGGTCCAGGAAAACTTTTTAAGGGAAGATGTTCTTTAATTGAAATTGAAAACTCTACTCATGAATGCAAGCAGTGCAATCACTTTAGAGAAGTTACAAACATCGCATGAAAGGGGAAATTGTTGAAGAAAATATTGAAAGGAGAACGCTGGAGCGGAAAGTAGCACAACGTTTTAGGTATTGAAGGGCTTGAGACATCGCGAATGAATCTTTACACCTTCTAACTTGTCGGCATTGATGAGTTTGCAGTAACCACCCTAGATAACATCTGCCACCAGATGCGACTCGTCTTCCTTTTCTTTAGGCGAATCAGGTTGAGAGACTATCCTCACTGTTACATCTCCAACTTGAAACGAGGTCGTCTTGGCTACCATATCTCCAATTTGAAACAGATTTGGGCGTTGTGCAACCACTTAATTTTTGATCTCGTCATTTTTGACTGCGGGAACTTCCAAATTTTTGAGAAAGCACTTGAAAGGCCCAGCGTTCCATCCATATCTCTAAATGACGTCGGGGTTGAGGATTGGACTGAGTCCCCATGCTTGGCCGAGACGAGAAGTGACTGGGTGCAAAAAGGGTTGTTTAACCAGACTTACTTGCGTTTGGAATCTGTGGATGAACGCCAATGGGCTTTCTCCAGATAATTGAGTTACATCGGTAAGTTGTTGATACGACAACATGTAATCTTCAAAGTTGCACGGTTTGTTGGAAATTCTTTCGAGTATCGACACCGGCAGAGAGGATACTCCTAATTTCGATTTGTTGTCGTGTACCCATGGGCGCCCCAGAATCATGTCGTAATTTGAGAGTTCTTTGACAATGTGGAATTTTCCATGTGTTTGAGCGTCTCCTACCTTAATTTCAAGGTTGATGTAGCCATATACGTCTATTGCTCCTCCTTCCAAATTTTCGACCATGATTGGGGAACGTGTAGCCTCCTGCTTCGAAATTCCCACAGCTCTCAGAGTTTTGATGGTAACGATGTTGAAGTCAGAGGCCGCATCAATCAATGTGTTGTCGAGATTGGCGTCCTTCAGACGAACCGTGGTCAGCAATCCCTAGTTGTATTTTCCAGCACCGTCTCCTGAGAGAGTTTGGGGTTCTGGCGTAGTTTCTTCAGTAGGAAAAAGTTGATTGCCCGACACAACTCGATTGAGGGCTGTAAATATATCTTGACGATGCGCCTTTGAGAAATAGAGAATCTCGCATAAATGATCCATGATGGATTGTACGGTTTTATGAACAGAGTCCCAAGAGAGCATGAAACTCCTGACTGGAAGAGGATCTCTGTGAACTCCTTCATTTCCCAGCTGAAGTTCTCTTGCCTCCACCTTTTGTTTGAAAATACGCTTTAACTTATTGAGTCACTGGTCGGGTGATGGGAAAATCTGTGGTAGCGGAAATACTTAGGATTTGCTATTTCCACTTTAGTTGGTGGGCGCCTAGTAGGGGGAAATCTGATGGCGTCATCTTAGATCCATGCCTCTAAGAGTTCAATTACTTCCTCGATTGGGAACAGGAAATCTAAGGCCCTTTCTCCGGCTCCTTGATATTGCGCAGGAGCCTTAGATGCATTCTTCCGCGGTGGAGCCGCCTGATGTGCTGGCGTTGCATGCTTGGATTGTTATTCTGTCACTAGAGCCTTCCTTTTTCCTCTTTCACTTACCACGCTCACAGAGGGGCCAGTGTTATATTGCTTGTTGGTGAGGCTTCTGTTTCCTCGAGTTTCGCGTGCGTCTTCAACCTTGGCTGGCCTGGTTTTTTCTAACAATGCTGGTGTTGTTGTGGCCGACCGTTTAACAGCCTCATGAAAATCAGAAAATGTCTGGAATCGCAGATTCTCCAGTAAGGCACGGTAGATGGGAACTATAACATTGATGCACAAATCCACTAATTGTTGTTTGGTCACATTTGGGTCGTGACAGTCCAGAGCTTAAATCCTTTGACATAATCATTTGGATGTTCATTGTTTCGTTGAAACATCCTCCCTAAATCTGAGAAGGTAATTTGCTCAGACACAAATAAGTGCTTCTCGTAGAAAGCCGTAACCATGTCACCCTAGTTGGGTATGCTATTTGGTGCAATGATGTTGTACCAGGTGTATGCTCTTTCGTTAAATGAGTTTGAAAACTCTCTCAAACGGAGAACATGGTTTTATTCGTGCTTGCCCAAGGATTCCAAAAATCGAGAGACATGTTCACGCGCATTACCGGTGCCATCATATAAGGAGAATTGAGGCGAAGAGTATCCTCTCGGGAGAGGAATTCTTTATACTTCGGGAGGATACGGGGTTGATGTTGATGCATGTCTGAAGAATCACTTTTGTCTCGGTTTCGAAGAAGTCGTTCCAAATCCTATCTTGTGACAAAATTGGACGGCTGATTCCTCTCAGTTGTAGCCCCCGAACGAGTCTCTTCATCTATAAAGGTGCGCCTTGCGGAGGCATCAGCGCCAGGAGTATTGAAGGTGTTCCTCATTGGCTCTGGTTGGCGCGGTTCTTGTGGTAGCCGCTCAATTAGTGTCTTGAGGAAAGAAACACCTCTTTCTGAGTCGAAGCCATGTACGTCTGAGCCATAGCAAGAATATCATATCTTTCCATCAAATCAGCAATGATAGCATGGGATCGGCTCACTCTGGCTCCCCCAGTCTCTCGTACTGATGGAGTAGCAGCGACTCGGTGAAGGTTGGAGATATCACGTTTGAAGAAACGTTGGGGGTCAGTAGAGGCCAGGCTCGGTGATTTGGAGGTGTGACACCTGAAGAAACGTTTTCCACGGCAGCAGCTCTAGCTAAGGTAACCGAAGGTGTAATGCCTGAAGGAACATTCTCCGTGCTGCTGGCGTTGATAGGTTGCGTATTAACGCTACTTGAAGGAACGCTGGTACTGAGAATAATTTCAGCGCTAGTGTTTTCGGGGTTTGTTGCTTGACCGGACACGAGCTCTACCATCTTGAAATTGGGATTAAAAAATAAAATTGGAATTTGGAAATTGGTATTGCAATCGAGAGATTAATCTCCCACTGTGGTCGCCAATTATTTGTGGGTGAAAACCGTTTCTCCCGATTTTAGTAATTTTGTGGATGAGAAATGAATCTAAACCCTAAACAATGCACTGCATGGGAGTACTTTTGATTCGAAAGATCAATCTTTACAATCCTGACCTAAACCAAGAAATGGCCGTTCCAGGCTTGCTTCGGTCACAAAGTGAAGGAGAAGGGTTTTGTCTTAGGGAGGAAAGCGAAGAGAGTGTTGAGACCAGAATCGTTGATTCTGATGGTGTGGTTGTTTATGACTTGTATCTGAAAGTAGAACTGGCTAGCAGGATGGAAAGCTACCAGGTGATTTCTAGATAATGTGTTGTTGTCGACCAAAACTTGTTGTTGGGTGAAAATAGGTGAAGCCTATTTATACAAGTCATATTGAAACGTATCCTGGTCTCGTAGGAAGTGAAAACGATAGAGTGGTGGAAGAATAGAGTAACGTGTAACCGTCAAACATTATGCTTCCATTATGAGGGAAGTAAATTCGTGTAACCGTCAGTCATTACGCTTCCATGATGAAGGAAATGAATTGTTTACACCGTTACTTTTCACCACCACTAGTTGTCCTACTTCATGACACTTTCTTGTAATGGGCGCATTGCACGCTGTAAACCGCCAGACCAATACCCTGATGAGTACCCCTAGTTTGTGACATGTTTGATGTCTCGAGTGTTTTCGTGAAAAACGTGTAGCAGGTTGCAAAGTCAAGAGACTTTTCCATAGGGTTGCCTTGGTCTGCCGCCTAAAACGTTCCACAAGTCTGTCAGTTTGGTGGCGAACTTGAATGGTTGAGATTACATCTCATGAGGAAGGGTAGCCGTTGATTATGGCCACATCTTTGTTGTGTCACAAAGTGGCGACATTAGCATAGTGGCGCCTTGCGTAGCGGGTTTCCTGGGACTTGCCGCAAGTCCGTCAGTTCAGTGGCGAACTTGGATGGCTGAGATTGCATCTTATGAGGAAGAGTGGCCATTGATTATGGCCGCATCTTGTTGTATAGCGAAGTGGCGTCATTGGCATAGTAGTGCCTGGTGGAGCCATGGAATAGCGTCATGCCAGTAGCGTAGCCATGGCATAGAAGTATGCTAATGGCGTAGCCGCGGTATAGCGGCATGCCAGTGGCGTGGCATAACGGCATGCTAGTAGCCGTGGAAAAGTGGCATGCTAGTGGCCGGGGCATAGCGGCATGCCAGTGGCGTAGCATGGTGGCACACTTGTAGCCGTGGCATGGCAGCATGCCAGCGGCGTTGTGGCATGGCCACGCCGGTGGCGTTGTAGTATGGCCAGAGCTAATATTTAGCGTCGTGGTAAGAATTAGGGCTTGACGGCGTGGCCAAGGTTAGGATTTGGCATCGTGGTAAAATTAGGGCTTGGCGGCGTGGCCAAGGCTAGGTTTTGGCGCCGTGGTAAAATTAGGGCTTGACGGCGTGGCCAAGGCTAGGATTTAGCGCTTTGGTAATAATTAGGGCTTGGTGGCGCGGCCAAGGCTAAAGTGGCATGCTCCAGCGGCAGAGTGGCATGTTGGCATGCCGATCAATATGTTGTTGTGGTAAGACGCGTTTGGCTTTCCAGTTAGTATGGTGACGCGGCATGGTGCATTTGGCCTTTAATGTATGGTGGCAAGTTTAGAGCGACTTGATTGGCCATGAAAAGGGGCGGTCAAATATAAGGCGCGGCTCTACTTCTAGTGAGAATATGGAGGCTTTAATGCGATGGAAAGTGGGGCGTGGCCAATGGCAAGTGGAGCCAGTTGGCCGGCAAGTATGGGAAGTGGGGCCGGCAAGTATGGGCCCAGACATAACTTATGTGCGCGTGGCTAATTTTAGGCGGCACGATTGGTCCAGAAAAATATGTCCGGTTTGGGAAGAGGCCTAAGGCATGGCCACGCCTCGCTTTGCTACTGCGGCTCCCTGTTTTGATTTTGAGCAAGGTTTTACACCGCTAATCCATGGCGGATTAATTACCTAGTTTTCCTAGGTTTAATTTCGACAAGCAAGGTCTGATATATTGTGCGAGGCGCAAAAACCGTAACTTCTGCAAGGTAGTCAGGTCAATTGATTGAATTCTATGTGTTGACATAGAGTTATTTTAAGTTCATTTCTAGAGAGCAACATGCTTTTTCTGATTGAATACCTTATGCAAAGACCTTATCCTTGATACTTGGAAATTCATGTTACTCTGCTGCGAGTGAACACAAATCGTCATGCCATATCAACATTAAGGGTTCAACCGAAGAACATAGCATAAAAGGCATTCAAAGGAACTTATATTAAGTGAATATAGGCGAGGCGCCAAAATTTATTGAACACCTGGGATGGTTGCTACATTCGCTAGCCTGGATAAATTTCATGTAAGTATATTGAACGGCTCAATAAATATGCCGGTGGGGAGGTTAGCACTCACGGCACCGTTTCCTCACGAGAGTGACGTCATATCAGATACAAGGTTTTACGATTTCAACCCTGAGCTAAAAACCACCATCAACAACAGGGTATGGTCTATCCTACACTTTTGATACTAACACCGATTTTACTTGCCTATTCGGATCTTTGATTGGGCAAATTTGTGTGGAAGATAGAAACAATACTTCAGGGGGTTTCTACTACGTAGGAATGAATCTTGTGGCTTGGCATACCAAGAAACAAAATTCACAATCCCTCTCAACATGTGAAGCAGAATACATTGCTGCAGGCTCATGTTGTACTCAACTTCTATGGATGAAACAAATGCTTGCTGACTATGAAATCAACACTGGAATGATGAGAACCTTATGCGACAATACCAGGTGCAATTCGCATGAGAAAATCCAGTTGAGCACTCAAGAACTAAGCACATAGATATAAGGTATCATTTTATTCGAGATCTTTATGAGAATGGTATCATAACTATGGAATTTGTGCCCTCAGGACAACAAGTGGCTGATATTCTCACCAAACCATTAGATACTGCTACATTTCAAGACTTACAGCAGTCTATTGGTGATGTTCTGGTCCATTAGTCATTCATAACTCTTTCCCCCGTGCTTATCTTAATCTTTTGGGCAATTGAGTTTGAAACTTCTTGAGGTGTAAAGTTGTTTTTCCACATTCGTTTCTAGTAGATGTATCTTCTAAGTATCTTAGTGTCCAATAAAATCCTTCTTTTTTTTGTAAAAGTAAGGTCGCTCTTGTTGTTCTCTTGGGAATGCCATAAAATGGGGAAGAGTTCTTTTGAACTTGCGCTTAATTTTTATATCTTTGTGGGGAGTGCAACTGTGGAATTATTTAGGGGTTATCTTGTAACTTTGTAAACTCCTTGATGAATGCATTTAGCCTCGGCTTTATGATTGTATCTAAACAAGTTGATATGTACTTTTCTTTGGTCTTGAAGCGTCTTCGTGGAAATTTCATTAAGATCCCATTTTCGTACCTTTGCCAATTTTATTGACAAAAAGGGGGAGAATTAATGTGTAGTTCACACTACAAATACATATGATCTACGTACTTTACGGGTCATTATGTAAGGGGGAGTGGTTTTGATGTTGAGACGAAAGTATTGACTAAGGGGGAGTAATACATATCACCATAGTATTGTTGTCGAAGTTGTGATATGATAACTTTGATGCTGTGTAATAATACTATGAAACTGTATAACAATGATCGAGAGCTTTTGTTTTCTCATTGTTATGATTACGAAACTTCAACAACTATGATGCAGAACTTACAACCTTTTGAATCATTGGAGTACTTGGAAAGGACGAAGTTTTCGAGTAATGTTGAAGCACCAAGGAGATCAAGCATGTGGACAAGAAGCTACAAACTTTTATTTTTTTTGTAATCCATATGTATTGATAGTTTTGTCACTAAAATTGACAAAGAGGGAGATTGTTAGAGCATTGCTCGGTTTAACCCACATGCGTTGCTATATCAAGCATGTTTGTTAATATTAGTGATCAGAACTATATGTCTTGATTTCTAGTATACTTATGACTAAGTCTCGGTCTAGGATAGTTAGGAATAGTTGAGCTCCAGACTCCATGGCGATTATCTTGCAAAGACGAAGAACTAGTCAAGGAACCAGTGGAACTTCATCCGACCAAAAGGTATGTGGAGACTTGAACTCATCTTGTCACTCAAAATTCTATCTACTCTATCTCCTACTCTTAAAACAACAGTCGTATAAGTATGATAGTTTTCATACATACACATTTGTTATTTCGAGCCGAGTTTACTCGCCTATCTTTTTCTCTAAATGCGTGTTGGTAAGCTTTGCTTTAACCATTTTCATCTTTACCCGTGACGAAAGTCATGATGACGTTTCAATATTGAAAATAGCTTTGATGACGATAGTCGATTCTTTATGTCTAACGATTTGTTATAACATTATAGAAAAATGTTTCAATGATTGAAATGTAGAGTTGAGAATATGTAACCACCTATGGATGTAAGCATGTAGTGTTTTCGCATATTTTTGTATAAATCCATGTGCCGGAAACCAAGTGCATGCATATGTGTGCATGCGGTATTGGTGAAGGAGACAGGTTGGGTACTGGCGGAAGTTCACGTCCGTGAAATTCTGCTAGGTTTCAAGTTTACGAACTCAAAAACCAGTCACCTTAGGTACGTGTACCCATACGCGTACTAGCGGAACTTTTTCACCCGAAAAAGTCTGCTGAGTTTGGAAACTAAAACCAACTCAAAATCCGGTAACTAAGGTACGCATATGCGTACCCAAGCTAGTTATTTCTCAAATCGGTAGTTCATGGAATTAACACAATAAATTATAAGGAATGCAATCTTTGCAAACCGTGGGTGTATTGTTCATGAATTGATTCAAATGAATCAAACCGATTTTATTTCAATTGTGTCTATGAATAAAGACCTAAGTAATTGAACAACTCTTGAACTAGTTCTTATGAGTCATTTGAACTAGTTATGAGAAAGATGAATACGGTTAATATGAAAGCACTAATATGGCTAACCATTGGTCAACCATTTGTGAACCAACCAATGTACACATTTAGGTATGGTTACTCAAACCTAAGTGAATACATTTCATTTGTGTGTGACAAGCTAAGTTTCGATCTAACGGTTGAAAGATATTAGCTTGGATAAATCAGGTTTTTCATCTAACGGTGATTATTGAATGCTTTGTTACCAAGGTAACTTAGATTGCAAACCCTGATTTGAAAACTATATAAGGAGACGTCTAGCAACTCTGCAAAACTAATCCCCACGCATCCTGTGTGATACTAGTTGGTTTTCTAGAGTCGATTCTCCTTTAATTTGTAGGTTTCTTCTCGAGACCCTGTCGATTAACGACTGAAAGATTTCATTGGGATTGTTAAGCCAGACGAAAGTACTTCTCTTGTAGTTGAGCGATCCGATCTTGCCATTTTCTATCGTACAAGTTCAATTGAAATAATTGACTTGAGATTATATCCTCGATAGGGCAAGATAAAAGGAAATCACAAACATCTTCGTCTCATCGTTTAAGATTCCGCAATATCTAGTTTCGCTACTGTACGATTTATATTATTATGAGGTGATTGATAATACTAGGCTGTTCTTCGGGAATATAAGTCCGGTTTATCAATTGGCTCTTGTTCACCTTGATTTTTATCAAAAGACAGAACAAAACTTTTAGGTTTATCTGTGGGAGACAGATTTATCTATCATTGTAGACTTTTTTGTGTGATACAGACTTGTTTATTAAAGTCTTCGACTTTGGGTCGTAACAACTCCTTGTTGTGGGTAAGATCAGTTAAGGGAATCAAGTGTTTAGTATCCTGCTGGGATCAGAGACGTAAGGAGCGCAAGCTGTACCTTGAATCAGTGTGAGATTGATTAGGGTCCAACTACAGTCCAGACCGAAGTTAGTTTGTAGTAGGCTAGTATCTGTAGCGGCTTAATAGAGTGTTGTGTTCAATCTGGACTAGGTCCCGGGGTTTTTCTGTATTTGCGGTTTCCTCGTTAACAAAACTTCTGGTGTCTGTGTTATTTCTATTATGTATTATATTTGTTATATAATTGAAATATCACAGGTTGTGCGTTGTATCAATCAATAGTGAAATCCAACCTTTGGTTGTTGATTGGAAATTGATTGATCCTTGGGTATTGGTATTTGGTACCATCCAAGTTTATCATTCTTGTATTTGATAAAGACTCGCAAATTCTTATTTGCTTGAGTAAAGATCAAATCAAGTGAGAGAGATATTAACTCCTCGATATACTTTTCTTTAGATTGAGTCTGACTGCACTAGTGGAAAATGGGTTTTTAACCACTTCCAGGGCTTCACTAAAACCACTGTTATTGGGCTGTACTTGATTATGGTGCTGTGATCCACAGTAGTTTTATAAAAAAAAATAAAACTAGTCTCTGTCACAGTAGTTTTTATGAGGGATATTTTTGTAAATAATAAAGCTCAATAATAGAAATTCAGAAACAACTGTGGGAGAACGAATTTTGATGAGAAATCTTTCACCAGAACCTATGTTTACCTATTGCTTTTTTTTTTTATTTCCTTCGCTCGGTTCCTCTCTCCCATTTCCAATCTCATTTTTCCTCTTTATCTTCTTCTTCTTCTTCTTCTTCTTCTTCTCCACTTCTAACCTAAGAAATACCAAACATGAGTGAAATCAACAAACCCTTCTCTTGATTTCTTTTCTGAAATCCCTCATCTCATTATTCAATTGGTAGATCTGAAACTCGCTTGGGTTTAATTTGTCGTTATCAATTGATTTCGTTACCCTTTTATGTTTCGTTTTTCAATTTCACTGATATTTGGGTTTTAATTATTTTTTTACTTTTTTTGATTGAGAAGATCTTGAGGTGCAGGTGGAGTTCTTCTTTAACCATATTCTCGTTTTCAAACTTCATAAGGTAAAGTTTTGGTTTTTCATAAACATTTTTTTTTCTTTTTTCAATTTCTTTGATAATAGGGTTTTAATTAGTTTTCTGTTTTTTTGTGATGTAACAGACTCTCAGGTTCAGTTGGATCTACAGGTATAAAATTTCCATCACTTTAATCTGATTTGGTTTAATTATTAATGATGACAAAAATCCTTCATATACCATCAAACAAATATATTTTTAGTTCTCATTCGACCTGTAACCCTAAATTCTAAATTGGATGAATTGCTTATTTCCAGCTTGCTTGACAATTGAATGGAATTACTTCAGATGCAAATTGGATCACCAAAGTCAAGTGTACAAGTTTTAGTTGTGAATTATGTGTTCAATTTCTAGATGAATAGAAAGAAACAACAATATATGAATTTCTAAAATTGGATTGAATTTACAGGTACGTCTGATTCTCTTTTCATTCATGTAATTTTTGGTAATGAGTTTCGTAATTTTGGACCGAGACCTTTCATAATTATGTCTGATATTAAATGGGTGAATGTTATATGGCCAACTCTTGAGACTGTCTCTCCATGGAATTCGTGAATGATAAATTTCACAGTGAGACAACAAAGATGTGTAAGTATTTTGGCCAGTCTATTTGGTGTGTAATCTAGACCGACCCATAAGTTGTATCAAACCTCACATTTCCATAAGTTGTATGTAAGATTTGTTGAAAAATTATTTACTTTAGGAGAATTTAAGGATGTGAGTTCATTTTTCTGCTAACTTTTTGTTTTGATTGGAACTTATTCCGTTAAATTTTTGGGTTAATTTGATTCATTTGTAGATGGATCCACGTCAAAGCCCAAGACTTATAAAGTTGGCTCGACTTCACGAGCTAGCCGAGAGTAGCACAGACAAAAAAAAAAAAAGTACGTCGTGCTCAGTATAAAGCAAGGCAAGAGTAAATGTCTGACCATGAAAAATAGGCATTGAAGGAAAGAAGTCGCGCCGCGTATCAAAATCGCAAGACAAGAATTAATGCAGTAAGTTGTAAGCTTACTGATTCTGTAATGCTAATCCCAAAAGTTAGGATTTTTAAACAACTTAATCTTATTACATAAATTTTCATATGTGCAGAAATCTCATGCCAAAATAATTTTTTATCATCACGTCTTTTATTATGTAAAATTTCAGCCTGGCAATGGATCCAGCCTTCTCATTAATTAGGGTGTATGTGACTATGTGTACGTAATGCAGTTCTCAAATGTAGCAAACTCATATATAAGTCGGCCCTGAACATTCCTGGAGCTTATTAGTGTGGGTGTGTAGGTGGGAAACCGTTAATGGGAGCTTAATAGGGTTCTAAGGCCGGGAGGGATTTTTGTATGGTCTGCAACACCATGCAGTTTATCGTGATGATAATGAGAGAGATCGGAATGTCTGGATGGGTTTGTTTGCTAAACAAATTTTCCCACCTACATTTACTTAGAGAATCTTGATTGCCTAACCATGAACCTAGGATGTGGAAGTTCATGAATTGAATTCATCTTTTTATGTTCACTGCAGCCATGGTAGCTTTTACGGAATCCATTTGATGGAAGGTAGTAGCGAAGACAGTAGATGCATCATGAATTGGGCTTGTAATTTATCAAAAGCCTGTCTCTAATGTGTGCTACGAAGAACGTAAAGTGAACGATATTGTGTCATCCAATGGAGAAACAAAAACCTTCCTGGTAGTTATTACTAAGTCAAAACTGGCATCTATTAGTCACGCTATTCATTTGTCTTATTCCCTGTTTTGATAATTTTAGAAATTGCTTTACATCTCTTTATCCATGGTAATAGAAAAACAAACTCCATTATGTTCTTGTATATCATGTAGTGTTTTTATGAATGTGGTTTTTAATACTTATTTTGATTGTTTACTAATGGAAGTTCTCTTCTTTGTACTGATGTGCTGTGAAATGACAGTTAGGGTTCTATTCTTCATGTTTTGAGTTCCTTAGGTAATTCAAGTATGAAAATGCTGTGTAATTCAAGGGTTGGTTCTTTAAATGATCTTTGGTATTGCCTGTCGATCTCAAACTTTAAAATCCCTTTTGGTGGCTGCAGAACAAGATCATAATCGTAAACCCTGATACGGAACTTCTACGACATATATAACTAATGACAGGTTTCAGATGGTAGTTGGCAAGTACATTCTTTTTGAAGGTCAGTAATGCCTTAGACTTCCTGTGTTTGACGAGCATTTAAAATTTTTATTTATCTGTTGATAAAACAAGTCTGAATCTGGTTTCTTTTTTTCTTTGTTTGGAATGACGGAACTAGGAAGCCATAGCAAGGATCCTTATTTCTATAGTATTTTTAGTCACTTGTTGGAATCGTTGTATGTAATTCTTGTGCAATCTTCTCTCTTTTGTTCCTGGTTTTGTATGCGAAGTAGATGCAAGTCATTTATTTTCTGTAAGTTTCAATTTCAGTGGATAATTTTATGTGTAGGTGGAGAAGGTGTCAAGTGGTTGTTCATTGATATAGTCTTGGTTTCTAACTGCAGCTTAAGACTGGAATGATGGAAGATTTTGAAGCTTTTTGATTTGTCAAGTTTGCTAGTAAATGAAGTGTTGTATGTAGTAAGCTGCTAGCTCGCATGGAAGATTTTGAAGCTTTTTGATTTGTTAAGTTTGTTAAAAGAATGTAAGTTGAGCATTTTTACTTATGGTTGAAATTTTCAGATTTAGAACTTAAAAGTTATGATAATAGAAGTTGTAAACAAACTCATTTTAATACAGTCATACATATCAAGTTTTATAGTCTTTATAATTTTGTAAAATTCAGTTATAAATTCCTTACTATTGGTTTGATTCTAGATTCAGATTCAGCTGAATCAAATCCTTTTTTTTTGTTAAATATAATCAATATAAACCACTGTGTCTATCAGTAAAATCAATTAACTGTCAGAAGAAGTAGTTTTTTTAAAGATTTTAACTTCTATGAGACACAGTCGTTTTGGAAAAAACCACTTCTAGATTCCAACTGATGAACACAGTCGTTTTTTGCGATATTACCTCTAATCCTGGCAGTGGTTTAACTTCCATTTTGCACTAGTGCTGTCTAGTTGATTCTCTAGAAAGTATATTGGAGTTAGTCCATACAGATTTCTAATCAAAATATTGGGTGAGGTTGTTAGACCCCCCGCATTTTCAATAGTTTTGATCACTAACATTGAAAATGCTTGAGATAGAAATGCATGCGAGTTCGACCGAGCAGTGCTCTAACAATCCCCCCCCCCCTTTGTCAATTTTAGTGACAAAACTATCAATACATATGGTTTACAAAATAAATAAAATTTTGTAGCTTCTCAATGCTTGATCTCCTCGGCATCTTCAACGTGACTCAAAATATTCGTCACTTCCAAGTACTCCATGATTCTAAATGTGTTCAACTCAGCATCATAGTTGTTGAAGATCCGTAGAGATAACAATGAGAAAAAATGCTCTCGATCATTGTTATACAGTGTCATAGTATTATTACAATGCATCAAAGTTCAATTGTATCAAAACTTTGATAACAATACTATGGTGATATGCATCACTCCCCCTTAGTCAATACTTCATATCGACATGAAAACCACTCCTCCTTACATAATGATCCCTAAACCATATGTATTTGTAGTATGAAACTACACATTAATTACCCCCCCCCCCCCTTTTGTCAATATAAATTGGCAAAGGTACGAAAACTAATGGGATCCTCTTGAAATTTTCATAGCGATACTTCATGACCAATAGAGAACAACATACCAACTCATTTAAATGCAATCGTAAAGCTGAAGCTAAATGCATTCAGCAAGGAGTTTATAAAGATACACGATAACCCCTATAATATTCCACAACCACACTCCCCACAAAGATTTGGCAATAAAGCACAAGTTCATAAAGAACTCTCCCCCATAAAATGTCATTCCCGAAAGAACAACAAAGGCGCCTTGCTTTTAAGAAAAGAAGGATTTCTTTGGACATAACGAAATCACATGAAAACATGGATTTGTATCCAAAAATCTCAATTGAATCAACCACAAAATTGATCAATTCAATTGGACATGCTCGACATAAGCGAACTTACAGAGCAACACAGTATATACACAAAGATGTGGATCGGAGATAGACTAATACTTTGCGAATAAACAAGGATTCGTTATATGTTTCATCACTATTTTCACAATGACATATAATAGACTTAATCCTTGTAAACAAAAGTGCACAATTTCTTTCATCAATATTTGCATAATGACATAAAAGGCTTAACTTTTGTTTGTCAAAAATTCATTCTATCTTTTATCAATACTTTCATCTTTTAACAATGTACTCGGCGATCACCGAGCCATCTTATTGTTATGGTTATAACCGTACATTGTTAAAAAAAAAAAAAAAAGTTAATTACAGGCATAAATATAGTACTAGTTTATAAACAGGATTGCCATGGACGATGAACATAGTTCTTCCTGTAATTGGTGGCATTTTGATTCTTTGATTCTTGCGGTTGTTTGCTTCATACGTATTTGCAAGACATGTTGCTGCTCTCTGCTTTTTTTCGCCAAAGAAGTTTGGTGTTTGCAGAAGATGGTGTTGTTGTTGCGGAAATCCTTTGTCCACATGGACACTGATTTGGTGTTAGCAAAAGATGGTGTTGTTGTTGCGGATCCTTTGCCACCCGTTTAGATAATAGAAGGCCCCTGCCAGAATCCGGAAAAAAATCCATTATTTTCCGTAGGAAATACCAATAGGTCCTACAAATAATATATTAGAGGGAGTCTAGTCCAGTTGACCTAGTCAACTGTCTGTTTGGTCCTTTTTGGAATTATATATATTATAGTTTGGTCTTAGAAATAATGATTTGGTCCTAGGGTGACGTCATGGATGATGTAATTGTCATATTGTAGTAGCAGAAATACCCTTTTGGGTCCATATATACACCAAAAAAGAGAAAAAAATATCTTATTTTCAGATTCGCTTTCTCTCTCTTCTTTATTTTCAGATTTACATTCTCTCTCTTCTTTGTTTCCAGATTTAGTTTTTTCTTCTCACCATTTTTTTTTCTCTGCTCATGATGAAGAAGATGATGATGAACGATGATGTTTTTGGGCTCTTTTTTCTCTGCTAATGTTGTTGTTGATGATGATGAAGACGATAAAGAAGATGATGATGAAGTTTTTGCTTTTCTTTTTCGTTTTATGTTGATTTTCTGCTGCTGTTGAAGATGAGAAAGATGATAAATACGATGAAGATGATGTTGCTGACGCCAAAGACGATGATGATGATTTAGTTTTTGAAGAAGATGTAGTTTTTGTGTCTCTTTCTTCGTCTCTACTGTTTGATGTTGTTGTTGAAGATGATGAACATGATGAATACAATATTGTTGGTGATGTTTTGAAGACTATGATGTTTACTGCTGCTGTTGAAGACGACAGAAGAGTTTTTAGATGGTTTATTTCCGGAATGAACTCTGTTTTTCTTAGCTTTTTATATGGAGTTCATTTCTGCAATGAACTCTGTTTTTTAACTTTTTATATGGAGTTCATTTGGAATGAACTCTGTTTTTTAACTTTTTATATGGAGTTCATTTGGAATGAACTCGCTTTTTTAGCTTTTTATATGGAGTTCATTCTCGGAATGAACTACGGTTTTTAGGTGATTTACGAAAAATAAGTAGAAATTAACAGGAGTTCATTTTGAAGAATAAATTGCTACAAAAAACAAAAAAGTAGAAATTAACACAGAAGGGTACTTTTGTCCATTTAATATTTTTAAATAATTATGGACCAAACAGTAAAAGGCGTTTTCCCAAAGGACTAAATAGACATGGGACCACCTAAAAATGGACCAAACGATATTTTTCCCCTATTTTAGGCATTCTTTTTTCCTCGTTAAAACTAAAATTGCCTGTTTGAGCCGAAGAATTCACTGCGTTTCCTACCTTTTGTATTGAAATCTTCTATATGTTTCCTTTTTCGCACTGAGTTGCGTTACTTGTGCAGCAATAAATATTGCTTGGTACGTATTTGCCAGACATGTTGCTGCATGCTCTCTGCTTTTGTGTCGCCCAAGAAGTTTGGTGTTGCTGTTGCGGAAATCCTTTGTCCACCATGGACACTGATTTGGTGTTAGCAAAAAAAGATGGTGTTGTTGTTGCGGATCCTTTGCCACCCGTTTAGATTACATAAGGCCCATGCCAGAATCCGGACAAAATTATTCCACGCATTCTTTTTTCTTGTTAAAACTAAAATTGCCGATATTGAAATATTCTATAGGTTTCCTTTTTCGCACTGAGTTGCGTTACTTGCGCAGCAATACGTAGATTTTCTTTTTTTTTAGAAATCGATTCATTGAATCACCGCCTTAGGTACCTATAAGTATATGTATTACAGAGTATATGTTCTGATGGTGATGGCGGCGGTGGGTTGTTTGATTTATTTATGGAGGAAATCACGAAGCATCAAGAAAGACTAAATAACAAAGTCTTCATCACTGCTAATTACACAGTGATTACAAAGTCTTTTTGGTTTTATAAGAAAACCAGCACCGTTGTGTTTTTTTCTTTTTTTCTTTTGATCGGCAACAAAACCCTAACCTTGGAACAGTTGATTTGATCGATGTGTATCCAATTGGTTTTTGTTTTTGGGGAAGGTGTCATTCGTGCAGGTGCTTCAGGGGTGAAAGTACCAACTATCAGTAGTATGATTGATTGATTATTTGAGGTCTTTTGTTCATATTATTGTGTTGCTAGTATTCTCGCCTTCTGCTGTGCCTGCCCGTGTGACGCCCAACTAATATATATCAATAAGAACCAACTTTCTTAATGTAAATCCAAACTTGGCTACAGTGTTGATTATTTCTCTCCTTTGTTTCTTGATACGTATACAAAAATTCTACATGTGCTTTCTCAAAACTTTAAATTCTTTACTCTTTTTGTTGTTGTTGTTGTTGAAAATTTGATTCCTAAGGCCGTCATAAGTCCATGAACTCAACAGGAAGAAACAAATTAAATACCAAAGTAGAAACTTACCTGAAGCATATTTAGCGTTTTTTTCTTAAAACTGGTCCGAAATAAAGATATGATAATAATCCTTGGGAACAAGACGTAGATGGTTCCGTTAGGGGTGGATGACAAGTAAAGCCCGAGCTCCACTCCTTGTAATTCACGGAACATAGAGAGATACTGACCTTTTGATTGTTACAGTTCCTAAGCCTCACAGGAAGACTTTTCAGCAAGAAGCCATATACACAATCCTCTACAAAATTCCATGAATAATTTGATAAAAATTAATGACTATATATATCTTGAAAGAGTCATTTGTATCCAGATTAGTCATTATTTCGTTAATAATTACGAGATAACATTTTTTTGTTAAGGTTCTGTACATTATTTTGAGTGTTTTCTTTCTTCTTCTTCGTTTTATAACAACACAAGCACTTTTTTGTTTTTGTTTTTTTGATCGATGTGTTGTTTTGTTTCCTTTTTTGGTATGCGATCGTGATCAAAAATTACTTCATCGTTTTGGTTTGTCTCTAGATCTTTTAGTTTCTTTTCATTGATTTTTCTTTGGAATCTATTCTTTTATTCGATATATATTCTTCTATTATTTCTGTGTGCATCACGGATTTCCTTCGATCCTTAATTTTTTTAATTAATATTTGGGGAAGGTGTCATTCGTGCAGGTGCTTCAGGGGTGAAAGTACTAACTATCAGTAGTATGATAGATTGATTATTTTAGGTCTTTTGTTCATATTATTGTGTTGCTAGTATTCTCGCCTTCTGCCGTGCCTGCCCGTGTGACACCCAACTAATAAACGCAATAAGAACATGCTTCAAAAGATCAAAAAAAAAAAGAAAGCAATAAGAACGAACTAACACCAAACTTGGCCACAATGCTGTTTTTTTTCTTCCTTTGTTTCTTGGATACCTAAATATATGGCATGTAAACATTGCATATATCTAAATCTCAAGCAATCTTTTCAGTGAAAGAGTAGAGCTGAGAAGACGACTGAAGCAATTGAACTTAGAAAATGCAAGGAAATAGTTGATAAGATCTAAATCTCAACACCTGAAAGAATGAGATGCCAACACCAAGTATTTCCATGCATTGGAAAATGGAAGAGGAAACAGAAATACTATTCAAAAACTAGTGATAAATGGGGAAGACAACTTCTGTCAAAAAGACATTAAACAAGAAATCTCAAGCTACTTTCAGAATTTATTTCAAGAAAAACATCCAATAAGACCAGAGATGGAGGAATCATGTTCACCAAGATATCAGAAGAAGAAAAGGCTTGGGCTGAAAGAAAGATTGAAGAAGAAGAAGAAGTGAAGAATATGATAAAATAAATTCAAGAACAATAAATCACCTGGACACCAGGTGGTTACTGCATGGAATTTTACAAAGTTGCTTGGGAAATTATTAGACTTGATTTCATGGCAGTAGTGGAGGAATTTCATATTAAAGAAAACTTGATTGGAGAAGTAATTGCTCATTTATCAGCCTCATTCCAAAGAAAGAGCAGGTTGGTTCACCTCAGGATTTAGGCCAATAAGTTTAGTTAGCAGTGTCTACAAAGTAATCTCAAAGGTGTTGACACAAAGGTTAAAGAAGGTGATGCCAAAATTAATTCCAGAAAACCAAGGTGCATTTATAAGGAACAAAAAAATTCTTGATGGCATATTAGTGGCTGGTGAACTCATTGACTTAAGATTAAAAAGTGGTGCTTCAGGGATATTATGCAAGCTAGACACACAAAAAGCATTTGATAATGTCAGCTGGCATACAATTATGCATGTTTTAAAGTCTTCAGGATTTGGGGAAAATGGATACATTGGATAGAATGGTGTGTGAACTCAATACAACACTCAGTATTAATAAATGGTGCATCAACAGAGAAATTTAAACCTCTGAAAGGGTTAAGACAAGGAAATTCACTCTCCCCATTTCTCTTTATTATGGTAGCTTAAATATTTACAAAGCTAATGAATAAGGCCATGGAACTTAACATGATCTCTGGGTTTTACATCAACAATGAGCTGGGAGTGTCTCATTTACTATGCATATGACACTTTGGTGTTTCTGGATGCAAAGGAAGAAGAAGCAGAAAACTTACTAATCAAACTACAGATCTTTGAAGAAATGACTGTTTAAAGGTAAATCTAGCTAAAAGATCAATTCTTAATGTGGGAGCAAATGATAAAGTTCAAGAGATGGCTGATATCTTGAATTGCAACATTGAGCAACTGCCGCTAAAATATCTTGGTCTTCCAGTGGGAGCTACTAGCAGAAGTTCCTCCAATTAGGATATTGTTGTTGTAAAATTCCAAAAGAAGTTGGCGCCATAGAGGAGATTTTTTTTACAAAAGCTGGAAGAGTATTACTCATCAAAACTACCCTATCCATCTTGCCACTTTACTTCTTATCTAACTTTCCCATGCCAGTAAAGATTAAAAAAAAAGTTAACTCAAGTTATGAGAAATTTTTTGTGGGGGTCTTCAGCTGATAAAAGGAAAATTGTTTGGGTTGCTTGGGATAAGATATGTAAACCTAATAAATTTGGTGGTCTAGGAATTCGGTGCTTAAAAATTACTAATAAAGCTTTGTCCAAATGCACATGAGAGAAAACAGCTATGGAGAAGGATAGTTCAACTCAAAATGAAGGGTGATGAATCTGGTCTATGGGCTAAAGATTGATTTGGTACCTCAAGGAAGAGGGATCTGGAAGGGTATTCAGCAGCTAAAACATATATTAGAAGAGATAACAGAGCTAAATATACAAAATGGGAAGTCTTTGAAATACTGGTGGGATAAGTGGAAACTAGATGTGGCATTAAAGGAGAAGTTCCCTAGAATTTATAAACTTAAACAAGAATGCAACAATCAGAGAAATGGTGGTTAATGGGACATTCAGCTGAAAAGGAATCTGAAAAATGTCGAAATCAGAGAGGTTACAGAACTCTTTCAACTGCTGGGGGACACACCAAATTTAACTGAAGAAGAAGATTCAATCTAGTGCAATGGCTCTATTGGGTTTACAACAAAATTTTGTTATAATTGTCTCATTGAAATAAGTGATAGTCCTTCCTCTCCGTACCATACTCTTGCATATGTATTAAGCATGTCCCTCCTAGAGTTCAAGTCTTCTTATGGTCAGCTGCACAGAATGCAATAGCTACAACAGATAATTTAGTGAGAAGAGGATGTGCTGTCAACAACATGACTTGTTCTCTATGCTCACAAGAAGATGAAACCGTAACTCACTTGCTACTGTATTGCCAAATTACCAACCAAATATGGAACTACTTCTTGAAGGGATACAATGTTAAAAGGGTGCAATCTAGAGATACTAGTGTCTTGCTCATGCTTTGCACGGGGTTAAATTAATTGAAAGTGTAGAGATGGGTCTCTACTATTGCGTCAAAATGTAGTATCCAGTTGTATAGGGATCACAGAGTATTAGCAACTCGGAGATGGGTCTCTCCTATTGCGTCAAAATGTAGTATCTACTTGTATATGGATCACAGAGTTTTAGCAGCTCAGATAGTTGTAGCCATAATTCAAACAACCGGGTCGAAATTTGGTCCCATTTAATTTTTATTATTATTTTAGTTGAAACTGTAGATATCTTAGAGTATTAGCATACGGACATTCCTGTTTGGCACGACCAATCTTTTTCTAATCTTCACTAGGCCTTTTGAAGTTGACAGCGTTGCCCAGAGAATAATCATTGATCTAGTGATCCTAGTAGTTGTAGGATAAATTCTACATCTATGTAGAAAGCCCTCATTGTCTACTCATGGATTAAATCTCTCATAATGTTACTCATACTTTGCTTTTTGGAATCCATTAATAATGTCTCTCTGTCCATATGAGTTGTGGTCGGAAAATAGCATCCTTATTCCATACATAAGTAGTCGTTTAATAATAAAAGCGTACAGAATAAATAGGTCAAGTATAATTTATTACGAAAGGTACATGTTATCAGTATCTACAAAAATATCATAGCTCTATCAAAACTGATTTGTGGTACAATTACAATTGCTTTAAGTCTTTAATTAGCAGTCAAATAAGGACCAAACAATAAAGACATAATATTTCTCAACCGCACATTATCAAAAATAGCTCAAATGAAATCAGGTGTTTATGGATACAAACTGGTCACCTGGATCAAAAATAAAAATCAGAAAATATAGTGCGACAACAATTTGGTTGGAATGAGTACCTACACTGTGGAAATCGATAAAAATCGGAACATACATGGCAGTACCATAGAGAAGGGTAATAGAAGAGTTACCATACTATTCATACTTGGTAACGTCTTTGATGGTCATAAAATGCGATTCCGATCATTTTGTCGTGACCCCCTTTGACGTCGCCACAACTGTACCTTCTAGAAAACCATCAAGTAAACTCCTAAAAGATCTATCTTCAATATACTTGAAAATATAACATTTACAATGCCTCAACTTTTCACCGGGTAATACGAAATTGATGTTTTCTGAGATAACTTCTCACCAAATCTTTAGAATGGGAAACTACCAAAAATGTTAACCACAAACTAAGTATGATCACTAGCTAAGTCCCACACCTCTATTCTTGTTTCACAATATAAAGCACTAATAGCACCAGTGTCTCTGAGCACACGCATACAAAAATCGATTTTCTGTCCACCATTTGACAATTCTAGACTTCAACGAGAAATTGTACCCATTGATGTTCTCTTTGCAGCTCAAAAAACACAATGCATCAATGACATAATCCAGGGTTTCAAAGAGGTTCATTTTATTTTCATAGAGATTATGCTCGTAACTTTTAGGACAATGGGTTTTATATGGTTGTTGTAACAATTCCTATCAGTAAGCACACAAACTGCCATTTTGGTACTTGATTGTACTTGCTTAGTAGTCAGCAATATAACAAGAAGCAAGTATTTGTTAAGAATATTCAACCATGATAAATGGGACAGATGGTTTTGTAGTTCTTACTTACTGTACGCTAACGCCAATATACCTAAAAAGTACAATGCATGTTTGAGAAAATACAACATTATAATCTTATTGTTTATCAACAGAATATCATGAGCATTCACACAAGTAAACTGGTCAAATGATGTAAGAAGTAAGCCAAACCATAATTAGCACCAAAAAAAAAAAAAAGACATCAATCATTTCAGCCTCTAACCGATATTGAGAAACTCGATTCTTAAATCTTAAAACAATAAAACGGCACAACACCAATTTAATTCTGCTTCACATAATAACACTGACATTTTCGTCAAAATCTCGTGTCAACTAACATTGTCCAGACACTGCTGAAAACCTAAGCTACCAAATCAAACAGGTTTAGCGACACAACTTGTTGGAATTTTTTTTTTTTTTTTTGATAGAGTTATAATTTTGTTGCCAATTTTTTTCATCAGTTAACCATAAACATATTATCACTAGACGCAGCGTGGGGTTTTGATAGTGCAACAAATTGTATGTCGTATCCCAAGCTTCCAATTCTAATTTCATACCAACGTCATTTTTCTACTAAAAGAAGAGGATGATACAAAATCGAAGGACACTATAATTTAAAGTAGAAGAAGAAAACAAACTAAAAGAAGATGACGACAACAAAAAGGGACACTATAATTTGAAGGAGAGAAGAAAACAAACTTCGAGTGGTATATCTCCAAGAAGCATTACTAATCCACCACCCATACTCAAATGCTCCACGATGAGTTGTACTAACAACCACGGCTCAAGCTTGATTTCACAGCCATAAGGTTCTTACCTTTAGTTAAAGCAACTGCATCGAAATCGGGGCTTTTGGCTAATCCATCCATTAGCATAAATGTTTCTATTTGTTTAAGCGTCTCACAAAAACAGATATTTATTTCTTCCTTGCAAACTAATAAATTACAAACCCTTAAGTTTTCTTATAAACCGACTGAAAACTCTTGAGCAGGGAAGAATAAAAGCACGAAGATTACTACAAAAATTCCGACGACAATATCTCAAACAAAATAAAAATAACAATAGTAAAAAAAAAAATGCAATTAAATTGAAAAAGATCATTTCAATTTCTTCGCATATTAATAATAGAGTAGTAGTTTGGTTTTGGTTTGATTCAGCACAGTGTAGTGCATATCATTCTTCAAATTAATACGACCTTACCTTGATTAACTTTTTTTACCCGCTGCTTGATGCCACCAACCACAGATAGCACTTTGATATATACAGTTTCACTTTCTTCAGTTAAACAAATATACATAAGCAACTTACCGGGGAAAATACTTGACTGAACATAGAGAAACTTAGCTTAACTGAAGTGTTTGGAGTATAACTTTTATTCTGCACATAAAAATCCCGTAGTTATAACTTTTATCCCCAACAATCGTTCCCGAAATAATCATATTAAAAAGAACATAAGATGAACCAAATGGAAATCAGGGCACAAATCCCACTGGCTAATGCTTTATAGCCATGGAAAAGGAAAGAACGACAACAAATCAAAAATCATACAGAGATTACACTTTGGCTTAGAGAACAAAATCGATTCATGCAATAACTATGGAATTCTTTTCGAGAACAAAAAGAAATTTCCATCGACCATACGGATAGCGGCTCGAATTTACTGTAGTTAAGAGAAACAGTATTGATCAACCGATAATACTGACACAAACCATTGATGTAAAGTCCGGCTCATTCTTGCCTAATCATTGCCAAACTACAACGATTCCACAAAAGCAGGTTGTTAGTACTACACGGTGCCAACAAAAAAATTATTATATACCCTCCCGTAAACAAAACAAAAGTGTAGTGAGTGGAAAAACACGATGCATACTTTACAACAAAAGCATTGAATTCTTCCAACAACAAAGTTTAAGATGAAAACGAAAAGAAAAACAACAAAAGTGTAGATTATGGAAGAGGTTCAAAGGAAGAAACTTCACTATCCATTTGGTTTACCGTCTACCATCAAACTGATATAAGCAACTTACTAATGAGTCAATCATCAATCCAATAACTAAAAGACAAACCAAATGATTAGTAATATTAAATTTAAATCAGATAATCAGTTGGGAGAAACATGATGATAATATTACTTCTTAAATCTTTACGCGCATATTCCCTCTTTGTTTGGTTGAAGATGCTCGCTATGCTTGCTCAACAAAAATTGTTTTCTCTTCTAACTTTCTAATATTCCTGCTAACTAATAGGTTTAGTTGTTTTCTTCATCAACTAAGATAAAGGGACAGCAAATAGTGGCGGCTTAAAGGGAAGTTAAATGAGAAAAAAATAAATAACGAATCCAACTCAGGAAAGGATACCAAACATTGAAATCAAAGCAACAACGTAAATTTACCGTACTTCATCAATTATATCGTCGGAGGAGCAATAATCTTTTAGGGACCCAAGCCGCCACATGTCAGCGTCACAATTATTCTTGATTTTGGTGAAGCCAGGTCAACAATAATTTTTCCAGTCATCATTAGAACGGTCAATTTGATTGGTCCACATCATCGTGCCCTTTAAGTAAATAATGGACACATCATCAACATCAAAGTGAAGAGGCACAATATCTAACGCTAGGTCTCAACCAACCAAACTAAACTAGGCGTCTTTTTCGAGAAAAAAACGTTTGGGAAAAGTTGAACAGACACCATATATTACCTTAAATTTCAACGAAAGAAACTAAAGTAGGCGTCTCTTTAGAATTAAAAGATGTTCGGGAAAATGTTTTGGTCCATCGTTGCACTCCCAATTCAGAATGTCTTAGGTGAAACCTCACTTCAAACTGGACATCCCAATTCATGATGAATTGTTCGGCAACATTTCATTGTCTTAGGTTACATATGGCTCCTAAGGAAACATTTCAATTCTGGCGAGAGGCTGGATGACTACCAGAACACATGGACGATTCAATTAGACCCACTGCAAATGATGTTTCTTAACAGTGTTCAGTCGAAAAAATGATACAATGTAGTATTCATATTTTACTTCTTTAATATTGCTATCTTTTGTGATTATTCCAAACTATATACATGTATGATCGTCCTATAATCTCCATCAACGCTGTTTTCAGGTTCTTCAACCACTTGGTGAGAATACACATATATACCAAAGGGAAAATTGGGAATATGTCCCATTTTCACTAATTTGTTTGGGGATCTATCCTATAACCGAAAATATTAAGAAATCTATCCTAGAGAGAAACAAGCCGTTAAATAAGTAGTATTCCGTATACGTGGGTTTACACATGTGCAACAGTTACATTTTTACCCTCACCCTTTAGACGAGGGACACGTCACCTAAAGATCTGACGGACAAGTTTTGTTGTTTGGAGAATCTAAAACACGCGTCAGCAATTCCTTTTAGACAAACATGTCTGTTTGACATGTGTATATAGTTTGCTTTCTTCTATGTGAACAGCGGAGAAGTCGAGAGTCACTCCATTTGAAAGGGAAGGGAGAAAGTGTTTACAGAGAGGAATGGGGAGTTCAAGAAAAAAAAGAGGTAGACTGATCGAAGCAGTGATAGGTTAAGAACGTTTATATATTTTGGAGATGATTACGTATTGTTAAAGGGAGAAAAATTCTAATCTTAGAGACGTTGGTTTTTCCCTTCATCAAAGTTGTTGGAAGGTGCTCAAATCAAGATCATGGTGATTCAAAACAGGTAAGTTTTTCAAACCCAGTTCCGTTTTTCGGTCTATCTGACATCTAACTAGTTGATTTTTTGTTTAATCGCATATAAGAATTTAAGGTTTATGTAAATTGATTATAGGGTTTTAGAATTGGGGATTTTGTTTGAAACATGAATTTTTAGGGTTAAATAACATGTAATACTGTTAGTTACTGTTTCTTTTTGTTAATTGTTACCGGGAATTATTTTCCGAATTTGTTAGTGTGGCCTGATGGTATATGGCTGTGAACTGGCGAGTGGTCTGTATGAACAGTATTGCTGTTGTATTGATGCTGCAGTTGATGGTCTCGAACTCAGGCCTGTGCAGTGCCCTGATGATGGCTGAATTAATGCTCCGGCTTGTAGACTCTTGAAGGTGCACAGCGTGGAGGTGCTAGTGATGGATGGACTGGTGATATTAACAGCAGCTGTTGTTGATGGTGGGATGTATGCAGTATGCAATATGGAATGGTAGTGAATGGTGGTGATGCTGTAGATGGTTCAAAGAGGCAAAGGAATGTTTCATTTTGGTGTTTAAGTTCAATTTGATCCGGTGGCGAAGCAAATGTTGAGACATACTACTAAAATTAGTCTGTTTGTTGCTAACTAGTCTGTTTGTTCTATTTTAACATTCCAAGACATATTACTAAAATTATTATGTTAAGCCAATTTTGATTAAATTTTCTTTTATTTGCAACAGAGCATTCTAGTTCTTTTTCCTTCTCTGCATATAAATAGCAGTAGAAGTGTCATTCAATTAAAGTTTTTGGTAATTTTTCTATCGTTTGAGTTTCAAAAGTGTCGTTTCGTAACTGACAGTTGGATTTTATAGCACTTGTCGCTCATTTTATGCAAGCGACGTGTTGTTCATCTAAAGGTTGAGGGTAAAAATGTAACTGGTGCACATGTATAAGCCCACACATATGAAATACTACTCATTTAACGGTTTGTTTCTCTCTCTATGATAGATTCCTTAATTTTTTCCGTTATGGGATAAATCCCCAAATGAATAAGTGAAAATGGGACATATTCCCAATTTTCCCTATACCAAATGAAGAGATGGTCATCCAGAAAACTAAGATAAAACATGGTGAGAATAACTTTCTTCGTTTGCCTTCAACGTTAGATGGTTTGATTCTCCAAGTCTCCAATAATTCTATCAGCCAAACCAATTGAGATGACATATGGTCAATGGTCAGTGTGCAGTTTGAAAAGGAGGGACCTGATGACAAAAAATTTTACAGTACGTTGGTCTTTTCATTAGCAAGCATAAAAAAGATCAAGCAAACGATCACATGAGAAATACTAGAATTTTATTAATGTATATTGTACCCATCAGTACTCTAATACTCCCTCGGTTCCATTTTAGATGATGTTTTAGGGTTATTTTTTTGTTCCACAATACTTGAAAGTTTTCATATTTTTCCACAAAACTACCGATAACACCCTTACTTTTTATCTTGGAACTATAAGTTTATTTTTAAATGCACTAATAACAATTAATGTTTGAAGACTTTTCTTAAGGATATAGATGGAAAATCTCCATATCTCACTTTATTTCTTAATCTGCGTGAAAACTCCAAAAACATCATCTAAAGTGGAAAATCTCCATAATATATTAATTAGACCTCATCGAAAACGATGGACTTTGCCATACATAAAGGAGACCTGATGTTTGGTGTTAACCACCACTCGGATACGTGAAAATTGATAGAATTTTTTTTCCAGTTCTTTGTAATCATGAACAACATAATTGTTAGTGATTTCCAATGTTCTTATTTGATTCAACAGTCTGTCCAACAGGTGCGAACGCACGGGGTTAGGAGCTTGTACAGATAGAAAGACACCAAAGCCAATAAACAAAAAAGAAACGCAAATGACTGTTGTTATAAATTTCAAGTTCCTTAATTCATGCGCATTAAAAGGAGAACCTATCCTGTCAAATGCCAAACCTTATTTCAACCTTTGCTATAGTACTCGGCCAGAATACACCAATGAGAGTAAACCAACTATAACTAAAATTATAAATAATCAGTCAACATTTACTCGACCATTCCATGTGTTTACCATAGGAGTTCCCGATGGTAAGAAGTTTAGAAGTTCCTATTTCTGAACATGAATGTCTTCGTGCTTTGAAAGGCTTGGGTCACGATAGGGCGCCAGGTCCCGATGGTTTCCAGGTAACAATAATAGTAAAGTGTTGGTTCTTCATGAAACAAGATATAATGAAATTTGTTCAGGAGTTCACGAAATGGTGAACAATCAATTGGCGACTGAAGAATACTTTTCTCTCCTTGATTCTTAAGACACTATCGAAGAAGTGTCAGATTTTAGACCAATTAGGCTTATGGGGAGCGTTTTTAAAATGATTTCCAAAGTTTTAGCCGAAAGACTCAAAACTGTTCTGACAATGGTCATCTCCAGTCAGCAATCAGCCTTTCTTAAAGGTCGTCAAATTCTTGACAGCGTGCTCATAGCGAATGAGTGCTTAGACTCTAGAATCAAGAGCGGTAAGCCGGGGGTGGTTTGCAAAATAGACTTCGCCAAAGCCTTCGACCATGTCTCGTGGGAATTTCTGGATGAAGTGCTCGCAAAAATGGGTTTTAGTTCAATTTGGAGGAAGTGGATACAGGGATGCAACAACAACACTCCAATTTCAGTTCTCATTAACGGTTCGGCTCATACCAGATTTATTTCAGGCAAAGGTTTAACCCAAGGTGATCCCAAATGGAACTAAGATTAGTCACTTGCAGTTCGCAGACGACACCTTAGTCTTCTTAGACGATTCTCTAGATCAAATAAATTATCTCAGATATACGCTTTTAGGATTTGAAATGATATCGGGCCTTCATATCAATTTTTCTAAGTGTAGTATTTTCGGGGTCGCCGGTGCTCCTAACCTGGAACCATTGGCTGCGATGCTTGGGTGCAAACCAGATTCTTTACCATCCATTTACTTAGGCTTGCCTCTTGGTGATTCTTCTAATGAAGAAGAAATGGGACTCTGTGAATTGAGAAATGCAAAGATAGATTGCTTTCTTGGATTAGACCATGTCTAACAAAGGCAGGGAAACTTACTTTAATAAAAAGTGTTTTGAGTAGCATTCCAATTTACATGTTGTCACTTTTCATTGCTCCACCAAAAGTCGTAGCCTCGATCGAAAGAATCATGAGAAATTTTTTATGGGATCCATCGGAAACTAAGAAAGGCATTCATCATGTGGGTTGGAAGATTTGTCGCACCCCTTTAAAAGCCGGCGGTTTAGGAATCAAATCTGTTTAAGGAATGAACAGATCTCTTTTATCCAAGTGGTGGTGGAGGTTTAACCATGAAAAATCCTCCCTTTGGAGATCATCTGTTGTATCTAAACATGGGTCAGCTCACTTTGATAGAGAGACGAAAAAACCAGCAACTAACAGGGGCTGTGGAGTTTGGAAGTGTATCTATTCTTATTTATCTTACTTTAATCTCTGTGCCAAGCTTAATATGGGGGACGGTTCCACAGTCCTTTTCTGAGAACACTTATGGGCAGGTGATATTCCATTTAAGGAGGCTTATCCGAACATTTATTCGATAGCTTCCACGAAAAATTGGTCAATTCAAAAATGTGCAGAGTTACTTAGCAATGTAGGCACTTGGAATTTGGGGTTAGATAGAAGATTGTCTCAGCTGCAAATCAATGAAGTCGTTTCTCTTATTTCTTTGATAGAGAATGTTCTCACAAGTGAAGATGCAGATTCTATCTCTTGGAAGGTGGACAAATCTGGTCGTTTCTCGGTTAAATCAGGTTACTCGTACTTCATGAAGGAACAAGAACTAGAGGTAACTAATCTTAGCATCTGGTCCAGGTCTTGGCCACACAAGATAGGCTTCTTTCTATGGTAGGTTTATCACAAAAAATTAGCCACAATGGACAGCTTATACAAACGTGGTAAACTAATAGTAAATGGTTGTCCAATGTGTTGTAAAAGTGGAGAATCTGTATCCAATCTCCTCCTTCATTGTTCTTTCGCTACAGATGTTTAGAGGCACTTCATCTCTTATACGAAGAAATTATGGGTTGCGTCTAACTGCATTGATTTAATTATCAAGGGATGGACATCAAAATTCACTTCTTCTACAAACCAAATCCTTTGGAAAGTCCTCCCTGCAGCTATATGCTGGACTATATGGAATTGCAGGAACAACATAGTCTTTAATGATGGGTTTGTTGATCTGAATGTAGTCATAAAATAAGTGAAGGTGCAAGCCTTCTTCTAGTGCCAAAACAATGAAACTCTTAAAGGATTTCACTTAGATCAGACTATGGCCAATTGGGACCAATTTTCGTCTAGCTTGCTTTTAAGCTTTTTTTTCGGGACTGTGTAGTTCTGTTTTGATTCCTTTTTCTTAACTCTGCACTTTCCCCTTGGGTTGTATCCTTTGCTTATCCCTGATAAGCCTTATCAATATATTCTTACCTTTGCTGATCAAAAAAAAAAAAAAACCCATAGGAGTTCCATCACTAGCCTTGGTCAGCATTTCATGATTAGCTATCATGGCAAATAATATTAGTTCTTCCACGATGCTGATGCTTTATGTTTTGATTAAATATTCAAAATTTAATCAAACAAACGGATCAAAAACATAATACAAATATCTCCCTTAAATAGTACTCCGCTCAGTAATTTACAGAATTTTGCCGAACAAACCATTTTCATGAATGATTCCGCTCAGTAAATGACAAATTAATACAACAAAACTGAGTAGAAACAGGAGGCCAATGATAGTTATAAACATTATCACCATTAGTAAAATCCACTATTGAACTGCAATACTTGAAAAATTGGACTTGAGAAGGAATAATAATCTCACCTTTAAGATTATTGAGTCCAGCAAGACCACATATTTCTTTCTAAATTTCTTAAGTTAATCAGCATAATATGGAATACATGATTACCTGACTATACTGTTCAATGTGTATAATAGGGAAGAGAATATTCAGAGAAGGGAAGAGAATAGACAACAAAATGATAATTTCTTCTTTAGCTTTTGTTGATTAATTACATGAAATCCACCTCTTGCTAATTGAAATCATGTGTATAACAGGGAACATAATAGATTCAGAAAAGGGAAGAGAATAGGATCAAAGTAGGCGGCAACAAAAAGAGAATAGAAAAGAGAAAGATTAGGGTTTTCGTTCTGGTTTTGCGAGTAGGTAAATGGAGACGCAACAAAAGGTGACACAAGGGTTTCCATTTGGTTCGCCGAGTATATTTCAAAATCCTCAAATCCTATTGGTCGTGGGCCAGAAGATCTAGAATTCAAGCTTTTGGCCTAACTTTCAATGTGAGGCCAGCAATTTGTACTCAAATTATATACAAAAAAAAATTTGCTCTCAATTACAAAAGCTTAGGGTACCCTGCAGATCAATGAAGTTAGAGCCAAAATATACAAATACGGAGCACCAGCAAATTGGTTTAGATATTATACCTTTAGAGATTTGATCACTCATTGGAAAGTAATCATAGATTGTAGGTAAATGTCAATACAAGTTAACTTTTTTTCTTAATACAAGTTCAATCTTTCTACTAAAATAAAAACCATGCATATGTGAAAAAATCAAAGAAAAAAAAAAAATACAGGTTGATCCTAATCCGTCCCGTTTGTTTAATAATCCTGCAGTTTTGTCGTTGTCCTTATTTGGAGATATCACAACAGACTCGAGCAGCAGAACAACGATGGATAGTTCAGCAATCTCAGTGTCATAAAAGTCTTCTTCTGTGATGCAAACCTAAGTCACAATTTAATCCAGCACCTTCGGGAATATGAGTCTGAAATATAGACTTGTTCTACGTACTAGAAAGGTTGAATAGCCCGGGACAGAGAGAAGATAAGGGACCTGAACACCATTTGTCTTCCCAAAGCCTGAGTTTCTAATGGATTGAATAGCGAGGTTTCCTTATTTTATTTTATTTTGCTCCATAAAGAAAAGTTTATTACAAAAGGAAGGAGTGTCGAAAGAACAACCAGCCACCAAAACAAAATCAAAGGAAGTAGGAGGCCAAAGCCAACTGGAAAAAACCAAAAAACAAAGGAAAGTGGACAGTCAAAGAGAGTTAAAGAACAACTCCTTCCAGTTACATCATTAATAGATAACCGAGGCAGCAAGGAGAGTAAGAAGCCAAGTTAAACGAAGTGAACTTAATATCCTTTATAAGATTTTCAACTGTTGGCTTATAGCGAGGTATCCTCAGCTTATCCTACAAATAAATAACCTAACGCTAATTAATTAGTTGTTCATTAATTTGGTCTGTATTTACCAACACTACTAAATCATGTTAACAACTCACCAAACCAAAAAGCTTGAGAAGGACGGAGCAAAAAAAAAAAAAAAAAAAAAAAAAAAAAAAAAAGGAGAAAAACGGAGAAAACAAAAACTTTTCATAGCCGAGGACAACCTCAGAACTACAGCTTCAGGACAAGAACTGAAGGATTGGACCGATAATGCATCCTTAATCATGTAATGGTCTAGCATTCAAGGAATCTCTAGAAGACATTTAATCATTCTTTTGACGAAAGAAGACATGTCTCTTCATTGTTTGAGTACAGCAGTACGTATGTTACTAAAATAAGCGGGTACTTTCTGGTGCTACCAACCATATTTTGGCGCCTAAGGAATCTCTCGGAAGTGCTGTTAGCTTTTTCACAAATCGCTTTTTTACTCTAGAACGAGGGTACAGAAAAACTTCTTCCAAAACCGCTGCATGTTTCAACAAAAAACTCAGAAGTTTGATCTCCCCAGTACATCCTATCACTTCTTCGATACGGACAACCTTGAGATGAGACAGCATGCCTGGCAATGAGAATCCTACCTCCCAATCATCTCCAGCATCTACTAAATTCGGCTATATATCAAAACAATGAAAACAAATGTTGATAATGAGTATAGATGTACACCACTGAAGTTGTTTTAGAATACTTTCTAAAGATATAAAGCGACCAAATTAAATACACCAAGGATAGTTAACTTACCCCAATTAGTTTAAGGACCAGAGTTCTTATACTCGGAGAGATCTTGAGTAAGTATGCTATCGCGCGCAAGCTACCTTCATTAAGCCATGTTTTCATCTTCAAACATTGAAGATTACATAAGCAATGGAGCTGACAGTTTAACAAGCCGGTAGCACTCGAGAGAACCTTGAGAAAGGATAGAAAATTTTCTTGAATAACATTGAAACTAAATCAAAAATGTATGACCGAAACAACTTCAGAAGATAGACTGCGTATAATTAAAACATACCTCGAGGATTCCATGCGACAAATCGAGTCGTTTCACCTTATCAACCGCTGCAAGAAGTTTCACCACACGTGTAGCATGCACTTTTCTTTCCTCTGCAGAAAGTACATATTTTTGATGTACTATGCTAAGATTTACATCGGATAGCTGATCAGAACAGTTCTGAAGATCAAAGTCTTGTATTGTCAAGTCAGATTCACAGGTGAAGCTGTTTAGATTAGGAGTAGATAACTTGATTATTTTAGGTTTAGTGTGATATCCCCCCTATAACCAATACCGCACTGATGAGTGTATGTAAACCGCTTAAGACTTGGACACTCAATAGTGAAATTCCGTTGCTTAACAGTTTGTATATCACGATCAACTATACTCAATGTTTCAACAAGTGGACAGCTTGAGAAAAGCCTCTTAGATAATTCTACATCGTCCACAGAAAATCCATCAAGGCACATAACTTTAAGCTGCGGTAAACTCATTGATTTTGGAAGAACAACTGTTGCATTGTCAATTCCATTCTCACAAGACACTGCGAGTGTCAATTTTTTCAATGTTTTGCAGTTAAATAGTCTATGTGAGAGTTTACATGTGAAACTATGATATCGAGCAAGGTTTAATGTTATTTCTTGCACATTACGTGTAACGGCAACATCAATCCATCTATTAACACTTACGAATAGATCACCATATTCACCAAAAACAGTCACTTTAAACCTTTGAATACAACAGTCATCTCGGAGACTTAGAACCCTATCGACTAAATCATTAAACGTACGATACCCGTAAAGACCAATATTGAAGTTGAGAAAAGGTAGAGATTTCCAAACACGAATCCATCTTTTCGATAAAACACAAGTTTGTACTGCATATTTTGTATCGACGAAAGACAAAATTTCATGAATCAAAGCATCTGGTAACATACCGATTCGATCTTCTTCTTCTTCTGTCGTTCTCATGATCGATGTTGGCTGAGTGAGTAGCTCTTGGTTGATATTTACAAACCCTATATGTTGGACTACATATATAGGCGCATATTATTTTTTTAATATGGAAGGCCGGCCCCATAGGGTAATCAGGGAAAGGCCCACTTTGGCAGCAACAGCCCAGTTTTACAGTGGGGATTTTCTTAAAAATAAAAAATTCTAATAGGGACTTATTGATGAAACTACATAAATATTTAGGACAAATATTTAATAAACATAAAAAGTTGGGGATTTATTTTGAATATTCTATAAACTTTTTTTCTTTCCACCAACGACTTTTTAACCTTTTGCTTTTGGAGCCTAAAAGAAAGGTGCTCTAAATAACCACCTAAATCTCTTGTATTCTTGGGGTCTTAAATTATTGATTGAAAAATGTAACTTTATAGTTCCTTTTCATTTCTCCATTTTTTTCTAATTCTAACATTAGTAGAATCCTTTCACACTATCAAATTCACACTATCTCACATTTTAATTAGGAAATATTTTTCTAGCCGATAGCATATTTAACCCTAATTTTTATACTTGTCCTGCAATGCTCTACATACCCATAAAAATTACTTATCTTTTATTATGAGTTGTGGCAAAAAAAATAAAATAAATTGGGGGCATAAATTATTTTTTTTTGCTTCGGGGCAAAAAAATCTCAAGAACGCCCCTGAGCGGATTGGTGATCTAGTTTTAAAATACATTTTTTAAAGAATTTATTAAGAAAAAGAAAACAGATTAGGTTTATTTTTATTTTTTTTGCTTTTCCTTTCCTTAAGCTCGGTTAAGCCCATAAGCCTCACGTTATATGAGCCGGTAAAGGTGAAACATCATCGATATGCTGGACCCTTAGATGTAAAATAAATGATGGCTGAGATAATTTATCGTTTTCCATTTGTTCACCGATCCGCTTCGGTCATAGGTCATAACTTGGAATGCCATTACTGTAAAATATCGCGGCAAAAACTTATCAAAACAGTTTTCTTGTTCAAAAAGGAAAAAGAGTTTTATTATTCGTTTGATCAATTGAAAAATATTGATCTGAGAATTCGGTCCGACATGCTAAATATTGATTTTCTTTTTGCTTTTTGCTTTAAGTATTGACCTTTTTTTTATGGTGCTCTGTGGAGTAATTTTTTTGTTTTTTTTTTTTTGATTAGAAGAGACGATTATACTCCTCTATCCCAAATTAGTTGACCTAATTGGTTTTAGATTTTGTCCCACAAATAGATGAGCTATTTCAATAATCAAGGGGATTTCTAAAACTACCCTTTTAGTTGATTATTGTTATTATAAAAATATGTATAATTTGATAGCCATCTTTATATTCATTACGTAGGTGTTTTAAAATGCTTTTTAACGGTATATAAAATTTACGAAAAACCATAAGAGATAATTCATTTCGAAGTTTTACAAGTTATTATCTATTAGCGCATACTTGTAAAAAATACTTAAATAATGTACAAGGGGCTCTGCGAGAAGTATAATTGTGCAAACTACAAATGGGTCAACTAAAGAATGATTACATTATATGCACAAAAAGATACAGTATATGCGGGCTCAATTTAGCCTAAACAGAATCGCCCGATCTCGACCACAGGATCGAATCAATGCGGTCACGAATGTCTCCCCCGGCAGTGTTTTCCAGACCACAGGATCGAATGGCTCAACTAATTTGGACGGAGGGAGTGTAAGATAAAATAATGTACAAGGGGGCTCTACTAGAAGTAGAGAACAAAAGTAAAACAAAAAAAAAAATTCACAGAAAAATTGCATCCCAATTAGTGAGGACAGAATTTGCAAAGTTCAAGTGTACTTTATGTCCTGCTGCAGCAACCCATTCCTGGCATTCATTGTACTGATAACTGCCGCATGCATGAGACTCCAAATATAGTTTTCAGATATTGGGAAATGCAAATGAAGCCAGAGATCAGCAACATTTTCATAGAATTAGGAACCACCCATGCCCAACACAACAGTTAGGGATTATTGACCAGATATAGTCAGAAATCTTACAGTGAAGGAAACAGATTATGAATATAAACAAATTCTCAATTTATTTAGGGAAGGAATACTTGTGTGATTTCCATTGAGCGAATCCATAACCTGGTTCGATAGTTAATTGATACAACCAGAGAGCTTTAGCTCTGGTTGATAGTTATGTTTGAGAGAGTTGAAGAAACAACATTCTCTAAGAAATTAGTGCTGCAAAAGATGTAGACTCGATCGATATTGACATGGTATAAGAACATGAGCATTGCATAAACCGACTCGACTAGGAATCTAATTCATGAGCTACTTAGTTTCTTGGAATTTAACTCCACATATCATTGACAGAAGCATAAAACCGACTTAGTTTCTTGGTCTCCTTCTCTCTCTGTTGTTTTTTGACCAATTCTTTTCGTTTTTCCTCCGACATGACCACCACAGTCTCCTTTTGTTTGTTACACTGCAGAATAAGCACCACATCAACTGAATCAGCTATTGATCTTGCAGAGGTAACACCACTAGCCATTGACAAAAGTAGAGCAATAATGAAGACTGGAACTAATTCCTTAACAACATTTACTCAAAGTGTGTTAAAGGGATATATGGAAATCATCAGTGCCCGATATTTTCTGGTGAGGATGTCTTCCTCAGTCTAACTCAAACAAGGCCTGATTCTACAACTACTTGCTGACTAACAAGATGTTTAAAATCAATAGCAGCCAGCAGGCACAAGGAATTCCAGCAGTGTGTAACCCTGCATTGTACTATTATGTATATGGGATATAAGTAGCATTAATTATCTATCAGGGAAATCAACCTAAAATTGTATATTATCAAGATTGACGACTATTTTAAATTTGGTCAGATAACTATAGAAGATGCTCATACCAAATACTTGATGTTAAGGATCAATGTAAAATAAGTTGAATATGGATAGGAGCGAGGCTCCTCATCAGTGATCTCAACACGACGTCGTCGAAGCGGTCTCTGAGCAGGGTCTTTCTGACATTTTGGACCAACAACAAGTCAGAAATGAGAGTGCAATTCTATAATCCATATACTGTAGCCATCTAAGTTCAGATTAGGAAATGACCTCTTTGAGTGAATACTTGTTAAGAGCAGCAATACTGTCACATTGTTTGAACAAGCGAGGAGCCACAGCTTCACACAACACAGGCATGATAAAAATATCACTCTTATAAATTTTCTTCTCAAATTCGCATCTAGCAATCCCCTTTCTTTTTTCCTCCTGCCCATTACGGATAACATTAGAAATACAAAAAGATCAAAAAAATTACAACACAGGAACGGTTGTTATCTAGCATGCATTTGACTTTGCGTAAGAAAGACCACAGAAATAGCATTCCTTTTATAAATTCTAATCTAGACAAACATCAGAAAACTATATTAGCACTCAATACCAGATGCAGAAGAGAGGATTCTGTTTTCCAATTTAATACAAACCTTATTAACCTTCCCCCAAATTCCACTCTCTGTCCGAATAGATGCACCTATAAATGCAGCAACATCAATGTCTTCTGGTTTAAACTTGATAAGAGCAGTCCTCTCGTCAAATATTTTATGAGGTTCTCCTTCATGCTCGACTTCCTCCATTATCTTAATGTGATGCTTAGGGTCAAGAACGACCGCCTTTGCTGCTACCCTAAACACTTCCTGATTCAAAATGCCAAACTTGATTACAAAATTTAGGGCAGCTCGTAACTAAAAAAAACATTAAATACCATGATTGGTGCATTCACCAAACTAAACAAAATACTCGGAAGGGTAGACCCAACACCAAAATAAAATGGGACTCTTATCCATTTAAATCTAAATCCTATAATGGATTAAGTCAAAAAAAATAAATTATTTTTTGTTTTTTTCTGGTATTTTCCCAGATGATTTCTGGGAATCAAGGACGAGTAGTGCGAACTTAGACCTATGGTTGGTTCTTTAACTTATAATAGTGAACTACCCTTTTTCGTTGGAATACAAAAGTATAAAGTAAAAGTGGAATAAACCAGACCTTAGTTCTATGAACAATACTAATTCTAGTATCGGGAGGTGCAACAGGGCCCCAAAACATCGCAAGACAGTGCTCATGTTCGGGAATGAAATCGAGAATCTGATGCCGTGCATTGTCGATTTGCCTACCATAAATAGGTTTTGTCCAGTAACGTCTCCAACCAGCTGACATGGTGACTGGGTCTGCTGACTTCAACAGTTTCATATGCCAGTTATGTCGCTTAAGTCTCGCCTGGAAGAAGAACACATCTACAAGCTCAGAAAGGCTGGCGAATAGAGTTCAGTTAACAGGAAACTGGCATAACAGTCTTCCTGTTAATTCATATTCAAATATAAAAATAAAGGATATTTCGTTCCATACCTGTGCAATTTAATAGCTGTATATTGAGTAAAAAATTAACAACATACTTTAAATTACAAAAAAAATAAAATCGAAAAGGCATAATAACCTGCATATAACCAACATCTTTCTCCTCAGGACTGATACCTCCAACGAGAATCGGATGACAAGAATAAAGATTTGCAACCATCTCGAAAGAAATGTCATGAACCTCCAACCTTAGATAGGTCCCTGTTCTGAAACTCTTATTCTCCATGAGGGTTAGCCCAACACAATCATTTTCCTTTTCCATCTCAGGCGATAGAGGAAAAGGATCAGTGGTACTTCTAACACCAGCCAAATGAAAATCATCAAGACCAGCAATATGCACCTGCCCCAAACACGTAAAGTCAATTTGGTGGACAGAAGTGCAAATAAAGTTTGTGTAGAAGAACTAAAAAAATAAATTAAATAAGCTCTTTTCTTTATAGAATCTCTTTTGTACATTACCTAAATTTTCCACACAAAATAAAAATAAAAAATGCATTCAAGATACCGGAAACTGTAATTTCAGATTTAAATAAATTACAAAACCAACAGGATGAGTAAGTGAATAGAAGAAACTATAAGGCAGAGGAACTGAAACTGATTGTATCTACAGCGCATCACACACCTAGAAAGAAGAAACCACAAGGACGAGAATCCAATCTAAAGTAGAAACAGCACAGTAGAAGACATGCAGTTAAGTTACTCGGGTTGGTTTTTAGGATCAAACACCACTAATGGCAGTTTCACTCTTATTCTTTGATTATTGCACATATGCTTTATGTGAAAGCTAAGCAAGTTTCTATATACAGACTATAAAACATATCCATGCAACATCTATAATTGTTATAACAATCAGATATCTTCTAATCAAAAAGAAATAATTTGACAAGATATATTTTTCATGCCTGACAAAGTCACAGAACGAGGATAGGTTCTGAAAGGAAACATCTAGCTCCGATAAACAATGGAATATCTGATGTCCCATGGATGAAAGATATTATGATTTGAGAAACTGGAATTGACCTAGTTAAGAAGTACCTTTGCTCCGCTCTTAATATCACAACCTCGGAGATAACCATATAGACTTATGTTTCTATTGCAATTTGCATCCTTGCGCACTTTTTGTGGAGGAGTAACATCTTCAAAATGTTCTACCAGCACATAAGGATGTGCCGCTCGCCGTGACGAGAGATGGAGTTGGAGCATCAATATGTGTTCTGCCAGTACCTGTATATCCTGCATATTGTACCTGTTACATCATAGAATGGATAAGAAACTGAGATGGTACCTGTAAGATTTAAAGTAATGGCAAACGTCATCACTAATCTAAATATTATAAGTCATGCTGAAGACCAGATTTTGAAGTATTAATCAAAAATAAACTTACAAGTCATGCTGAAGACCAGATAAATTGTACACGTATGCTGGTTGATATATTTCAGTCCGGAAGTGATCCTCGACACGCTCTTTGGTCTTGTTCTGTTCTTGCTCATCTTCGATCTCATCAACATGTGTAAGAACACCCGCAACCTTTGGAAGGCCGTGGGCTCGTAAAAGGTTAAGAAACTCAAACATTTCCTGAAATTGGCAAGCAATTGTCATCCAAATAGAACCCCCCACTTCTTCTTTTATACAGTATATATATAGTTAAAATTAACAAAAGCAATTGGCATCCAAACCCACCCACCGCTTCAAACCCATAATTTGCATCCACCAGTAACAATACTAGATCGGCATATTTTGCAGCGTCGATCATGGCATCGATATCGTCAGGGCATTCTACAAACTGTAGCCTTCTTCGTTTGTCACCTAAAGAAATAAATAGCATAACCAATAAGTTATGCCCATAACTAAAAACTATGTTGTAAAAGGCGCTGGGCAAGGCGAGGCGCCAAGCCCAGCGCCCGAGATTTAGAAAAATCAGAAATAGGGTTTATTTTTGCGCCTTGGGCGCTTTTTTGTTAGGCTCCCTTGGGCGCCTCGCGGGCCTAGGCGAAGCGCCCGGGGCGCCTTTTTATGTTAAAAATATAAACTTGATTATGCCTAATTAATAATGATTAAAGAAATGTTTAGAAGTATCTAGACCTAGCTAGTCGGGTGTGGACTAGTCTAGAATACTCTGGCTTCTTCACGGTTAAAAAATAGGGCCCAAATTGTCTAGAATATTCACGTTTGTACAAAGCCCAAAGTCTGAGCTATCTGGAAAGTATCTCTGGACATGTTGTGGAAGATATTTCTCAAAGAAAATCTAGAGAATTCTTAGGTCCGTTCAATCACCCTATAAATAGGGAGGTAGTGCCACCGAATGAAGGTGTAAGTGAGTGAGTACCCAAAGTGAGGTATACTTGAGTGAGTAGTTGAGTGAAAGCTAGTGTGAGTTTGTAAGAAAGTTGAAGTCTTGTACGACCACAGTTGTTGAGTGTAATAAATTAAATTTGTATAGACCCGTTGAGTGTTTGTGAGCCTGTTTAGTCATTCCAATACCCATTTCCAAATCATCATAAATATCCATTAGCCATTAACCCCAAAATCATTTCCAACATTTTACAACCTAGACTAAAAATAATAAAGGTATTGAGTAAGCTAATAGTAATAAAAATCACACAAAACAAACCTGTTAAGATGGTGGTGATGGGGCCTTGGGTAACATTGGTGGTACCTTCCGCAGGAGCAAAATACTTGACCAGAGATTTAATCAGCAGAGACTTCCCAACCTATGACAGCATTAATAGGATGGTTAATACTCTAGTCTAAATTTTGAGAATACATAATTTGTAAAAGGAGAGGGTCAGTCTTACTGACATTGGGAGGTCCTTGAACGAGAACGAGGAAAGGTGGAGGTGGTGGTGCTGCTGGTTCATGATCATTTCCCCAATAAATAGTTCTGTTTAGATCGTCGTCACCCCAATCTCCTTCACACTTGTAATTGTAGCGTCTATATATTTTGAAAGCTGGTGCTGGAAGATCAATTTCAGAAGACGCAGCAGTTGACATTTTTAAATCCCTAAAAACAAAAAAAAAAAAAAAAAAAAAAAACAACTTAAATTACTTACTGGTAAACAAAATTCCAAAATCCAACTCTAATTAAGCAAATATAGATGATGAAGAAGAAGAATAGTCACCTAATTTAACTTATAAACCGAGAAATTCTTCTGCGTTTCGTGGATAATACTCGTCTCTCTCGAGATAACAATGGGGTTTGGTTAGGTTAGAAAATTTATCAGTTTTAGTTTTCAATTCGATTATAAATAGTTCTCAAGTGGGCCACAAATTCATTCATAGGCTCCATCCATCGCAAGCCCATTCATTATTCACCAGGATGGGCGGATGCTAGGGTGAGCGACCAATAAAATCGGTGGATTTGGTATTATCCACACTCTGTCCATGGGTGCTAAATGTTCGCGCACATTGGGAATGACTTGTCCTAGGAGCTCGTGTTCCTCCCGTCACCACTGACATGAGTTGCTAGTTCTTCCTGTGATAGTCGTTCCCTTAAGGACAATACGTGTTGGCGTATGAGTGGTGTTTCGTCTTTGGTGCTGGTTGGCCCCTGTTTCACGCGGCGACAACAAGCCCGACTACCTCTTCAGCTTTTCCCTCGGCCATCCGAGAGAAAGAATAGTTTGGTCCCCTGTACTTAGCTGTCGAAGAGCTATCGACTATTGTCCCTTATAACAGTGAACATTTGAAACCATCTTAGCATATCTGAAAGGAGGGACTCTTTCCTATGGTTATGCAAGGCAGCAGGATCGTGAAAGGAGGGACGCTTCCCTGTAGCCCTGCTGCTCTGGGCAGGGATAAAGTGGGCATGCTATTTTAACGATCGTGAATGCGTAAACCCTACTAAAATGGTGTGACCGCTCCCTGTTCCACCCGCGGCACAGAAGGTGCCAAGGACCTAACACTGTCTCCGACAGGTTGCCCAGGCAGTGAGTGGGTGTAGAAACATAATCATATCTTGGAGATAAGATCGTTATGCGGTTTATCTCTGCCCAACCCGGTATGTGCTACTGGAAAATGGGCTTTGGATATTGGATATTGGGTCTAACATCCGGTTAGGTGTGTGTGGATCCGTGGATTTATATCAAATTTTTTATGTAACGGTGGAGCAAGTCGGATTGAATTATCTATGCCAACTCCTACCGGATTTACATTTGGTGATTTAGGGGTGAGCAATTGGCCCGGAATTTGCGGATTAGACCTGGCCAAACCGTATTGTTGCGAGTGCTTGGGTTGTTCGCTAGTGGGCCGGATGCGGATGAAACTTTTAAAATTCAACGGAGTACGAATTAGCTCCGGGAGCAATCATGAAAATCACTATACATCCGAACCCGTTAGTTTTAGGGAACTTACTCGGTGACTTAAACGTGATGAATATTTACCTAAGTTTTAACAGTTCGTTAAAATATCTGGTAATGTAATTTGGCTAATTATCCATCAGTAGTCTGTGGAAAAATCTAAGCATTTTTGTGATGAGCAGTGATCTGTGTATATTACGTTCTCGTTTGTTGTTTGAGTACAACTTGTTGTTTATTGACACATTTCACTTACCGACTAGAGTTCTCTATCCATTTTGCTTCTTTTTACTGTAATTGGCCGACTTTAGGAGGCCTTCTATAGGGTGACTAGATTGGATTTTGTCCATCACACATTCATGGTCCTCAAAATTGAGTTTTAAGAAAAAAATTCAAAAATGCGAAATTGATCCATTCCCAATCGTTTTTTCGTCAGATTTTTTGCACTTGAGAGATCTTAATAATTATATCTATTATAAACGGAAATAAATTTAGGAAAACATCGCCCATGATCAAAGAATTTTTGGATTGAAATTTCATAAAAGAATAAAAAAATCTTAAGATTTTAATTTTTCAAGTTTTAACAATTTTAAGTTGTGTTTCTTCGAGTAGTTTACATACTATGGTTTATAATCATTGTATTGTATACGGGTTTTAAGTAATTTAGATAAATTTTATCGTAATCGAAGAATTTTTGGTTTCAAAATTTTCCCGGAAAAACGGGTCACGCGCGGGTCAGATGGGCGAAGAAGAAAGGATCCATGGGTAAGTTTGCAACGCATATAAGTGTTGCGAATCGTGTTACTTATCCGATTGTTGCTAATCTTCGTGGCGACGATTCTGATTAGCAACAATTATATATGTTGCAATATTTGGCTTTCTTGGTTTTCGGCCCTCATCTTCGCAGTAGATAATCTAGTTTTACCTACTCTATCATATAGCAACAATTTCGAGTTGTTTTCTATTTCAAGTAATGGCTTTAATTTTAATTTTTTCAATTCATTTTAGTGTAATTTTATCATGTAGCAACAGTTCTCGAGTTGTTTTCTATTTCAACATGGGCTTTAATTTATTTTTTTCTCTTTTTGAAGTGTTTTTGGAATTTCATATGTTACTCATTTGCAGATAGGAAAAGATTAAATCAAATAAAAAGAAGATTCGTTTTTCTCTTTTTGAAGTGTTTTGAAGCTTTTTGATTTGTCAAGTTTGCTAGTAAATGAAGTGTTGTATGTAGTAAGCTGCTAGCTCGCATGGAAGATTTTGAAGCTTTTTGATTTGTTAAGTTTGTTAAAAGAATGTAAGTTGAGCATTTTTACTTATGGTTGAAATTTTCAGATTTAGAACTTAAAAGGTATGATAATAGAAGTTGTAAACAAACTCATTTTAATACAGTCATACATATCAAGTTTTATAGTCTTTATAATTTTGTAAAATTCAGTTATAAACTCCTTACTATTGGTTTGATTCTAGATTGATTCAAATTGAATCAAATCCTTTTTTTTGTTAAATATAATCAATATAAACCACTGTGTCTATCAGTAAAATCAATTAACTGTCAGAAGAAGTAGTTTTTTTAAAGATTTTAACTTCTGTGAGACGCAGTCGTTTTGGAAAAAACCACTTCTAGATTCCAACTGATGAACACGGTCGTTTTTGCGATATTACCTCTAATCTCGGGCAAAGTGGTTTAACTTCCATTTTGCACTAGTGCTGTCTAGTTGATTCTCTAGAAAGTATATTGGAGTTAGTCCATACAGATTTCTAATCAAAATATTGGGTGAGGTTGTTAGACCCCCCGCATTTTCAATAGTTTTGATCACTAACATTGAAAATGCTTGAGATAGAAATGCATGCGAGTTCGACCGAGCAGTGCTCTAACAATCCCCCCCCCCTTTGTCAATTTTAGTGACAAAACTATCAATACATATGGTTTACAAAATAAATAAAATTTTGTAGCTTCTCAATGCTTGATCTCCTCGGCATCTTCAACGTGACTCAAAATATTCGTCACTTCCAAGTACTCCATGATTCTAAATGTGTTCAACTCAGCATCATAGTTGTTGAAGATCCGTAGAGATAACAATGAGAAAAAATGCTCTCGATCATTGTTATACAGTGTCATAGTATTATTACAATGCATCAAAGTTCAATTGTATCAAAACTTTGATAACAATACTATGGTGATATGCATCACTCCCCCTTAGTCAATACTTCATATCGACATGAAAACCACTCCTCCTTACATAATGATCCCTAAACCATATGTATTTGTAGTATGAAACTACACATTAATTACCCCCCCCCCCCCCTTTTGTCAATATAAATTGGCAAAGGTACGAAAACTAATGGGATCCTCTTGAAATTTTCATAGCGATACTTCATGACCAATAGAGAACAACATACCAACTCATTTAAATGCAAACGTAAAGCTGAAGCTAAATGCATTCAGCAAGGAGTTTATAAAGATACACGATAACCCCTATAATATTCCACAAGCACACTCCCACAAAGATTTGTGATAAAGCACAAGTTCATAAAGAACTCTCCCCCATAAAATGTCATTCGAAAAGAACAACAAAGGCGCCTTGCTTTTAAGAAAAGAAGGATTTCTTTGGACATAACGAAATCACATGAAAACATGGATTTGTATCCAAAAATCTCAATTGAATCAACCACAAAATTGATCAATTCAATTGGACATGCTCGACATAAGCGAACTTACAGAGCAACACAGTATATACACAAAGATGTGGATCGGAGATAGACTAATACTGCGGAATAAACAAGGATTCGTTATATGTTTCATCACTATTTTCACAATGACATATAATAGACTTAATCCTTGTAAACAAAAGTGCACAATTTCTTTCATCAATATTTGCATAATGACATAAAAGGCTTAACTTTTGTTTGTCAAAAATTCATTCTATCTTTTATCAATACTTTCATCTTTTAACAATGTACTCGGCGATCACCGAGCCATCTTATTGTTATGGTTATAACCGTACATTGTTAAAAAAAAAAAAAAAAGTTAATTACAGGCATAAATATAGTACTAGTTTATAAACAGGATTGCCATGGACGATGAACATAGTTCTTCCTGTAATTGGTGGCATTTTGATTCTTTGATTCTTGCGGTTGTTTGCTTCATACGTATTTGCAAGACATGTTGCTGCTCTCTGCTTTTTTTCGCCAAAGAAGTTTGGTGTTTGCGTAAGATGGTGTTGTTGTTGCGGAAATCCTTTGTCCACATGGACACCGATTTGGTGTTAGCAAAAGATGGTGTTGTTGTTGCGGATCCTTTGCCACCCGTTTAGATAATAGAAGGCCCTCGCTGAATCGGAAAAAAAATCCATTATTTTCCGTAGGAAATACCAATAGGTCCTACAAATAATATATTAGAGGGAGTCTAGTCCGGTTGACCTAGTCAACTGTCCGTTTTTGGTCCTTTTTGGAATTATATATATTATAGTTTGGTCTTAGAAATAATGATTTGGTCCTAGGGTGACGTCATGGATGATGTAATTGTCATATTGTAGTAGCAGAAATACCCTTTTGGGTCCATATATACACCAAAAAGAGAAAAAAATATCTTATTTTCAGATTCGCTTTCTCTCTCTTCTTTATTTTCAGATTTACATTCTCTCTCTTCTTTGTTTCCGATTTAGTTTTTCTTCTCACCATTTTTTTCTCTGCTCATGATGAAGAAGATGATGATGAACGATGATGTTTTTGGGCTCTTTTTTTCGCTAATGTTGTTGTTGATGATGATGAAGACGATAAAGAAGATGATGATGAAGTTTTTGCTTTTCTTTTTCGTTTTATGTTGATTTTCTCTTTCTTTGTTGAAGATGAGAAAGATGATAAATACGATGAAGATGATGTTATTGACGCCAAAGACGATGATGATGATTTAGTTTTTGAAGAAGATGTAGTTTTTGTGTCTCTTTCTTCGTCTCTACTGTTTGATGTTGTTGTTGAAGATGATGAACATGATGAATACAATATTGTTGGTGATGTTTTGAAGACTATGATGTTTTACCTGCCGTTGAAGACGACGGAAGAGTTTTTAGATGGTTTATTTTAATGAACTCGCTTTTTCTTAGCTTTTTTATATGGAGTTCATTTCGCAATGAACTCGTTTTTTAACTTTTATATGGAGTTCATTTCTAGACAGAACTCTGTTTTTTTAGCTTTTTATATGGAGTTCATTTCTAGAATGAACTCAGTTTTTCTAGCTTTTTATATGGAGTTCATTTCTGGAATGAACTCTGATTTTTTTTAGGTGATTTCTGAAAAAATAAGTAGAAATTAACAGGAGTTCATTTTGAAGAATAAATTGCTACAAAAAACAAAAAAGTAGAAATTAACACAGAAGGGTACTTTTGTCCATTTAATATTTTTAAATAATTATGGATGAAAACAAGAAACGCGTTTTCCCAAAGGACTAAATAGACATGGGACCACCTAAAAATGGACCAAACGATATTTTCCCCTATTTTAGGCATTCTTTTTTCCTCGTTAAAACTAAAATTGCCTGTTTGAAATGAAGAATTCACTGCGTTTCCTACCTTTTGTATTGAAATATTCTATAGGTTTCCTTTTTCGCACTGAGTTGCGTTACTATTTGCCAGACATGTTGCTGCATGCTCTCTGCTTTTGTGTCGCCCAAGAAGTTTGGTGTTGCTGTTGCGGAAATCCTTTGTCCACCATGGACACTGATTTGGTGTTAGCAAAAAAAGATGGTGTTGTTGTTGCGGATCCTTTGCCACCCGTTTAGATTACATAAGGCCCATGCCAGAATCCGGACAAAATTATTCCACGCATTCTTTTTTCTTGTTAAAACTAAAATTGCCGATATTGAAATATTCTATAGGTTTCCTTTTTCGCACTGAGTTGCGTTACTTGCGCAGCAATACGTAGATTTTTTTTTTTAGAAATCGATTCATTGAATCACCGCCTTAGGTACCTATAAGTATATGTATTACAGAGTATATGTTCTGATGGTGATGGCGGCGGTGGGTTGTTTGATTTATTTATGGAGGAAATCACGAAGCATCAAGAAAGACTAAATAACAAAGTCTTCATCACTGCTAATTACACAGTGATTACAAAGTCTTTTTGGTTTTATAAGAAAACCAGCACCGTTGTGTTTTTTTCTTTTTTCTTTTGATCGGCAACAAAACCTAACCTTGGAACAGTTGATTTGATCGATGTGTATCCAATTGGTTTTGTTTTTGGGGAAGGTGTCATTCGTGCAGGTGCTTCAGGGGTGAAAGTACCAACTATCAGTAGTATGATTGATTGATTATTTGAGGTCTTTTGTTCATATTATTGTGTTGCTAGTATTCTCGCCTTCTGCTGTGCCTGCCCGTGTGACGCCCAACTAATATATATCAATAAGAACCAACTTTCTTAATGTAAATCCAAACTTGGCTACAGTGTTGATTATTTCTCTCCTTTGTTTCTTGATACGTATACAAAAATTCTACATGTGCTTTCTCAAAACTTTAAATTCTTTACTCTTTTTGTTGTTGTTGTTGTTGAAAATTTGATTCCTAAGGCCGTCATAAGTCCATGAACTCAACAGGAAGAAACAAATTAAATACCAAAGTAGAAACTTACCTGAAGCATATTTAGCGTTTTTTTCTTAAAACTGGTCCGAAATAAAGATATGATAATAATCCTTGGGAACAAGACGTAGATGGTTCCGTTAGGGGTGGATGACAAGTAAAGCCCGAGCTCCACTCCTTGTAATTCACGGAACATAGAGAGATACTGACCTTTTGATTGTTACAGTTCCTAAGCCTCACAGGAAGACTTTTCAGCAAGAAGCCATATACACAATCCTCTACAAAATTCCATGAATAATTTGATAAAAATTAATGACTATATATATCTTGAAAGAGTCATTTGTATCCAGATTAGTCATTATTTCGTTAATAATTACGAGATAACATTTTTTTGTTAAGGTTCTGTACATTATTTTGAGTGTTTTCTTTCTTCTTCTTCGTTTTATAACAACACAAGCACTTTTTTGTTTTTGTTTTTTTGATCGATGTGTTGTTTTGTTTCCTTTTTGGTATGCGATCGTGTTCAAAAATTACTTCATCGTTTTGGTTTGTCTCTAGATCTTTTAGTTTCTTTTCATTGATTTTTCTTTGGAATCTATTCTTTTTATTCGATATATCTTCTTCTATTATTTCTGTGTGCATCACGGATTTCCTTCGATCCTTAATTTTTTTAATTAATATTTGGGGAAGGTGTCATTCGTGCAGGTGCTTCAGGGGTGAAAGTACTAACTATCAGTAGTATGATAGATTGATTATTTTAGGTCTTTTGTTCATATTATTGTGTTGCTAGTATTCTCGCCTTCTGCCGTGCCTGCCCGTGTGACACCCAACTAATAAACGCAATAAGAACATGCTTCAAAAGATCAAAAAAAAAAAAGAAAGCAATAAGAACGAACTAACACCAAACTTGGCCACAATGCTGTTTTTTTCCTCCTTTGTTTCTTGGATACGTATTCAAAAATTCTACATGTGCTTCCTCAAAACTTTAAACTCGTTACTCACTTTGTTGTTGTTGAAAATTTGATTCCTAAGGACGTCTTAAGTCAATCTGAATTGGCAAACAAATTAAATAGGACAGAAGAAACAAATTCAACAGCATATTTATCTTTTTTTCTTCAAATTGGTACCAAGTAAAGAGACTATCCTTGGGGATTCATGTCCACCCAGATGGGTCTAACAAGGTCTACTTACGTGTCTATGTTCCATGAATTACAAGGAGTGGAACTCGGGTTTCTCTGGTTATTGCGCTCCGATTAAATAACCCAGAAAACGGCGGCATACAGTCTCTTCCAAATTCCAGGACCTCTAGAATTGAAACTAAAAGTAACCAGTTTTTAACAAATTAATTCCATAACAGTAGAACCTCTAATTGTAGGCATATTAGCCGATGAGATAACGAGGTTCCAAATCTGCTGTATGAATATGGACACTACAGAAACAAAAGTTGACAAGTTTCAGGCAGCACAATGATAGAGCTAGCGCGTGCACATATGCTTGGTGCATGTTGCAAGCCGCAGAAATACTTTCCTATTGCACTTCTTACCCAAATGAACAATAGTCACTTAGGACTTACTACCTAAATATATCATAAGCTAAGGCTTTACTCACGTACAGTGTGAATATCCTGATGGTATACACCTGAAAAAAAATGGTAGAGTAGAGTAATCCAAATATATGGCATGTAAACATTGCATATATCTAAATCTCAAGCAATCTTTTCAGTGCAAGAGTAGAGCTGAGACGACACCTGAAGCAATTGAACTTAGAAAATGCAAGGAAATGGTTGATAAGATCTAAATCTCAACACCTGAAAGAAGGAGATGCCAACACCAAGTATTTCCATGCATTGGAAAAAGGAAGAGTAAACAGAAATACTATTCAAAAACTAATGTTAAACGGGGAAGACAACTTCTGTCAAAAATACATTAAACAAGAAATCTCAAGCTACTTTCAGAATTTATTTCAAGAAAAACATCCAATAAGACTAGAGCTGGAGGAATCATGTTCACCAAGATATAAGAAGAAGAAAAGGCTTGGGCTGAAAGAAAGATTGAAGAAGAACAAGTGAAGAATGTGATAAAAAAATTCAAGAACAATAAATCACCTGGACACCAGATGGTTACTGCATGGAATTTTACAAAGTTGCTTGGCAAATTATTAGACTTGATTTCATGGCAGTAGTGGAGGAATTTCATATTCAAGAAAAACTTGATTGGAGAACTAATTGCTCATTTATCAACCTCATTCCAAAGAAAGAGCAGGTTGGTTCACCTCAGGATTTTAGGCCAATAAGTTTAGTTAGCAGTGTCTACAAAGTAATCTCAAAGGTGTTGACACAAAGGTTAAAGAAGGTGATGCCAAAATTAATTCCAGAAAACCAAGGTGCATTTATAAGGAACAAACAAATTCTTGATGGCATATTAGTGGCTGGTGAACTCATTGACTCAAGATTAAAAAGTGGTGCTCCAGGGATATTGTGCAAGCTAGACATACAGAAAGCATTTGATAATGTCAGCTGGCATACAATTATGCATGTTTTAAAGTCTTCAGGATTTGGGGAAAATGGATACATTAGATAGACTTGTGTGTGAACTCTATACAACACTCAGTATTAATAAATGGTGCATCAACAGAGAAATTTAAACCTCAGAAAGGGTTAAGACAAGGAGATTCACTCTCCCCATTTCTCTTTATTATGGTAGCTGAAATATTTACAAAGCTAATGAATAAGTCCATGGAACTTAATATGATCTCTGGGTTTTGCATCAACATTGAGATGGTAGTGTCTCATTTACAATATGCAGATGACACTATGGTGTTTCTGGATGCAAAGGAATAAGAGGCAGAAAACTTACTAATCAAACTACAGATCTTTGAAGCAATGTCTGGTTTAAAGGTAAATCAAGCTAAAAGCTCAATTCTTAATTAATGTGGGAGAAAATGATAAAGTTCAAGAGATGGCTGATATCTTGAATTGCAACATTGAGCAACTGCTGCTGAAATATCTTGGTCTTCTAGTGGGAGCTACTAGAAGAAGTTCCTCCATTTGGGATGTTGTTGTTGAAAAATTCCAAAAGAAGTTGGCGCCATGGAGGAGAATTTTTTTTACAAAAGCTGGAAGAGTACTACTCATCAAAGCTACTTTATCCATCTTGCCACTTTACTTCTTATCTAACTTTCCCATGCCAGTAAAGATTGAACAAAAGTTAACTCAAGTTATGAGAGATTTTTTTTGGGGGTCTTCAGCTGATAAAAGGAAAATTGTTTGGGTTGCTTGGGATAAGATATGTAAACCTAATAAATTGGGTGGTCTAGGAATTAGGTGCTTAAAAATTACCAATAAAGCTTTGTCCAAATGCACATGAGAGAAAACAGCTATGGAGAAGGATAGTTCAACTCAAAATGAAGGGTGATATATCTGGTCTATGGGCTAAAGATTCATTTGGTACCTCAAGGAAGAGGGATCTGGAAGGGTATTCAGCAGTAAAAACATATATTATAAGAGATAACATAGCTAAACATACAAAATGGGAAGTCTTTGAAATTCTGGTGGGATAAGTGGAAACTAGATGTGGCATTAAAGGATAAGTTCCCTAGAATTTATAAACTTGCTGTAAACAAGAATGCAACAATCAGAGAAATGGTGGTTAATGACTCTTGGGACATTCAGCTGAAAAGGAATCTGAAAAATATCGAAATCAGAGAGGTTACAGAACTCTTTCAACTTCTGGGGGACACACCAAATTTAACTGAAGAAGAAGATTCAATCTAGTGCAATGGCTCTATTGGGTTTACAACAAAATTTTGTTATAATTGGCTCATTGAAAGAAGTGATAGTCCTTCCTCTCCGTACCATACTCTTGCATATGTATTAAGCATGTCCCCCTAGAGTTCAAGTCCCCTTATGGTCAGCTGCACAGAATGCAATAGCTACAACAGATAATTTAGTGAGAAGAGGATGTGCTGTCAACAACATGACTTGTTCTCTATGCTCAGAACAAGATGAAACCGTAAGTCACTTGCTACTGCATTGAAAAATTACCACCCAAATATGGAACTACTTCTTGAAGGGATACAATGTTAAAAGGGTGCAATCTAGAGATACTAGTGTCTTGCCCGTGCGTTGCAAGGGGTTAAATTAATTGAAAGCGTAGAGATGGGTCTCTCCTATTGCGTCAAAATGTAGTATCTACTTGTATATGGATCGCAGAGTTTTAACAACTCAGATAGTTGTATCCATAATTCAAACAACTGGGTCGAAATTTTGTCCCAGTTAATTTTTATTATTATTTTAGTTGACACTGTAGACATCTTAGAGTATTAGCATACCGGCCTTCCTGTTTGGCACGACCAATCTTTTTCTAATCTTCAGTAAGCCTTTTGAAGTTCACAGCGTTGCCTAGAGAATAATCATTGATCTAGTGATCTTAGTAGTTGTAGGATAAATTCTACATCTATGTAGAAAGCCCTCATTGTCTAACTCATGGATTAAATCTCTCATGGATACTGATACAATGATACTCATACTTTGCCTTTTGGAATCCATTAATAATGTCTCTGTGTCCATATGAGTTGTGGTCGGAAATTAACATCCTTGTTCCATACATAGTCCTAAGAAATGTATGGCCTGCAAAACCAATCCAAAAATTATACTTGCAACATTTTTCTCTTTATAAATCATGATATTATAAAAGAGTACAGAATAAATAGGTCAAGTATAACTTTATTACCAAAGGTACATGTTATCCCTTTGACCATAGTATCTACAAAAATATCATAGCTCTATCAAAAATGATTTGGGGTACAATTACAATTGCTTTAAGTCTTTAGTTAGCAGTCAAATGGGGACCAAATAATAAAGACCTAATCTTTCTCAAACTTACATTATCAAAAATAGCTCAAATGAAATCAGGTGTTTATGGATACAAACTGGTCACCTGGATCAAAAAGAAAAATCAGAAAATATAGTGCGACAACAATTTGGTTGGAATGAGTACCTACCTGTGAAATCGATAAAAAATCGGAACATACATGGCAGTACCATAGAGAAGGGTAATAGAAGAGTTACCATACTATTCATACTTGTAACGTCTTTGATGGTCATAAAATACGATTCCGATCATTCCGATCATTTTCACATGGGTAATACGAAATTGATGTTTTACAGATAACTTCTCACCAAATCTTTAGAATGGGAAACTACCGAAAATGTTAACCACAAACTAAGTATCACCAGCTAAGTCCCATACCTCTCTTCTTGTTTCACAATATAAAACACTAATTACACCAGTGTCTCTGAGTACACGCATACTAAAATCGGTTTTCTGTCCACCATTTGACAATTCTAGACTTCAGCGAGAAATTGTACCCACTCATGTTCTCATTTGCAGCTGAAAAAACACTATGCATCAATGACATAATCCAGGGTTTCGAAGAGGTTCATTTTCTTTTCATAGAGATTATGCTTGTAACTTTTAGGACAACGGGTTTTATATGGTTGTTGCAACAGTTCCTATGAGTAAGCACACAAACCGCCATTCTGGTACTTAATTATACTTGCTCAGTAGTCAGCAATATAACAGGAAGCAAGTATTTGTTAAGAATATTCAACCATGATAAATGGAACAGATGGTTTTGTAGTTCTTACTTACTGTACGCTAACGCCAATATACCGAAAAAGTACAATGCCATGTTTGAGAAAATACATCATTATAATCGTATTGTTTATCAACAAAATATCATGAGCATTCACACAAGTAAACTGGTCAAATGATGTACACATATTTACCTTGTGAATTCGCTCCCAACAGATCATTCTTTGGCAATCTTTCTATTTGATAATTTATCCAAGAGTCCATTGATCAAATTCCGACCGTAAGAAGTAAGCCAAACCATAATTAGCACCAAAAAAAAAAAAAAAAAAACATCAATCATTTCAGCCTCTAATCGATATTGAGAAACTCGATTCTTAAATCTTAAAACAATAAAACGGCACAACACCAATTTAATTCTGCTTCACATAATAACACTGACATTTTCGTCAAAATCTCGTGTCAACTAACATTGTCCAGACACTGCTGAAAACCTAAACTACCAAATCAAACAGGTTTAGCGACACAACTTGTTGGAAAGATTTTTTTTTTTCTGATAGAGTTATAATTTTGTTGCCAATATTTTTCATCAGTTAACCATAAACATATTATCACCAGACACAGCGTGGGGTTTTGATAGTGCAATAAATTGGATGTCGTATCCCAAGCTTCCAATTCTAATTTCATACCAACGTCATTTTTCTACTAAAAGAAGACGAAGATACAAAAGCGAAGGACACTATAATTTAAAGTAGAAGAAGAAAACAAACTAAAAGAAGATGACGACAACAAAATGGGACACTATAATTTGAAGGAGAGAAGAAAACAAACTTCGAGTGGTATATCTCCATGAAGCATTACTAATCCACCACCCATACTAAAATGCTCCACGATGAGTTGTACTAAATTCCACAGCTCAAGCTTGCTTTCGTATCCATAAGGTTCTTATCTTTAGTTAAAGCAACTGCATCGAAATCAGGGATTTTGGCTACTTGAAAAGAAGTTTGGTTTCCACACCTTGACGGAGACACATCACCTAATCCATCCATTAGCATAAATGCTGCTATTTGTTTAAGCGTCTCATAAAAACAGATATTTATTTCTTCCTTGCAAATTAATAAATTACAAACCCTTAAGTTATCTTATAAACCAACTGTAAACTCTTGAGCAGGGAAGAATAAAAGCACGAAGATTACTACAAAAATTCCGATGACAATATCTCAAACAAAATAAAAATAACAATAGTCAAGACAAAATGCAATTAAATTGAAAAAGATCATTTCAATTTCTTCGCATATTAATAATAGAGTAGCAGTTTGGTTTTGGTTTGGTTCAGCACAGTGTAGTGCATACCATTCTTCAAATACGACCTTACCTTGATTAAATTTATTTGCCAACTGCTTGATACCACCAACCACAGATAGCACTTTGATATGTACAGTTTCACTGTCTTCAGTTAAACAAATATACATAAGCAACTTACCGGGGAAAATATTTGGCTGAACATAGAGAAACTTAGCTTAACTGAAGTGTTTGGAGTACCTTTATTGTTATGTAGTGTCTTTTTCTTTTTAGCTCTCCTTAACCGACTTAATGGCGTGTCCAGTTTATATCGAAACTGCTACATCTAACATTTGAAAATCCAAATGAAGAGCGTAAACTAAAAACCCATTTACATTCCAGTAAGGCTGTTCCGAAATCATTTATTCTGCACATAACAATCCTGTAGTTATAACTTTTATCCCCAACAATCGTTCCAGAAAGAATCATATTAAAAAGAACATAGGATGAACCAAATGGAAATCAGGGCACCAATCCCACTTGCTAATGCTTTATAGCCATGGAAAAGGAAAGAACGACAACAAATAAAAAATCATACAGAGATTACACTTTGGTTTAGAGAACAAAATCGATTCATGCAACAACTATGGAGTTCTTTTCGAGAACAAAAAGAAATTTCCATCGACCATTAATACTGACACAAACCATTGATGTAAAGTCCAGCCCATTCTTGCCTAATCTTTGCCAAACTACAACGATTCCACAAAAGCAGGTTGTTACTACTACTACACGGTGCCAACAAAAAAATTATTATATACCCTCCCGTAAACAAAACAAAAGTGTAGTGAGTGGAAAAACACGATGCATACTTTACAACAAAAGCATTGAATTCTTCCAACAACAACGTTTAAGATGAAAACAAAGAAGAAAAACAACAAAAGTGTAGATTATGGAAGAGGTTCAAAGGAAGAAACTTCACTATCCATCGGTTTACCGTCTACCATCAAACTGATATAAGCAACTTACTAATGAGTCAATCATCAATCCAATAACTAAAAGACAAACCAAATGATTAGTAATATTAAATTTAAATCAGATGATTAGTTGGGAGAAACATGATGATAATATTACTTCTTAAATCTTTACGCGCATATTCCCTCTTTGTTTGGTTGAAGATGCTCGCTATTGTTGCTCAACAAAAATTGCTTTCTCTTCTAACTTTCTAATATTCCTGCTAACTAATAGGTTTAGTTGTTTTCTTCATCAACTAAGTGAGATAAAGGGACAGCAAATAGTGAAGGGAAGCAAATAGTGGCGGCTTAAAGGGAAGTTAAATGAGAAAAAAATAAATATCGAATCCAACTCAGGAAAGGATACCAAACATTGAAATCAAAGAAACAACGTAAATTTACCGTACTTCATCAATTATATCGTCGGAGAAGCCATAATCTTCTTCTTTCTTTATAATTAGGGACCCAAGTCGCCACATGTCAGCGTCACAATCATTCTTGATTTTGGTGAAGCCATGTCAACAATAATTTTTCCAGTCATCACCAAAACGGTCAATTTGATTGGTCCACATCATCGTGCCCTTTAAGTAAATAATGGACACATCATCAGCATCAAAGTGAAGAGGCACAATATCTAACGCTAGGTCTCAACCAACCAAACTAAACTAGGCGTCTTTTTCGAGAAAAAAACGTTTGGGAAAAGTTGAACAGACACCATATATTACCTTAAATTTCAACGAAAGAAACTAAAGTAGGCGTCTCTTTAGAATTAAAAGATGTTCGGGAAAATGTTTTAGTCCATCATTGCACCGTTACATTTACACTTACACGTCTCTTCAAATTCAGCCATTGCTAAAAAGAGATCCACTTACACTTATACGTCTCTTAAAAAGAGATCTGTTTCGAAAGTCATGTCTCAATTCCAACGACAATTCACCCTCTGGCTCTGGATATTAGTATCCAGTAATCCAGAACATTGATAAAAAAAACCCTAATAACAAAAGTTACACTCATACATATGCTGTTCTACTTTCAATCATTTATTTTTTCGTCATAATAGAAACATCCCCTAACTTTCACTCTAAAGGTCAACGACATAGTTCGTTGGTGTCATGTTGCATTTTCATAGAATATCCATGACTATTTTTAGGTTTTGTTGTTTCAAATAAGTTCTATTTTTCAAGGCTTTGCATAAGATCCTTTATCCTGTATTGCAAATCAACCGTAGCAAAGGTAAAGAAATACAATTAACCATTGATGTACAACATGGTGTTTGAACTTTGAAGTCTATTAGGAATTCTGAAGGAAAAATATGGAGGAATGAGCGTCGGCACTAATTCTGAAACGATGAAACAAGTAAGTTCCTAAAAGTCAAAGCATATAAGTTCCCAACTTTTAGATTTGCCTATTACTGATTAATTAAAGGGTTCATCATTTTAGTTTCTTTATTTTCTATCATTCTAAAATTTATTCATAAAGAATGTCTTAGGTGAAACCTCACTTCAAACTGGATATCCCAATTCATGATGAATTGTTCGGCAACATGTCAATGTCTTAGGTTACATATGGATACTAAGGAAACATTTCAATTCTGGCGAGAGGCTGGATGACTACCAGAACACATGGACGATTCAATTAGACCCACTGCAAATGATGTTTCTCAACACTGTTCAGTCGAAAAAATGATACAATGTAGTATTCATATTTTACTCCTTTAATATTGCTATTAGAGGTGTAAATTGGGCTGTGCTAGCACGAAACATTGAAAGACAAAGACGCTAAAATTTGAGCACTGTTGACCCCAGCCCAAAGACGTGACTTAGCCTGAAGCCACGGACAACACGTTAGTTAAATGGGACGTCTTTGGGTTTGATTAATTGGCACAGTGAGCACAAAGACAAAGACGCTGCACGGATAAGCACGTGGCCAAGCCCAAAGACATCACGTTAAGAGAGCACGTCATAACATGTACAAATACACCGTATAACAAGGCATAATACATCACATTTTTTGTATATTTCACAAAAGAGTCACTATCCTAGCTAGTTTCTAACATTTTATGTTGGCTTATTTATAACAACACATATAATACCTTAATATTTGGAAAATATATTTCAATAGTTGTTATAATGTCGTCACCTATATTTAACTAGAACATTAATTTACATGACAATAATCCAATTTTATATTTAATGGGTTATTTCTTTTTATTGAATAAACTTGTTAATTTTACTTGAAATAATTTCAAATGATATGTTGTCTAATTAAATTCTTGTGATAATGTCTGACTTAATGTATACATTAAGTGATTTCAAATTGTTTATAGCACGTGTGCCAAAGACGGGCACAAAGACGACACGTTTATTCGTGTGTTGTGCACGTGGGCATCTTTGTGCCTAGCTTTGACTAGTAAAGCACAAGACGGCACAACAAGTTTAAATCGTTGGCACAAGACAACACGGCACATGGCACGTGAAGCACGCGACTTCGTGTGCCGGGTCTGTCTTAGGGCACGTACGTTTTACACCTCTAATTGCTATCTTTTGTGATTATTCCAAACTATATACATGTATGATCGTCCTATTATCTCCATCAACGCTGTTTTCAGGTTCTTCAACCACTTGGTGAGAATACACATACCAAATGAAGAGATGGTCGTCCAGAAAACTAAGATAAAACATGGTGAGAATAACTTTCTTCGTTTGCCTTCAACGTTAGATGGTTTGATTCTCCAAGTCTCCAATAATTCTATCAGCCAAACCAATTGAGATGACATATGGTCAATGGTCAGTGTGCAGTTTGAAAAGGAGGGACCTGCGCAAAATGCTATTGAAAGTCTGAATGGGAGGCTTACAGATGACAAAAAAGTTTTACAGTGTCTTTTCATTAGCAAGATCACATGAGATTTACTAATATATTTGTGAAATTTTGTCATAAACAACTTCTCACCAGGATTTTAAGAGATACTAGAATTTTATTAATGTATATTGTACCCATCAGTACTCTAATAGATCATATATTAATTAGACCTCATCGAAAACGATGGACTTTGCTATACATAAAGGAGACCTGATGTTTGGTGTTAACCACCACTCGGATACGTGAAAATTGATAGAATTTTTTTTTCCAGTTCTTTGTAATCATGAACAACATAATTATTAGTGATTTCCAATGTTCTTATTTGAACAGTCTGTCCAACAGGGTTAGGAGCTTGTACAAATAGAAAGACACCAAAGCCAATAAACAAACAGGGTCTTCTTAACTTGTATACCCGTATATATGTTAAGGAGTCATTAATAGCCCATTTTTATCTCGTTTTTACAACTATTCTGTTCAAATTCCGAGATAAGAATTAATAACAAACAACTTGAATACATAAATTAATATATGAAGAGAAACTTACGTAAATACCCTTCACATCTATTAATGAACTCACATACTTGGTCCCACTAGTTATAACAGATCAGATGGTCATTAACAGAATTGAATATTCTGTTCAAAGTAGATCTTTCAGTTCAAACGATTAATAGATTTCTCACGATTGTTTTAATCGTGTGGCTTGCCTTTTCTTTATTTCTCTTAGATATCTTGTCGTTTGAAATTCTCTGTTTCCTTCACGGATTTTCTTTTCATTAGCTGTTTTTTTTTTTTTTCCCATCATGCGGAAGCTGGGCCGGCTTTTCTTCCCGTTAGTTGATTAACACCAAAATTGCCGGGAAATGACATCTACTGCTCCAATTGATTTACAATTGTTATCGATTTATTTTTAGATAAACATAAAAAAAAAAATATTTTCTGGCTAATTCTTTTAGATAAACATAAAAATTCAATTTTGCTACCCACACAAAATATTTGATAAGCCCATATCACTTGGGCACCGAAATTAAAAGCCATGGAAGTGGTAGTTGAGTTAGTATTATATTATTGAGAAAATGGGTCATTTGTCCAAAAACATTTAAAACACGGTTCAAATGGACGAGTAAAAAAAAATACGGGTGAAATAGCAAAAAAAAAATAGCAAGGATGAAACTGGATTCATCCTGGCTTATACTTAAAAAAATAGTAAGGATGAAACCTGGATGCATCTGTGTAAAATAAAAATATGAAAAAATATTTGAAAATGGACAGGATGGCGGTTACATCTGTCTATTTTTAAATTTTTGTCCATTTAAACAGTATCTTTTTAATTTTTGGCTATTTAAACAGTATCAAAACCTAAGTGTCTTTTTCACCCAGGAATTGTTGATTTTGGTCTTTTTGACCAATTTTGTGTATATTATTTAGTGAATAGGGTATAAATGGAATTGATATTTTATAAAAAAACATGTAAAACATATTTCAAGACAACAACAATTCCAATAAAATTTATCAAACTCCAAGACAAAGTATAAGTTATTAATGACTCCTTAACATGTATATGGGTATACAAGTTAAGAAGACCCAAACAAAAAAGAAACGCAAATGACTGTTGTTATAAACTTCAAGTTCCATTAATTCATGCACATTAAAAGGAGAACAACATAATAGCCTTGGTCAGCATTTCATGATTAGCTATCATGGCAAATAATATTAGTTCTTCCACGATGCTGATGCTTTATGTTTTGATTACATATTCAAAATTTAGTCAAACAATCGGATCAAAAACATAATACAAATATCTCCCTTAAATAGTACTCCGCTCAGTAAATGACAAATTACTACAACAAAACTGAGTAGAAACAAGAGGCCAATGATAGTTATAAACATTATCACCATTAGTAAAATCTACTATTGAACTGCAATACTTGAAAAATTGGACTTGAGAAGGAATAATAATCTCACCTTTAAGATTATTGACTATAGCAAGACCACATATTTCTTTCTAAAATTTCTAAAGTTAATCAGCATAAAATGGAATAGATGATTACCTGACTATATTGTTCATGTGTATAACAGGGAAGAGAATATTCAGAGAAGGGAAGAGAATAGAATCAATGGAGACGTAAACAAAATGATAGTTTCTTCTTTAGCTTTAGTTGATTAATTACATCAAATCCACCGCTTGCAAATTGAAATCATGTGTATAACAGGGAAGATAATAGATTCAGAGAAGGGAAGAGAATAGGATCAAAGTAGGCGGCAACAAAAAGAGAATAGAAAAGAGAAAGATTAAGGTTTTCGTTCTGGTTTTGCGAGTAGGTAAATGGAGACGCAACAAAAAGTGACAGAAGGGTTTCCATTTGGTTCGCCGAGTATATTTCAAAATCCTCAAAATCCTATTGGTCTGTGGCCAGAAGATCTAGAATTCAAGCTTTTGGCCTAACTTTCAATGTGAGGCCAGCAATTTCTACTCAAATTATATATACAAAATTTGCTCTCAATTACAAGCATGGAAGTTTAGAAGAGGAAGAAACGGGGGAAGGAAGATATGGCCATTGTTAATGTTTGCCGTTTGCTGGGTGTTATGGGATGAAGGAATAGAAGAGTTATGGAAGGCAAGAATCCCAGAAGCTTAGGGTACCCTGCAGATCAATGAAGTTAGAGCCAAAATATACAAATGGGGAGCACCAGCAAATTGGTTTAGATATTATACCTTTAGAGATTTGATCACTCATTGGAAAGTAGTCATAGATTGTAGGTAAATGTCAATATAACTCTTTGGGGTTTGTAATTGGGGACTGAAAGTCCATGTATGGTTAACTTTTTTTCTTAATACAAGTTCAATCTTTCTACTAAAAAAAAAAAAAAAAACCATGCATATGTGAAAAAATCAAAGAACAAAAAAAAAAAAAATACAGGTTGATCCTAATCCGCCCCGTTTGTTTAATAATCTTGCAGTTTTGTCGTTGTCCTTATTTGGAGATATCACAACAGACTCGAGCAGCAGAACAAGGATAGATAGTTCAGCAAACTCAGTGTCGTAAAAGTCTTCTTCTGTGATGCAAACCTAAGTCCCAATTTAATCCAGCACCTTCGGGAATATGAGTCTGAGATATAGACTTGTTCTTCGTACAAGAAAGGTTGAAGAGCCCGGGATAGAGACAAGATAAGGGACCTGAACACACCATTTGTCTTCCCAAATCCTGAGTTTCTAATGGATTGTCTTCCCAAAGCCAGGGAAGGAGTGTCAAAAGAACAACCAGACACCAAAAAAAAATCAAAGGAAGTAGGAGGCCAAAGCCAACTGGAAAAAACCTAAAAACAAAGGAAAGTGGACAGTCAAAGAGAGTTAAAGAACAACTCCTTCCAGTTACATCATTAATAGATAACCGAGGCAGCAAGGAGAGTAAGAAGCCAAGTTAAACGAAGTGAACTTAATATCCTTTATAAGATTTTCAACTGTTGGCTTATAGCGAGGTATCCTCAGCTTATCCTACAAATAAATAACCTAACGCTAATTAATTAGTTGTTCATTAATTTGGTCTGTATTTACCAACACTACTAAATCATGTTAACAACTCAACAAACCAAAAAGCTTGAGAAGAACGGGCTAGAGAAGAAAAACGGAGAAAACAAAAACTTTTCATAGCCGAGGACAACCTCAGAACTACAGCTTCAGGACAAGAACTGAAGGATTGGACCGATAATGCATCCTTAATCATGTAATGGTCTAGCATTCAGGGAATCTCTAGAATACATTTAATCATTCTTTTCACTAAAGAAGACATGTCTTTTCATTGTTTGAGTGCAGCAGTACTTATGTTACTAACAGGGCCGTCTTATAGAATTGGGGTACCCTAGGCGAACCAAAAATATGGGCCTTTTTTTTTTTTTTTTTTTAAATCACCAATATAGGGGATAAAGCTAGAATTTCTTTTAGGGAGAGATAAATTAGTATATCTAAGCGATAACTTGAAACTCGGCTATGCGGCCGAAGGCCGCCTAATTTTTTTTTCAGAATTTTGGTTAGATATGGGGTTATAAGCTTGTATTTTGTCAATAAACAACTGCAACATTGGTTATTGATTTCGCAAAATTAAAAAACTATTAGCTTTTATAGGTGTTACATGGTATTTACTAAAAATTATAAATGTAAAGTGATTAATTGTGGCAAGACAGTTTACTAACACTTATAAGTGTTACAAATTGACCATAGTAAGAAAAAAAAAAAAAAATTGGGCCCCCAATAATTTGGGGCTCTAGGCACTTGCCTATACTGCCTCCATCATAAGCCGGCCCTGGTTACTAAAATAAGCGGGTACTTTCTGGTGCTACCAACCATATTTTGGCGCCTAAGGAATCTCTCGGAAGTGCTGTTAGCTTTTTCACAAATCGCTTTTTTACTCTAGAACGAGGATACAGAAAAACTTCTTCCAAAACCGCTGCATGTTTCAACAAAAAACTCAGAAGTTTGATCTCCCCAGTACATCCTATCACTTCTTCGATACGGACAACCTTGAGATGAGACAGCATGCCTGGCAATGAGAATCCTACCTCCCAATCATCTCCAGCATCTACTAAATTCGGCTATATATCAAAACAATGAAAACAAATGTTGATAATGAGTACACCACTGAAGTTGTTTTAGAATATTTTCTAAAGATATACACCAAGGATAGTTAACTTACCCCAATTAGTTTAAGGACCAGAGTTTTTATACTCGGAGAGATCTTGAGTAAGTATGCTATCGCGCGCAAGCTACCTTCATTAAGCCATGTTTTCATCTTCAAACATTGAAGATTACATAAGCAATGGAGCTGACAGTTTAACAAACCGGTAGCACTCGCGAGAACCTTGAGAAACGATAGAAAAGTCTCTTGAATAACATTGAAACTAAATCAAAAATGTATGACCGAAACAACTTAGACAGTTCAGAAGATAGACTGCGATTAAAACATACCTCGAGGATTCCATGCGACAAATCGAGTCGTTTCACCTTATTAACCGCTGCAAGAAGTTTCACCACACGTGTAGCATACACTTTTCTTTCCTCTGCAGAAAGTACATATTTTTGATGTACTATGCTAAGGTTTACGTCGGATAGCTGATCAGAACAGTTCTGAAGATCAAAGTCTTGTATTGTCAAGTCAGATTCACAGGTGAAGCTGTTTAGATTAGGAGTAGATAACTTGATTATTTTAGGTGTAGTGTGATATCCCCCCCTGTAACCAATACCGCACTGATGAGTGTATGTAAACCGCTTAAGACTTGGACACTCAATAGTGAAATTCCGTTGCTTAACAGTTTGTATATCACGATCAACTATACTCAATGTTTCAACAAGTCCCTCTGTTAAGTGGTCAATTGCTTGCTTACCGTATAGTGAAGGAGGGTTAGGGATTCGTTGTATTGAAACCACAAATACTGCTGCTAATCTAAGGCATATTTGGGATATAATATCCAATAAACAAACTATTTGGGTCATTTGGGTCAAACAAAATTTGATTAAGGGGAAAGATTTCTGGCATTTTCAACCTCCAGCTGATTCTTCATGGTGTTGGAGGCGCATTTTAGACCATAGGGGTATAGCCAGTCAGTTTGTTTTGCATCTGTTAGGCAATGGTGAGGCCACTAAGCTTTGGAAAGATAGGTGGCTCCCACAAGGCACTCTTCTCAGTATTTTTCCCCCGCATATGCAATATGATTCTGTACACCATATAGAGGCTAATGTCAGCAGCTGCTTGAGTAACGGTGAATGGTCAATTTCGCCTAATCTGGCTAACACTCTAGGTGATGTTCTTATGGATGTTCTGAATGTTAAGACAGACCAACTTCTTGAGGACAGGGTTGTCTGGACAGCTGGTCAAGGAGGAGATTATACTCTCAAAGATACTTATAATGCCTTGCGGGTTCATGCTCCTAAGCCAAATTGGAGATCCTTAGTCTGGTTTCCCCATTGCATTCCTAGACAGTGTTTTATAGTGTGGGTGGCGTTACACAGAGGGCTAAAAACTAGATTTAAACTTCTCTCTTGGGGCATGGATGTGAATCCAGAGTGTGTACTTTGTAATTCCATGTTAGAGGATGATTTCCACCTGTTATTCAAGTGCAGATATGCTGTCCAAGTTTGGGTTCGTCTTTGTTCTCTACTAGGGTTTAACTATACTGGGCATAATGAGTGGGATGTTGGATTCAATGGGTAGTGGATCAATTTTACGGATATAAAATGAAGGCACCTTAAAGAAGCTTGTATTTACTGCTTGTATTTATCATTTGTGGGGTGAAAGGAACAGGCGCATATTCACTCAAAAAGCAGCTCCTCCTGAGACTCTGCTACAAATGATAAGGGAAGATGTGAGACTTAAGATAAGCTCTGTTGACAGTATAATGAAGGATACTAATGAGAATCGGAACCTTGCTGCCCACTGGGGGTGTTTGCCTAAATTTGTTCTTCCCACCCAGATTACTACAACTTGGAAGAAGCCTGAAGAGGGTGAAGTTGCAGTGAACACAGATGGTTCCTTAGGAGATGAAAGTGCTGGGTTTGGAGCTATCATTAGAGTGGAGACTGGTGAACCAATCAGTGCAGTTGCTGGCAGTTCAACTCCTGGCTCTATCACGCTTCATGAACTCCAAGGTGTAGAAGCTGGACTGAAGCTTGCCATTATAAAAGGTTGTTCCAAAGTTTCCTTGCGCTCTGACTCTTCGACAGTTGTTTCTTATCTTACAAAGGATAATTCAAAGCCTCCTTGGAAGTGCCACCATGTCTGGGAATCCATTAAAAGGTTGCGAAGTCAGCTGCAATCTTGTTCAGCTGATCACTCTTATAGAGAATCAAATAAAGCTGCAAACTTAATTGCTAGTTATCGGCCTTCTGGTGAGTTCGTAGAGTTCACTCCGAGTTCATTTGCTGAGGACTTAAAGAAGATTGTGGCGGAAGATGCTGCTGGTAGAGTTTATTATAGGAAGTGCTGATTTCAGGTTGTTGTGTAGGAGTAGCCTTGTTTAGGTTGGGTTTTTGTCCTGTTTTTGCTTTCTGCGTTCTTTTTTTCTGTTGGTTGGGGTCTCCTTAACCCCCTCTCCTTTCCAAAAAAAAAAAAAAAATGTTTCAACAAGTGGACAGCTTGAGAAAAGCCTCTTAGATAATTCTACATCGTCCACAGAAAATCCATCAAGGCACATAACTTTAAGCTGCGGTAAACACATTGATTTTGGAAGAACAACTGTTGCATTGTCAAATCCATTCTCACAAGACACTGCGAGTGTCAATTTTTTCAATGTTTTGCAGTTAAATAGTCTATGTGAGATTTCACATGTGAAACTATGATATCGAGCAAGGTTTAATGTTATTTCTTGCACATTACGTGTAACGGCAACATCAATCCATCTATTAATACTTACGAATAGATCACCATATTCACTAAAAACAGTCAGTTTAAACCTTTGAATACAACAGTCATCTCGGAGACTTAGAACTCTATCAACTAAATCATTAAACGTACGATACCCGTAAAGACTAATATTGAAGTTGAGAAAAGCTAGAGATTTCCAAACACGAATCCATCTTTTCGATAAAACACAAGTTTGTACTGCATATTTTATATCGACAAAAGACAAAATTTCATGAATCAAAGCATCTGGTAACATACCGATTCGATCTTCTTCTTCTGTCGTTCTCATGATCGATGTTGGCTGAGTGAGTAGCTCTTGGTTAATATTTACAAACCCTATATGTTGTACTACATATATAGGCGCATATTATTTTTTAATATCGAAGCGGATCGGTGATCTAGTTTTAAAATATATTTTTTAAAGAATTTTTATTAAGATAAAGTGTTAAAACAGTATCAACGTGACCCAAGTTACCCTATTAAGAGTTTGTTTATTTTGGAATTCTTGTATGTTAGGAAACTCTTCTTTAGGAAATACTTTAGCTTGTGGTGCAAGCAAGAGTTTGTATATATATGATGTATAATTCACTGTTATGTAAGTAACCAAAAACTTAATAATAAATACGTTCTCTTCATCCTCTTATTAACCTGTTTATCTTCTTGTCTAAAGCTAAACTTAGTAGTTCTATCTTGGTATCATCCTAGTTGATCCTCATGTCTTCCGCTGCCTCCTCAGTTTCCGTCGTTTCAACAGTTCTTAATTCATCTCAGTCGATGATGTCCTCTTCTGTTTTCTCTCAAACTCACCACATTATTACCTGTCAAACTTGACGAGACCAATTCCTCTCTATGGCGTGCTCAATTCCTCCCATATCTCCAAGGTTATGAACTCGATAGTTTTGTTACTGGTGAAAACCCGTGTCCCTCTCCTACTCTTGCAAACAGTGAATAACCGAATCCAGCCTATGCTCCTTGGCTAAAACAAGATCGTATTCTTCTCGGCTGGATTTTCTCCTCATTAACTCCTGCTGTCCTACGGAAAGTCCATCGTCTCACAAGTTCTCATGTTGTTTGGTCCTCCCTTGAATATCTTTTTGCTTTAAAATTAGATGCACATATTCATCACTTGCAATGTGAACTTAGGGCTTTAAGAAAAGGATCTCTTTTTATGAGAGATTACATTGATCAAGCTCGCAATATTGTTGATAACCTCGTTGCTTCCGACACTACCGTTACTGAATCCGAGTTACGTAACTGCATCCTAGATGGTTTGGATACTTCATATGATGCCATCATTACTTCTCTTACAACTTCAATGGGAACCATGAAACTGGAGGATTTCATTACTTACCTTCTTACTTTTGAGCTTCTCGTTGAAAATCAATCAAAACTGTTGAATACCCAATCGGTCGCCAATGTTGCTGCACCAGGCCCATCTCGTCAATCTGCACCGAGCCAACCTCGCTTCTCTGCTCGGCCCAATTTGTCTTCACCAAAACACTCGTCCTCCCTGCTCGGCCCAATTCGTCCTCAGCCCAGTACTCAATCTCAACCACGAAGCTCTCGTTCAGAGATCCCTTGTCAATTTTGTGGTAGTAAAAACCACGAAGCTCCAGATTGTTGGAATCGTTTTGATCGCAGTTTTCGTCCCCTTCGACGTCAACCACCGGCCTCCGCTCCTCGTGCTTAGACTGCTCAAACTGATTTGTTGCCAACTCTTCCATGGACTCCTGACAGTGGTGTTACAGATCATATAACGAATGATCTTTCTCCTCTTCCGTTTTTAACAGAATATGCTGGTCCTGATCAAATTCAGATGGGTAATGGCTCTTTTATTCCCATTTCTAATGTTTGGAAACTCTATTTTGGGAACTCCCAACCGTAAGTTGCAGCTTCGTAATGTTCTTCATGCACTACAAATTTCTCATAATCTCTTTTCAGTATCTCGTTTTACTACTGATAATAATGTCTTATTTGAATTTTATCCGAATTTTTGTCTTGTGAAGGATCGATGTACCAGGAAGGTTCTTCTTCGCAGTAGTAGGAGGGGTGGTCTCTATCAACTTGATGATTCATTTTAAGTCTCCTAAAGCTTACATAGGTGTTTATAGGTGAAAATCGTTTCTGCCGATTTCGGTAAATTCGGTAGGTGAGTGAGAAACTGGTTTAAACCCTAAACAAATGTGCTGCACGTGAGCACTTTATAGATTCGAGAGATCAATCTGCAAGTCTGGCCTAAACCAAGAAATGGTCGTTCCGGACTTGCTTGATCTACAAAGAGGAGGAGAAGGGTTGATTTGGGGAGGGAAGCAAAGAAAGGTGTGAGGCAGAATAATTATGGGAGAGTAGTGTCTCGACTTGTATCAGAAAGTGAAAGCTTAGGAAGCTTGCAAGAGATGAAAGCTTTTTTGGATAGCTTCCAAAGTAGCCTTTTCTGAGAGTATTGTATTTTTCTCCTGACCGAGACTTGTTGTCTGGTGGAAATAGGTAAGACCTATTTATACAAGTCAAGATTGAAACGTACCCTGGCCTCATGAAGGAAGAGATTAAAGGGTGAAATAATGGGAGGAGGTGGTAACCGCATGGTGTTTATGGGTGAAAACGTTTTCACCATTATTTCTTCATTTATTTGACCGCTTTATTCCTTTTCACGCTTTCTTAATGTGAGCGTAGTGTACTGTACAAAAGTTGTGACCGCCAAACAAAACCCTGGAAAGCATCCCCAGTTTGTGTTGATATCTCGAGTGTTGTTTGCACCATGAGTGCAAGTGGCGCTTCTAGTGGCGCGTGTGGCATGTGCCATTGGCATGTGCGGAATGCCTTTGTTGCGGGTTGCACCTTGAGTGCAAGTGGAAATGCCAGAGCTGCTAATGGCGTGTGTGGCATGTGTTAATGGCATGTGCGGAATGTCTTGGTGTTGTACGTTGAGTGTAAGTGGAAATAACTGCTAGTGACGTGTGTGGCAAGTGCCAATGGCGTGTTCGGCCATTAGGTCCGTGGCCTAGTAAAAAAAGCTACCAGCGAGCGTGTTGGCATGTGCCAATGGCATGCGTGGCCAATTTGGGTCGCGCCCTGGTAGGAAAAGCTACCAGCGAGCGTGTTGGCATGTGCCAATGGCATGCGTGGCCAATTTGGGTCGCGCCCTGGTAGGAAAAGCTACTAGCGAGCGTGTTGGCATGTGCCAATGGCGGGCGTGGCCAATTTGGGTCGCGCCATGGTAGGAAAAGCTACCATCGAGCGTGTTGGCATGTGCCAATGGCATGCTCGGCCATTAGGGCCATGGCCTGGTAAGAAAAGCTACCAGCGAGCATGTTGGCATGTGCCAATGGCATGCGTGGCCAATTTGGGTCGCGCCCTGGTAGGAAAAGCTACCAGCGAGCGTGTTGGCATGTGCCAATGGCATGCGTGGCCAATTTGGGTCGCTCCCTGGTAGGAAAAGCTACCAGCGAGCGTGTTGGCATGTGCCAATGGCATGCTCGGCCATTAGGGCCGTGCCCTGGTGAGAAAAGCTACCAACGAGCGTGTTGGCATGTGCCAATGGCATGCGTGGCCAATTTGGGTCGCGCCCTGGTAGGAAAAGCTACCAGCGAGCGTGTTGGCATGTGCCAATGGCATGCGTGGCCAATTTGGCCTAGGTTACATGATTTTCAAGCCTAGGCGTGGGCGCCATTTTGGCATGGCATGGTTAGGGCCAAGGTGCTTGGCTTGGCGTGACGTGACTAGCGTAGCTAGGGCCAAGGCAGAGTGCGTTTGGCATGGCGCGGCTAGCTCGGGCTAAATGTGGTTGGCATGATTTGCCATTGTCACGGAGGTGCGGCCAGCATGGTTGGCATGCTTTGGCATATTTTGGTGTGGCTGGCATGATTTGCCATTGGCACGGAGGTGCGGCTAGCATGGTTGGCATGCTTTGGCGCGTTTGGTGTGGCTGGCATGATTTGCCATTGGCACAGAGGTGCGGCTAGGGCCAAGGTAAGTGTGTTTGGCTTGGCGTGGTGTGATTAGCGTAGCTAGGGCCAAGGCAGAGTGCATTTGGCATGGCGCGGCTAGCTTGGGCTAGGTGTGGCTGGCATGATTTGCCATTGGCACGGGGTGCGGCTAGCATGGTTGGCATGCTTTGGCGCGTTTGGTGTGGCTGGCATGATTTGCCATTGGCACAGAGGTGCGGCTAGGGCCAAGGTAAGTGTGTTTGGCTTGGCGTGGTGTGATTAGTGTAGCTAGGGCCAAGGCAGAATGCATTTGGCATGGCGCGGCTAGCTTGGGCTAGGATTGGCTGGCATGATTTGCCATTGGCACGGAGGGGAATTAGGGTTTCGTTCGTTGTAACCCTAGTTTGAAAAAAATACCCCCTATTAATTACACGACTACATGCATTAAATGTCCTAGTAAATGTGTCCTTTGGTGACATTAGGTTATTTGGGGTTTTACGATTTTACCCTTTGTTTAAAAACCACCATCAACATTAAGTCCCCTGCTTAGCTCGGAACAGGAGCTTTGTTGCGAGGTAAGCATAAGATGGTGACAAACTATCAACAACAAACTGTAAAGAGAATTGAGGAGGCTCGTCTGACCTTTTTATAAATAGGATTTGGAATCCTTGCCTCTGGCAGTTTTGCGCAAATCGGGAGGCTGACACAATTAGCGTCATGAGAGACAGGAAGCTTGGCGGCATTGAAAAGTTGTTGCGATTTGGGAAACTGAGCGTGCTAGATGGTGGGACCGGCGCAAGGTGGGGAAGTTGCGCGTGCTTGCTGGCGCGACTTGGGCGGTCCTTGGGAAGTTGGCGCAATTGGTGGGACCGGTGCAACTAGGGCGGTATTGGGAAGTTGGGCGCAATTGGTGGGACCGGTACAACTTGGGCGGTATTGGGAAGTTGGGCGCAATTGGTGGGACCGGTGTAACTTGGGCGGTATTGGGAAGTTGGGCGTCCTTGTGAGCCCGCACGATTTTTGGTAAAGGGAAATCCTTCCCTCTTTCAGAATCTTCACGCCCATATATATAAAACCCCTTTCTCTCATCTTGCACCTTATTCCTTTCATCCTTTCCTACTAGCGGCAGAGTTACAAAGAAAAACCAGCTTCCAGGTATGTCTTCCAGTACTTCTCTTGTTTCCCTTTTCATGTAGGTGCAAACCCTAAGAGTAGGCGTTTTTCTTTATAATCCTTGCAATGATATTGCACACATAATTTCTTGGCGTGCCTCTTGTAGAAAATATTGTATGTATGCACCCAAGGGAAATATTGCATATATTATTCGAACCCGTAGGAAAGTGCTCCATATATAATTTTGAACCCGAAGAAGGATACTGCAGACGCACTTGAGCCCGTATAAAATACTGCATATATAATTTTGAACCCTGAAGAAAATACTGCGTGTGCATTTTCGAAACCGTAAAGAATACTATATTTGAATCCCGAAGAAGAATATTGTATATGTGCTTCATATGACTTCGAACCCATAGGAAATATTGCATATATGAATTTCGGTCCTGAAAGAAATCGCGCATGCGATTTTGAACCCGTAGAAAATACGTATATGAATCCCGAAGAAGAATACTGTATATGTGCTTCATATGACTTCGAACCCGTATGAAATATTGCATATATGAATTTCGGTCCTGAAATAAATACTACGCGTGCAGTTTGGAACCCGTAGAAAAATGCTCCATATATAATTTTGAACCCGAAGAAGGATACTGCAGACGCACTTGAGCCCGTATAAAATCTTGCGTATAATTTTGAACCCGAAGAAAATATGCGTGTGCAGTTTTGAACCCGTAGAGAATACACCCTCTCCCCCTTTTTTTTTTTTTTTTTTTTTTTTGTTGGGTGCGATTATGTGTCAGGGAGATAATTTCGTCTTTCTTCGTGTGCAGATATCTCGCTACTAAACTGTTATGAAGAAATCCGACAAGATGTTACCTGAATAAAATTTCGCCTCATCGAAGGATGTTCATAGTTCTAAACCAAACACGGATGATGAATTCTTTGCTAGACCCTCGCCCCGCTCGGAAGAATCACCCGGGTTTCGTGCCAATTTTGTTAACCTAGGTGGTGAAGATGAAAAGAAAACACGCTCGGTTCGCCCGCAGAAGAACACCATACGGTTCTGTCTTCATAAAGGGGTATACTCTTCTTCCAACATTGATTTCGTGGATGTATCAAAGCCCATTGCGTTCTTTTGATAGATGGGTTGAGTTCATGGTGAGTAGGGAGCACATAAATACCAACTTGACTCGAGCGCAGATTATTGATCTTTGTCGAGCTTCGGTAAATCTCCAGATTAGGAAGGATATCCCGGGCTTGGTTGCTTTCATCTCCAGATTTGTTCGGACACCCATACGATCATATGTATATGGGGTGAAATAACTTTCTCTTTGGAGAGTGTGGCTCTCTTGCTGAATCTTCCGGTAACCGGGAATCTTAATATCCGATTGTTTGAAGGTGAGGAAAAGATGCGGGAAGACCTTGCCACTAAGTTGGGAGATTACGCTCGAAAATACTCCACTGCGAAGTCGAAGGATTCTGTCCGGAAATAGGATGAAAGGTGCTTTTATAGCTGGTGGATATCTCAATGGTTTCCGGACGAGCTGGAACCTAAACAGAAAAGCAGTGATCTTCATGTTGCAGCATTTTTGGCTCTCTGGTTGTCTACAGACATTTTTGATGACGGTTCTAGTAAGAAGGAAATAAGACCGAGTTGCTAGTGATTCTTTGTGAAGTTAGCAAAAGGTGAAGTTCTTCCCATTGGCCGATTATTCCTTGGTTCCTCGTATGTGCATCTGGATCACCTAGTTGCGAACATGCGAGTTTCGAATGGTTTCATGAAAGTGGATTCATATGTGCACGTTGCTTTTCTCGCAGTGTCGGCTATGGGAGCACTTTGAGAAGTATGCTCAAACCGATGCCTTCGATTCCGCGAGTTGGGGTGGCTCCCGAATTCTTCGATGGGTGAACAAGCGTCCAAAAGTTGGCATGAGCTTGGTTAGTCTTCTCGATAAGTCGCATGAAATCGGTTTTTTCGCCCATGGGAGCGGTCCATAGGTCGGTGACTCAAATTGACACCTTTGCTTCTCGCTCCGATCATGTCTTTGTCTTCGACGGCAACTTGAGTGTTGGTGAAAACTTGTTTATTCAAAGCTGCATGTCTAGCTATATGCCGTCTTTCTTCATGGGGTCTTTCCGAATAGCCGCTTATAATATTGATCGTGTTGCTCGTCACATGGGTTTCGATCAAGGGGTGCCTGTTTTTTACCAGCTGGTGGTTCCTAAAGATTCATTGCATGCCGCCCTCAATGCCAGTGCCCTTGAGTCGGGTATCCGCCTTCCCTTCTTTCAGACGGGAAGAGTAACTTCGACGACTTTTGGCTATAATGAGTTCCGGTACGATGAGTTCACTATGATCCAAGATTTTGTAAATCACGTGGTGGAGAATGTTCGTTGTAAACCTTACCCAACAGTTTTGAAGAAGTATCCAATGTTGAGAGATCCCAACCGAAAGTTTCCTGGCAATTCGGAAAGTCCCCAGGCAAAGGAACAGAGAACGAAGAATCGTGTTGGCGGGTTCCGGACGGTTTCAAAAGATCCTCCCGCAGCTCTCGTGTCTTTCAGTTCTTCCAATAACCAGGTATGTGTCGCCTCCTTGTCGTTTTGTCTCAAAACACGTGAATTTCTGCTGAAAACATGTGTCTCGTTTCTTCCAGGGCTTTGGTAGTATTAATGCTTTCGCTTCCTTGCACGTTGCCAGGAGACGGCAATTTCTTCGAAGAATTCCGGCAGCACTGAGCCTCCTCATAGCGGTGATGATTCAGAGAAATAAGAAAGTTCGAAAAGCGAGAGTGATTCCTCTGGCAGGACTGGTTCTTTTTCGGGAAGTGGTTCGGTGAGTTTCGCGCTTCTTTTTTATTTCTTCTTCCGTTTCTTCTTTTGAAAAATTTCTAACTCAAGTTCGCAGGAGGAATCCGGTTCGGAGGACGATTCTGGGGTGGAGTCACACGGAAACTTGCCTTTGGCGACCACCACCGGTGACTTGGAGATGGGAGTTAGCCAATTGCCGGGCACAGATGTGGTTCAAAAGGTGGATGATTCTCTGATGGTTTCTGCCGTAGACATGGAAGAAGACCCTTTGCGAGCCGTGAGGTCAGTTGCAGCGCCATTTTTGATACCCCGTACTTGGTTCCTTATCCAGGTCATGTGCTGGTTGGCGGTTTCAGCGTGCTGGCTAAGTATGAGGCGTTGTATACCATAATCTGGGAGAAGCATGGACATATGGCCACAACCAAGAAGATCACTAGTCGATTTGCGCTGATTAAACGTGTGGAAGAGGCTTTATCTTCCATTCAGGACATGCGTGAGGTGACTGGCCACACCGTTTCTGAGGACGTTATTGCCGACTGGGAGCACCATCGCGACGTGTGTGTAGAAAAGGAGTTCAACGCTTCATGGTTTGTCGAAGGCCTTGCTGAAATCCAGTCGAAAAATGCAGCAATCGAAAGCCTTTTTGCAAGAGGAGATTGCACGACAGAGGTAGAACTCGAAAAGCTTTCCAAGATGTTAACTATGAAGAGAGCGGCTCTTGAAGATGCAAAGTTGACTTTCTCAAGAAGGGCGGACCTGTTGTTAGATGATTTTCCTTGAATGTTTTTCTGTTAAACTTTCATTTAGGTTTTTTTTTTGAGACAACATACTGGATGTCTGGTTCAAAGTTCGACCGATTTTGATAGACAGCTGGTAACTTTTGAGGATATTGGATTATTTCTGGGATGAATGGTTTTGATAATATAACTCTGATTATGTTTTGTGAAAGGAATATTGCTTTTATGAAAGTGTTTGCTAGCAATAGGCACAAGACACAGTAGTATGACGGTTGTACTAAGAACCTAAAAACAGATCGTATATCTTTCCCAGTCTAAATTTACTCACTTCATAGGTTTTTGCAAACATGCCCCTCTCCATGTAAAAGGCGGCTTTGCTGGTAGTATCGCCATCTTCGGCGAGTCCCCAGTTTTCTCGTGTAGTTTTTACATCTGGTAACCGGGTCGTCTGGCAGTTGAGTCGGATCGAGTGGTAGCATCTTCAGCAAGTCCCCAGTTTTCTTGTGTAGTTTTTATAACTAGTAACCGGGTTGTCTGGTAGTTGAGTCGGATTGAGTCGCCTTCCCCTACCATCTTGACATCTGGGTCGAAGAACGAGATCGACAGTCCGACATTGTAGCCGATAGATCAATCCTCCCGCTATGGTCGCCAATTGTTTATAGGTGAAAATCTTTTCCGCCGATTTCGGTAAATTCGGTAAGTGAGTGAGAAACTGGTTTAAACCCTAAACAAATGTTCTGCACGTGAGCACTTTATAGATTCGATAGATCAATCTGTACAAGTCCGGCCTAAACCAAGAAATGGCCGTTCCAGACATGCTTCGGTCACAAAGTGGAGGAGAAGGGTTGATTTGGGGAGGGAAGCAAAGAAAGGTGTGAGGCCAGAATAATTCTGAGAGAGTAGTGTATCGACTTGTATCAGAAAGTGAAAGCTTAGGAAGCTTGCAAGAAATGAAAGCTTTTTTGGATAGCTTCCAAAGTTGCCTTTTCTGAGAGTATTGTATTTTTCTCCTAACCGAGACTTGTTGTCTGGTGGAAATATGTAAGACCTATTTATACAAGTCGAGATTGAAACGTACCCTGGCCTCATGAAGGAAGAGAGTAAAGGGTGAAATAATGGGAGAAGGTAACCGCATGGTGTTTATGGGTGAAAACGTTTTCACCATTATTTCCTCATTTATTTGACCGCTTTATTCCTTTTCACGCTTTCTTAATGTGAGCGTAGTCTACGCTGCAAGCTGTGACCGCCAAACCAAAACCTTGGAAAGCATCCCCCAGTTTGTGTTGATATCTCGAGTGTTGGTTGCACCTTGAGTGCAAGTGGCGCTGCTAGTGGCGCGTCTGGCATGTGCCATTGGCATGTGCGGAAAGCCTTTGTTGCGGGTTGCACCTTGAGTGCAAGTGGCAATGCCAGAGCTGCTAGTGGCGTGTGTGGCATGTGCTAATGGCATGTGCGGAATGTCTTGGTGGTAGGTTGTACGTTGAGTGTAAGTGGCAATGCCTACTAGTGACGTGTGTGGCAAGTGCCAATGGCGTGTTCGGCCATTAGGGCCGTGGCCTGGTAAGAAAAGCTACCAGCGAGCGTGTTGGCATGTGCCAATGACATGCGTGGCCAATTTGGGTCGCGCCCTGGTAGGAAAAGCTACCAGCGAGCGTGTTTGCATGTGCCAATGGCATGCGTGGCCAATTTGGGTCGCGCCCGGGTAGGAAAAGCTAGCTACCAGCGAGCGTGTTGGCATGTGCCAAAGGCATGCGTGGCCAATTTGGGTCGCGCCCTGGTAGGAAAAGCTACCAGCGGGCGTGTTGGCATGTGCCAATGGCATGCGTGGCCAATTTGGGTTGCGCCCTGGTAGGAAAAGCTACCAGCGAGCGTGTTGGCATGTGCTAATGGCATGCGTGGCCAATTTGGGTCGCGCCCTGGTGGGAAAAGCTACCATCGAGCGTGTTGGCATGTGCCAATGGCATGCGTGGCCAATTTGGGTCGCGCCCTGGTAGGAAAAGCTACCAGCGAGCGTGTTGGCATGTGTCAATGGCATGCTCGGCCATTAGGGACATGGTAAGAAAAGCTACCAATGGCGTGTTGGCATGTGCCAATGGCATGCGTGGCCAATTTGGGTTGCGCCCGGTAGGAAAAGCTACCCAATGAGCGTGTTGGCATGTGCCAATGACATGCGTGGCCAATTTGGGTCGCGCCCTGGTAGGAAAAGCTACTAGCGAGCGTTTTGGCATGTGCCAATGGCATGCTCGGCCATTAGGGCCATGGCCTGGTAAGAAAAGCTACCAGCGAGCGTGTTGGCATGTGCCAATGGCATCCGTGGCCAATTTGGGTCGCGCCATGGTAGGAAAAGCTACCAGCGAGTGTGTTGGCATGTGCCAATGGCATGCGTGGCCAATTTGGCCTAGGTTACATGATTTGCAAGCCTAGGCGTGGGCGTCATTTTGGCATGGCATGGTTAGGGCCAAGGTGGTTGGCTTGGCGTGACGTGACTAGCGTAGCTAGGGCCAAGGCAGAGTGTGTTTGGCATGGCGCGGCTAGCTTGCGCTAAATGTGGCTGGCATGATTTGCCATTGGCACGGAGGTGCGGCCAGCATGGTTGGCATGCTTTGGCACGTTTTGGTGTGGATGGCATGATTTACCATTGGCACGGAGGTGCGGCTAGCATGGTTGGCATGCTTTGGCGCGTTTGGTGTGGCTGGCATGATTTGCCATTGGCACAGAGGTGCGGCTAGGGCCAAAGTAAGTTTGTTTGGCTTGGCGTGGTGTGATTAGCGTAGCTAGGGCCAAGGCAGAGTGCATTTGGCATGGTGCGGCTAGCTTAGGCTAGGTGTGGCTGGCATGATTTGCCATTGGCACGGGGGTGCGGCTAGCATGGTTGGCATGCTTTGGCGCGTTTGGTGTGGCTGGTATGATTTGCCATTGGCACAGAGGTGCGGCTAGGGCCAAGGTAAGTGTGTTTGGCTTGGCGTGGTGTGATTAGTGTAGCTAGGGCCAAGGCAGAGTGCATTTGGCATGGCGCGGCTAGCTTGGGCTAGGTGTGGCTGGCATGATTTGCCATTAGAACGGATGGGAATTAGGGTTTCGTTCGTTGTAACCCTAATTTGAAAAAATACCCCCTATTAATTACTGACTACATGCATTAAATGTCCTAATAAATGTGTCACTGGTGACATTAGGTTATTTGGGGTTTTACGATTTTACCCTTTGTTTAAAAACCACCATCAACAATAGGGGAACGTGCTACTTTACAAGACTGGCACTCTAGATTAGGACATCCAATGATGCTTACAGTTTGTAAAGTTGTTTCTCAGTTTTCACTTCCTGTTTCTAGTCATACTATTAAGTTTTGTTCATCTTGTCATGAACATAGGAGTCATAAGTTACCTTTTAATTCTAGTAAAACTACTTATTTGAATCCATTAGATTTAATTGTCTCTCATGTTTGGGGACCTTCTCATATTTTATCTAATAAATGATTCAAATATTATATCATATTTATTGATACGTTTAGTCGTTTTACTTGGATGTTTCCTATGTCTCAAAAGTCTGATGGCTTTTCTATATTCTTTTTGTTTCAAAAGCATGTTGAAAATCTTTTTAATCGGAATATCAAGATTTTTCAATCTGATAATGCACTTGAGTATCGCAAACTTACTCCGCATCTTCAACAACTTGGTATTTTTCATAGATTTTCATGTCCACATACTTCTGAACAAAATGGTTTGGTAGAGCGTCGTCATCGTCATATTCGTGAAACTGGTCTTACAATTCTAAACATGGATTCTGTACCATCCTCGTATTGGTATGACTCTTTTTACACTGCTTGTTATTTAATGAACCGTGTTCTGTCCACTTCTATTAATAATTCTTCTCCATATGAAGTCCTTTTTGGTCTCCCACCAGACTACACTTTGTTTCGTGTGTTTGGTTGTTTGTGTTATCCTCATCTACGACCATATAGGTCTCATAAAATGGAACCTCTTTCTTCTCCTTGTGTTTTCATTGGATATAGTCCATCCCAGAAAGGTTACAAATGTCTTCACATCCCTACATGAAGGATATATGTTAGTCGTCATGTTGTTTTTTATGAGACTACTTTTCCTTTTGCGGACGTATCACTAAGTTCTCTGGCGTCGACTCCTTCACAGGTACATATTTCTACTCCTGTGAGTTTGTCTTTACCTCCTGCATTCTCTACTCGGTCAACCAATCACGATGTTTAGTCAGCAACACCAGTTTCTGCTTTATCCCCTGATGTCCAACCGACAGCACCTACTGATTCAATCATGCACCTGCCAGTATCAGCTGCTAGTCAACTCTCCACTTCTCTTGATGAACATTCGACACCACTTACCACTCCAATCATCAGCTTGTAAGATTTGGTCGACATTCAGCTCTCCCCTAACAGAATTGTCAGCTTTGACGGCAACAGTGCTGAGCAACCAGCATCTTTCCCACTATCTACATCAGTTCAAAACATGCCGCTACCAGCTTCTGTGACAGCATCCACTATAGCATCTTCGACCACTCATCTGCCGGAGTCTAATAACGTACCTACTACATCTAATTCAGCTCAGAATGAGCACGTATCGAGAACCGAGCCTACACTGGTAATATCACACATCCAATGGTGACTAGGCTAAGGATGGCATTTTAAAACCAAATTCAAAGTACGCACTGGTATGTGATTCTCTTCTCGAGCCTACTTGTATGTCACAAGCTCATAAAGATCCAAAATGGCGTACATCTTCCGATGACGAGATCAATGCTTTAATTCGAAATGGTACGTGGTCACTAGTAAAATATGATCCTTCTATGAATGTTATTGGATGTAAATGGGTATTTCGTATCAAACGCAATCCTGATGGTACAATTGCACATCCTAAATCTCGCTTGGTTGCAAAAGGATATAATCAACAAGAGGGAATTGATTACTCTGATTAGTCCGGTTGTTAAACCATGTACTATATGCATTATTCTTACAATAGCTTTGTATTCCAATTGGCATATTCATCAACTTGATGTGCAGAATGCTTTCTTACAGGGTGAACTTCAAGAAGAGGTGTATATGAAACAACCACCAGGCTATGTGGATTCTCGTTTTCCTACGCATGTTTGCAAATTACACCGTTCTCTCTACGGTCTCAAACAAGCTCCTCGTGCGTGGTACCACATACTTAGTACCTTTTTGCTGCAAATTGGCTTTGTCACTTCGAAATGTGACTCGTCTCTGTTCATCTATAATGGTACTCATGGTACTATTTATTTGCTAGTCTATGTGGATGATATTATTGTTACAGGTTCCAATTCTACTGGTATTAAATCCACTCTTAATCGTCTGCAACAAGAGTTTGCAATTAAAGACCTTGGTTTCTTGTCTTATTTTCTCGGAATTGAAGCGATTTGTACACCCTCAGGATTGTTTCTTTCTCAACAAAGGTATGCTCATGATCTTCTTATTCGCGCAAAAATGGATGGTGTTAAACCTATTCAAACACCACTTAGTACCTCTGGTGATGTATCCTCTAATCATAGTACCTTATTAACTGATGCTACTGAATATCGTAGTATTGTTGGAGCCTTACAATATTTAACATTTACTCGTCCTGATTTGGCATATGTTGTTAATAAGGTATGTCAGTTTATGCATGCACCCACTGTTTTTCATTGGGGTCTAGTAAAGCGTATACTTCGTTATCTTAAAGACATGTCTACCTTTGGTATACTTCTTCGGCCATCTCCTTCTCTACAATTATCTTTCACTGCATATACTGATTCATATTGGGCTGGTTCTCTTGAAGATCGACGTTCTACTAGTGGTTATTGTGTTTTCTTGGGTGGTAATATTATTTCTTGGAGTGCTCGTAAGAAGAAAATAGTGTCACGTTCCAGTACTGAAGCAGAATATAGGGGACTTGAAATTGCAACTACTGAAATTATGTGGATTCAATCGCTTCTTTCAGAACTTCGTGTTTCTACTCAGTCACCTCCTGTTCAATGGTGTGACAATCTTGGTGCAACTTATCTAACTGTCAATCCTATATTTCATGCAAGAACGAACCATATTGAGATTGATTATCATTTTATTCGTGATCAAGTTGCTTTGAAACTTCTTGATGTCAGGTTTATATCATCCAAGGATCAGATTGCGGACATATTTACAAAATCATTATCCAAAGATAGATTTTCTCTTTTAAGGTTCAAGCTAACAGTTCAGGATAACCCGTTGCGCTTGCGGGAGGGTGTTAACATAGTATCAACGTGACCCAAGTTACTTTATTAAGAGTTTGTTTATTTTGGAATTCTTGTATGTTTGGAAACTCTTCTTTAGGAAATACTTTAGCCTGTAGTGCAAGCACGAGTTTGTATATATATGATGTATGATTCACTGTTATGTAAGTAACCAAAAACTTAATAATAAATACGTTCTCTTCATCCTCTTCTTAACCTGTTTATCTTCTTGTCTAAACCTAAACTTAGTAGTTCTATCTTAAAGAAAACAGATTAGGATATTTTTTTTTTTTTTTGCTTATCCTTTCCTTAAGATCGGTTAAGCCCATAAGCCTCACGTTATATGAGCCGGTAAAGGTGAAACATCATCGATATGCTGGACCCTTAGATGTAAAGTAATTGATGGCTGAGATAATTTATCGTTTTCCATTTGTTCACCGATCCGCTTCGGTCATAGGTCATAACTTGGAATGCCATTACTGTAAAATATCGCGGCAAAAACTCATCAAAACAGTTTTCTTGTTCAAAAAGGAAGAAGAGTTTTATTATTCGTTTGATCAATTGAAAAATATTGATCTAAGAATTCGCTCCTACATGCTAAATATTGATTTTCCTTTTCCTCTTTGCTTTAAGTATTGATCTTTTTTTTATGGTGCTCTCTGGAGTATTTTTTTTTTTTTTTTTTTTTTTTTTTTAGAAGAGACGATTATACTCCTCCATCCCAAATTAGTTGAGTTAATTGGTTTTAGATTTTGTCCCTCAAATAGATGAGCTATTTCGCTAATCAAGGGGATATTTCTAAAACTACCCTTTTAGTTGATTATTTGTTATTATAAGAAACATGTATAATTTGATAGCCATCTTTATATTCATTACGTAGGTGTTTTAAAATGCTTTTCAACGGTATATAAAGTTTAGGAAAAACCGTGGTATAGTTTAAGAGATAATTCATTTCGAAGTTTTACAAGTTATTATCTATAAGCGCATACTTGTAAAAAATAAAGAGTTATTTAGCGTTTGGGTCCTAAGTTTTGGTACGGTAGAGGATTTGGGTCCTAAATTTGTTCAATTTAGTGTTTGGGTCGTTTGACCGTTACTTTGACCGGTCAATTTGTTAAACCGTTATACCAAAGTTAAGATGGACGAAATTTTATCACCGCCGTTGGCGTAAATGTGATCTCGTCCGATTTCTCTTTGCGGTTCCCTTTCCCTGATTCTCTACGACTTGAAGAGGAAAGTTCTTCCTTATATTTCGAATTAGATCTCACATTTCTCCTCAGTTGGGTTTTTCTATCTCTTTCTATAACTCTGCAACAAACTGTATAAGAACAACAACAATGAATTCTCGAGCACCCAAAGCATCAAAGTTTTTCTATCCCGTCACTAGCAACACCAGAAACCAAAACACCCCCAACATCATCAAGATCATCATTTTCCTTTTTCTTTATCCTCTCATCTAGCAATGGTTGACCTGAAACTACAAATCTTAACTTCAATTTCTTAATTCTCATAAAAATACATGCACTATTGTAATTGAAGGCTTAGAAAAAAAATCCTCCAAACCCTAACTTCGGATTGTGTTTCAGATTTATTAAATTGCCTTCATAATTATACTAATGAACCTAAATCCACCGCATAGAAAGAGTCTTGTCATGATAAGATTGAGAAATTCACTTCGATAATGGAACTGCTGGGTCTGTTTGTTAAGCACGAAAAAGAAACACGAAAAAAAAATGAGAGAAAGTGGAAAGTGAGAGAGATGAAGAGAAACACGAAAAAGAATCAAAATGCTTTCGCTTAACTTTGGTATAGCGGAAATGTAAACTGCTGGGTCTGTTTGTTTTCTCTTTTAAAATGCTTATTGTACGGACGAGATTACATTTCTGTCACGGCTGTGACGAATTTCTTCCGTCTTAACTTTGGTATAACGGTTTGACAATTTGACCGGTCAAACGACCCAAACACTAAATTGGACAAACTTATAACCCAAACACTCTACCATACCAAAACTTAGAACCCAAATGCTAAATAACTCAAAAATAAACATACTCCCTTTCTTTCCTTGCGTTATTAATTGTGCAAACTACCAATTGCTCAACTAATTTGGACGGAGGAAGTATAGGATAAAATAATGTACAAGTGGCTCTACTAGAAGTAAAGAAGAAAAGTAAAACAAAAACAAATTCACAGAAAAATTGCATCCCAATTAGTGAGGACAGAATTTGCAAAGTTCAAGTGCACTTTATGTACAGCTGCAACAACCCATTCCTGGCATTCATTGTACTGATAACTGCCGCAGGTATGAGACTCCAATTATAGTTTCCAGATCTTGAGAAATACGAATGAAGCCAGAGATAAGCCTAACATTTTCATAGAATTAGGAACCACCCATGCCCAACACAACAATTAGGGAATATTGACTAGATATAGTCATAAATCTTACAGTGAAGGAAACAGATTATGAATAGAAACAAATTCTCAATTTATTTAGGGAAGGAATACTTGTGTGATTTCCATTGAGCGAATCCATAACCTGGTTCGATAGTTTATTGATACAACCAGAGAGCTTTAGCTCTGGTTGATAGTTATGTTTAAGAGAGTTGAAGAAACAACATTCTCTAAGAAATTAGTGCTGCAAAAGAAGTAGACTCGATTGATATTGACATGGTATAAGAACATGAGCATTGCATAAACCGACTCGACTTGTATAAGATATTTGTTAAAATTAGCTACAAACTATTTTTCTTGAATTTGAGACCATTAAAAGTTTAACTCCACATATCATTGACAGAAGCATAAAACCGACTTAGTTTCTTGGACTCCTTCTCTCTCTGTTGATTTTTGACCAATTCTTTTCGTTTTTCCTCCGACATGACCACCACAGTCTCCTTTTGTTTGTTACACTGCAGAATAAGCAAAACCACATTCAACTGAATCAGCTATTGATCTTGCAGAGGCAACACCACTAGCCATTCACAAAAGTAGAGCAATAATGAAGACTGGAACTAATTCCTTAACAACATTTACTCAAAGTGTGTTAAAGGGATATATGGAAATCATCAGTGCCCGATATTTTCTGGTGAGGATGTCTTCCTCAGTCTAACTCAAACAAGGCCTGATTCTACAACTACTTGCAGACTAACAAGATGTTTAAAACCAATAGCAGACAGCAGGCACAAGGAATTCCAGCAGTGTGTAACCCTGCATTGTACTATTATGTATATGGGATATAGGTAGCATTAATTATCTATCAGGGAAATCAACCTAAAATTGTATATTATCAAGATTGACGACTATTTTAAAAGGCACTGCGAATTTGGACATATAACTATGGAGGATGCTCATACCAAATACTTGATGTTAAGGATCAATGTAAAATAAGTTGAATATGGATAGGAGTGAGGCTCCTCATCAGTGATCTCAACACGACGTCGTCGAAGCGGTCTCTGAGCAGGGTCTTTCTGAGATTTTGGACCAACAACAAGTCAGAAATGGGAGTGCAATTCTATAATCCATATACTGTAGCCATCTAAGTTCAGATTAGGAAATTACCTCTTTGAGTGAATACTTGTTAAGAGCAGCAATACTGTCACATTGTTTGAACAAGCGAGGAGCCACAGCTTCACACAACACAGGCATGATAAAAATATCACTCTTATAAATTTTCTTCTCAAATTCGCAGCTAGCAATCCCCTTTCTTTTTTCCTCCTGCCCAATACGGATAACATTATAAATGCAAAAAGAAAAAAAAAGAATTACTACACAGGAACGCTTGATATCTCCGTATAGACCAACCTCAGAGGATATACAATTTAGACATTCACTTAGAGGAACACTACTCTAAAACACCACACAGCTGTGGAAAAGAAAACATAAAAGTTATCTAGCATGCATTTGACTTTGCGTAAAAAGACCACAGAAATACCATTCCTTTTATAAATTCTAATCTAGGCAAACATCAGAAAACTATATTAGCACTCAAGACCAGATGCAGAAGAGAGGATTCTGTTTTCCAATTTAACACAAACCTTATTAACCTTCCCCCAAATTCCACTCTCAGTCCGAATAGATGCACCTATAAATGCAGCAACATCAATGTCTTCTGGTTTAAACTTGATAAGAGCAGTCCTCTCGTCAAAGATTTTATGAGGTTCTCCTTCATGCTCGACTTCCTCCATTATCTTAATGTGATTCTTAGGGTCAAGAACGACCGCCTTTGCTGCTACCCTAAACACTTCCTGATTCAAAATGCGAAACTTGATTACAAAATTTAGGGCAGCTCGTAACTAAGAAAAAACATTAAATACCATGATTGGTGCATTCACCAAACTAAACAAAATACTCGGAAGGGTAGACCCAACACCAAAATAAAATGGGACTCTTATCCATTTAAATCTAAATCCTATAATAGATGAAGTCACAAAAAATAAATTATTTTTTATTTTTTTCTGGTATTTTCCCAGATGATTTCTGGGAATCAAGGACGAGTAGTGCGAACTTAGACCTATGGTTGGTTCTTTAACTTATAATAGTGAACTACCCTTTTTCGTTGGAATACAAAAGTATAAAGTAAAAGTGGAATAAACCAGACCTTAGTTCTATGAACAATAGTAATTCTAGTATCGGGAGGTGCAACAGGGCCCCAAAACATCGCAAGACAGTGCTCATGTTCGGGGAATGAAATCGAGAATCTGATGCCGTGCATTGTCGATTTGCCTACCATAAATAGGTTTTGTCCAGTAACGTCTCCAACCAGCTGACATGGTGACTGGGTCTGCTGACTTCAACAGTTTCATATGCCAGTTATGTCGCTTAAGTCTCGCCTGGAAGAAGAACACATCTACAAGCTCAGAAAGGCTGGCGAATAGAGTTCAGTTAACAGGAAACTGGCATAACAGTCTTCCTGTTAATTCATATTCAAATATAAAAATAAAGGATATTTCGTTCCATACCTGTGCAATTTAATAGCTGAATATTGAGTAAAAAATTAACAACATACTTTAAATTACAAAAAAAATAAAATCGAAAAGGCATAATAACCTGCATATAACCAACATCTTTCTCCTCAGGACTGATACCTCCAACGAGAATCGGATGACAAGAATAAAGATTTGCAACCATCCCGAAAGAAATGTCATGAACCTCCAACCTTAGATAGGTCCCTGTTCTGAAACTATTATTCTCCATGAGGGTTAGCCCATCAAAATCATTTTCCTTTTCCATCTCAGGCGATAGAGGAAAAGGATCAGTGGTGCTTCTAACACCAGCCAAATGAAAATCATCAAGACCAGCAATATGCACCTGCCCCAAACACGTAAAGTCAATTTGGTGGACAGAAGTGCAAATAAAGTTTGTGGTAGAAGAACTAAAAAAATAAATTATATAGGCTCTTTTCTTTATAGTCTCTTTTGTACATTACCTAAATTTTCAACAAAAAAAAAAAAAAAAAAAAAAAAAAAAAAAAAAGCAAAACATAAAAGAAAAGCATTCAAGATACCGGAAACTGTAATTTCAGATTTAAATAAATTACAGAACCAACAGGATGAGTAACTGAATAGAAGAAACTATAAGCCAGATTAACTGAAAGTGATTGTATCCACAGCGCATCACACACCTAGAAAGAAGAAACCACAAGGACGATAATCCAGTCTAAAGTAGAAACAGCACAGTAGAAGACATGCAGTAGTTACTCGGGTTGGTTTCTAGGATCAGAAACCACTAATGGCAGTTTCACTCTTATTCTTTGATAATTGCACATATGCTTTATGTGAAAGCTAAGCAAGTTTCTAAATACAGACTATAAAACATATCCATGCAACATCTATAATTGTTATAACAATCAGATATCTTCTAATCAAAAAGAAATAATTTGACAACAAGATATATTTTTCATGCCTGACAAAGTCACAGAACGAGGATAGGTTCTGAAAGGAAATATCTAGCTCCGATAAACAATGGAATATCTGATGTCCCATGGATGAAAGATATTATGATTTGAGAAACTGGAATTGACCTAGTTAAGAAGTACCTTAGCTCCGCTCTTAATATCACAACCTCGGAGATAACCATATAGACTTATGTTTCTATCGCAATTTGCATCCTTGCGCACTTTTCGTGGAGGAGTAACATCTTCAAAACGTTCTACCAGCACATATGGATGTGCCGCTCGCCGTGATGAGAGATGGAGTTGGAGCATCAATATGTGTTCTGCCAGTACCTGTATATCCTGCATATTGTACCTGTTACAATCATAGAATGGATAAGAAACTGAGATGGTACCTGTAAGATTTAAAGTAATGGCAAACGTTATCACTAATCTAAATATTATAAGTCATGCTGAAGACCAGATTTTTCAGTATTAATCAAAATAAACTTACAAGTCATGCTGAAGACCAGATAAATTGTACACGTATGCTGGTTGATATATTTCAGTCCGGAAATGATCCTCGACACGCTCTTTGGTCTTGTTCTGTTCTTGCTCATCTTCGATCTCATCAACATGTGTAAGAACACCCACAACCTTTGGAAGGCCGTGGGCTCGCAAAAGGTTAAGAAACTCGAACGTTTCCTGAAATTGACAAGCAATTGTCATCCAAATAGAACCCCCACATCTTTTTTCTACAGTATATATATAGTTAAAATTAACAAAAGCAATTGGCATCCAAACCCACCCACCGCTTCAAACCCATAATTTGCATCCACCAGTAACAATACTAGATCGGCATATTTTGCAGCGTCGATCATGGCATCGATATCATCAGGGCATTCGACAAACTGTAGCCTTCTTCGTTTGTCACCTAAAGAAATAAATAGCAGAACCAATAAGTTATGCCCATAAGTACAAATAATAAAGGTATTGAGTAAGCTAATAGTAATAAAAATCACACAAAACAAACCTGTTAAGATGGTGGTGATGGGGCCTTGGGTGACATTGGTGGTACCTTCGGCAGGAGCAAAATACTTGACCAGAGATTTAATCAGCAGGGACTTCCCAACCTATAACAGCATTAATAGGATGGTTAGTACTCTAGTCTAAATTTTGAGAATACATAGTTCCTAAAAGGAGAGGGTCAGTCTTACTGACATTGGGAGGTCCTTGAACGAGAACGAGGAAAGGTGGAGGTGGTGGTGCTGCTGGTTCATGATCATTTCCCCAATAAATAGTTCTGTTTAGATCGTCGTCACCCCAATCTCCTTCACACTTGTAATTGTAACGTCTAAATATCTTAAAAGCTGGTGCTGGAAGATCAACTTCAGAAGACGCAGCAGCTGACATTTTCAAATCCCTAAAAAAAAAAAAAAAAAAAAAAAAAACAACATAAATTACTTACTTGTAAACAAAATTCCAAAATCCAACTCTAATTAAGAAAATATAGATGATGAAGAAGAAGAAGAGTCACCTAATTTAACTTATAAACCGAGAAATTCTTCTGCGTTTCGTGGATAACAATGGGGTTAGGTTAGGTTAGGCTAGGTTAGAAAATTTATCAGTTTTAATTTTCAATTCGATTATAAATAGTTCTAAAGTGGGCCACAAATTCATTCATAGGCTCCATCTATCCCAAGCCCATTCATTATTCACCAGGATGGGCGGATGCTAGGGTGAGCGACCAATAAAAGAACCATTTTTTGGGACCATGGTTTTTTTGAGGGGACCATGGTCTTATTAGGCCACCTTCGCTATAGTTATAAGGGGTGTCCTAAAATATGGAAATGACTAACCTATCCTTAATCTAATTTAATTTAAAACTAACCTAATAACCACCTATATATATATATATATATATATATAACCACCACCACCACTTCCCACCACCCTCCACCGCCGCCAACCACTACCACCTCCGACTACCACCACCACCAACCACCACCACCCTATATATATATATAACTTAATTTAAATCATTAACATATTTACTCTTTTACCTAATTAAAATTATAACTAATCTACAACTTCTTCTTCCTCTATTCTATAATTTTTCTTCTTCTCTTCTTCATCAATCTATGATCATCTAACCCTGATCATATACAAATCTAATCAAAATCATCAAATTTTTAGCACAGTGATTCATTGAATTTTCATCGTCGATTAATCGATCTTTTATAAACAAACCTATCCATGAGTATTTTCCCACAAACCCATTACTTCTAATTCGTTTTTTGATTGAAATTTTGAGCAGTAGTCATCAAAATACGATTTAAATGGAAGTGTTTGCACCCAGAAATACTTTTGGGCACGAAACACGATGAATGGATAGTTTTGGTGAGTATTAGGGTTTGGAGACAGATTGGAAAGCAAATAAAGAGACAATGTTTGCACCCAGAAATACTTTTGGGCACGAAACACGATGAATGGATAGCTTTGGTGAGTATTGGGGTTTGGAGACAGATTGGAAAGCAAATAAAGAGACAAAGATGAACGTAGGTTTTACGTGGTTCGGCATGGTTTGCCTACGTCCACGGATGAATCCCCTTGGGGAGAAATGTTTTATTGATTTTTCTATTACAAAATATGTTTTTCTCTCCCCTTCCTCCTCTTGGCTCCCTCCTATTTATACAGTTTCATATCTAAATATAACATAAATTACATTAACTGCTCATTCAAGCCACCATCATCAATTCTGTATGAATCAGCTGGAGTTAATTCGCATGTATGAAAGCTGCCGCCTTTAGTCTTGCATGTTTGGCTCTTGCAATTAGTGCGCATGGAATTCAATGGATGGCTTGTTGGGATTGATTGCATAAATGATGGTGGCGGTATTGGTGGACACTTATTTGGCGGAGCAGTGGTGCATGGGTAGGGGCTGGCTTGATGGTTGTGAGGCATGATGGTTGCGGTGTGGATGGAGGTAGGTGGCGGCATGGTTGGAGGCGGTTGCGGTATGGAAGAGTTTTTGGTGGGAATTGGTTTGCGGCATTCTTGGTTACAAAGCGAAAATTGGCAGGGTCATTGTCTTTGATAGTTGACCGAGCGGTTGACTTTGTTGTTTTCCGGCCATTGACTTTGACCATTGACCTTGGCCAGTATGTTGACTTTGATAGTTGACCGGCTTTGATCATTGGCCAGTCTGTGTAGGCTGGTGGGCTACCTTGGTTATTTGGTTAGCGAGGCTTGGATAGGGACCAAAAGATGATTCAAGTATCAATTTGGCCCATTAAGTGGTATTTTTACTTATGGTACAAACATCGCCCCCTCTTAACCTCCAACTTGTTGGGGTTAAGAAAAAATTCGTGTTCCTTAGTCGGTGATAAAACTCGCCCCCAAGTGTGGACTACGATGTTGAGGTGATCGGCGAACTTCCCTTGTTGTTTGCGGAAATCAAGACGCCCAGTGAGTAAATTTTGTTGTTGAAGGGTAAATAGAAGCGCCTTCGTTGACTATGGAGATCGTAATCAAGTCGCCCCCAAGTGAGGCTATTGTGTTCGGCGGGAAACGATTCAGTATGAACCATTGTTGTATGCGAAATCGGGATAGAAGGTGAAGCCCCTTTCTATGCTTGAACGTGATGCTCTCGATGTAAAATTGAGCTGTGGTAGTTGTGTTGGACTTGTCTGCGATGGCCGCAAAAGCGCCTTCTACGGTAATGAGCAAGCGGGTAATAACGACATTGAGCATAAATGGTTTGCGGCAACTTGATCGGGCGGCTGCGGCGGAAACGAGTAAAATTATGCTATGATAGCTTGATCAATCCAGGATGCTGCCGATGGCGAGCAAGGCCGCTGCGGCAGTCTGCGGTCGTGAGCTACGAGAGCTGCGAACATAGGCTGGACTGCTGACGCACCGATCAGCTGAGCTGCGGCGACATCGAGCATTACGGCGATTGCGATCGAGTGGTATGTAGGAAGCGACGAGAAAAAGCGCACTCTGATGGCTGTGATCGAGCTGGAATACGAGGAGTTACTGAGCAGTGAGCTACGCGACCTAGAGCAGTCATCTAGTCGACATCGAGCATCTGCAACATTGCGTCGAATTTGGGCTGGGAGCAACGAGCAAAAGCGCCTCTGGCGAGTGCGTTGAGTGGATCTGCGGGAAGTAACGAGCAAAGCTAGCGGCGACGACATGCTGTCAATGTTGAATTGCGGAGTTGCGAAGCAGTTGGAGCTGCGGCGGCTCGATCAGTGAGTCTATGCCGGCGTCGAGCATTGCGGCGAGTTGCGATCAGTTGGAGGCTGCGGAGCGACAATGCAAGCTCGAACTACATGGTATTACTCGGTGGATTGCGGGTGAGCAAAGCGCACTGTTGCTATCAGGTGGAATTGGGAGTTGCGAACATTGGACTTCTGGCGGCCCGATCAGGTGAGTCAGCGGAATTATTTGAGAATTTGGATTTAAGCTTGATTCGATAAACCTAGGTGTAACAGATTACAAATAAAACTAAACAAAGATCCGATTGCGTCAAGCGAGTCACCCAACCGGATATATCGATTGCGTCAATCGAGTACGAAGTCATAGGCAACAACTGGACCGCATCGGTCGCGTCCCGAGTCGTTTGACGATTGCTTTGAAGCGGGAGTACAATAATTCGATCAACATAACTATAGCGAGTTTAACATTGCGATTGTAAAAATTGCGTAAAAATATTAGGGTGTACGCTCGCCCCCTCTTAATCCTGCAACTCGTTGGAGGACTAAGAAGTTTGGGTTACCTGAAGTTTCGATTTTCAAGAGCTTAATTGCAATTAGGTGCTATGTAACTTGCCCCCAAGCGTATGAAGTGTTACACAGCTTGCCCCAAAAGAGTAATTTTAGACCATGAGGTGTTACATATCTTGCCCACAAATGATGGTCAGTCGTGTTGAAGTGATATGCAACTCGCCCATGGAAGATAGTAATTGTCATCTTGCTCAATGCTTGCACAAGGGTGCCTTTGCCTTCTTTGCATTTTGCTTGCGCATGGGATTTTGAATATGTCCGCTATTTGGAATTCGCACAGGGGGCCAATCCCACTATTCTAGATGCGCGCAGAATTGGAATATGCGCATCTCCCCGTGAGAAAATGCTTGCCACATTAAAGGTGCCTTCTTGAACAAAAGTATGCATGAATATATGAAAAGATGCAAAAATATGTAAATTGTATACTTACCTTATTGAAAATGTTCTGCGACTTCGCTTACGAAGTGATTAGGATGCCCAGGCTATGTCGGTGTTTTCCAGTGACGATGATTAATATAGTTGCCTTACTAGTCTCGTCTCGACTTAGTAATTGATTTGTCTCGCGGGGATTGGAATGCACCCAGTTAAATCCAAGTCGATCTAAGACAGTTGATTGCGAATCGTATTTGTTCAAAGTTGTGATGTTTGCACCCACAACATTTATGCGCAAAACTGGACTGAATCAGTTGTGAGGAAAACTGTATTGAAACAATTTTTGGGGAAAATCGGACTACAACAGTTCGTCCCACTGGATTGTAGCAATTAAAAGGACTGCGGCTGTTCGATCTATAGGCCAACAGCTGTTGCTGTGAAACCGGATTACAATAGTTCGATCAACTGACTGTAATAGTTACGTGGAAAATGACTGCGTGATTCGATCAATTGACTATGGTATTTTCGGTGGTGATTGAATGTGATTTGTTTATGGAGCTATCATTTTATATTTCTAAAATTTTTAACCTTTTAAAGAAAATTGGAATGCCGCCTTCTGATCTTGGTAGTTGACATACGATCTCATCGGGCCGACAATCACTCAGTTTGGATGTACGAAGAAGAAGTTATCGAGGAAACCAAATTGGTTGGTCAGCGCCTTGCTCTAACATGTTGATAACGTGATTGTACCAAAAAATATTATTCTCCAATTGCAAAATTTTACCTTCATGTCATAGGATATTGAACTGCGATCGCAACGAGCCAAAAATCATCCAATTCGGACGTGAGACGGAAAAGATATCAACGAAACAAATTATTAGACCAAGCCCTAGTGGGGTGTACATATCCGCAAGGCAAGAGAAACTGGGCGGAATAATCCGAGGGCTACGGGATTAATGTGCTCCGCGTTGCATTGAATCAGGACTACGGAATTAAGTTGTATCGCGCCGCACCGAATCGGAGACTCCATTAATCGGCGATTAATCGCACAACCCGAGTACTTGCCATTTAATCGGCGATTAATCGCCGATTGCCGCTCGATGGTGGCCGCCGGCTTGTCCGCCGCCGCCGCCGTTCGCCGCCGTCGCAGCCGCCATTCGCCGCCGCCGCAACCGCCGTTCGTGTTGGCCGCCTGCAATTTTTTTTTTTTTTTTTTTTTTTTTTTTTTTTTTTTGATGTTTTAGAGAGCATCGAAAATGGATGTACCAGGAGCATCAACAGTCTTCTTTCGCCGAACATCGAAATTTGATGTAACATGAAGCGTCGAACTTTTTCTCGAGAGTTGAATTGGATGTATCCTGGGCATCGTAGTTTGATATACCACTTTGAGCATCAACGGTTTACATACGCCGAACATCGAAATTTGATGTAACACGAAGCATCGAACCTTTTCTGATTGATGGAAGTGGGTGATGGACACCTCTGACGTGGGTGAGTGAAAAGTAAAGTGGGTGAACGAAACCCCTGAAGAGGGTGAACAGATTCGAGTCTTGATGCCTCCGTCGACGCGCTTCGCTCTGCCGTGATTCCCATCCGCCGCGGCTAGCTCGGGTTGGCCGGCCGGCCTTTGCGCTAAGCTTTTTTTTTTTTTTTTTGAAAACTTTCGCCACGCTTTTCCGAATTGTTGCCTTTTGTCTTGAAATTTTTGCAACGGCTGTTGGTGTTGTTATCTTTTCTCTTTGACCTTTTGCAACGATTTTCGGGAACATTGTCTTTTCTCCTTACAATTTTTAGCAACGAGGTTTGTTGAATATTCAGAGTTTCTCATGGAATTTTCACCATGATTTTCCGCACTTTTATGGCCCTTTCGGAATTTTTACGAGATGCTTTTCTCGGGAGGTTTTCCCTTGGGTATTTAAGCACCTTGAGATGTAGACAACTTGACGACTTTGCGATCATGGCGATTTCGATTTTGTCATACAACAAACGTGAACGGGTGGATAATGCGTTATTTGAGAAGCAATTTTCGGACTTGGGACTTGAATCATCTTTGCGGATCGAACATCGACAACAACCTTGGTGATTTTCGCGATGAGTCAGCTTTGGTGGCTTCCACTACGATCTTTGGGCTATAGTAATTGTGATTAAGCGATCTCAGTGCTGCGATCAGGTTTGGGACGTGATGATAGAAATCGAATTGGATCTGCCATGTTGTGGATCGAATATCCTACAACATTTTGATGGTATTTCACTACATCTTTTTTAAACGAAGCGTTCCCAAAACACTATCATCGTGATTTTTGTAGTGATGCGATTTTTATTGATATCCATGACTAATAGCTTCAAAGAAATCTTGAAACGGTGAATCTTGGTTGCGATTTACGATCAATCGATTGTAGTATGTGCGATTATACGGTCAGCCAAGCCCAGTGCGATCAGTTGGATCACAGGACATTATGATAAACTAGTTCTGCAGCGATTGCGATCAACTGAGCTGAGTGATGAGTGATTTTCCAAAATGCTCAATCGCTTTTTCACGGACACGATTTTGAAGCATTTTCTACAACTTTTCTCAATGGGAAAGCACGATTTCTTTTCTCGTATATCCCCTTAGTAGGCGCCAATGTTTGCACCAGAAATACTTTTGGGCACGAAACACGATGAATGGATAGTTTTGGTGAGTATAGGGGTTTGGAGACAGTTGGAAAGCAAATAAAGAGACAAAGATGAACGAGAGTTTACGTGGTTCGGCATGGTTTGCCTACGTCCACGGATGAATCTCCTTGGGGAGAAATGTTTTATTGATTATTCTATTACAAAATATGTTTTTCTCTCCCCTTCCTCCTCTTGGATCCCTCCTATTTATACAGTTTCATATCTAAATATAACATAAATTACATTAACTGCTCATTCAAGCCACCATCATCAATTGCCGTATGAATCATTTGAGTTAATTGCATGTATGATGAAGCTAGCCTTTAATCTTGCATGACATTTGAAAGCACGCAATTAGTGCGCATGGAATTCAATGGATGAAAGCTGTTTGGATTCAATTCGCATAAATGACGGCTCGTGTTGTATTGGTGGACACTTCTTTGGGGAGCAGTAGCTGCATGGGTAGGGACCGGCTTGATGGTTGTGAGGCATGATGGTAGTGATGTGGATGGAAATTTGGTGCGCATGGTTGAGAGCGGTTGGCGAGTGTGGAAGAGTTTTGGTGGGAATTGGTTTGCGGCATTCTTTGGTTACAAAAAAGCGAAAATTGGCTTGGGGTGCGTTGTCTTTGATAGTTGACCGATGGTTGACTTTGATCGTTTTCCGACCATTGACTTTGACCATTGACCTTGACCGTATCGTTGACTTTGATAGTTGACCGACTTTGATCATTGGTGGTTTGTGTAGACTGGTGGGCTACCTTGGTTGGTAGTTAGCGGGCTTGGATAGGGACCAAAAGATGATTCAAGTATCAATTTGGCCATTAAGTGGTATTTTTACTTATGGTACAAACGAGGGAGATTCTGATGGCATGTTCGGTTAGGAATAGTTTAAAAAACTAGTTTGCTAACCGAACATTAAAACCAAGAACACGAAGAACACTTCGGTTATCACGAATTAATTTTTCTTAACCGAACTTAGAGTTCGGTTGGCCCGCAAAGAAGGCTAAAACTATTTTCTAACCGATATTTACCAATATTACAAAAAAAAAAAAAACAATCAAATGTAACTTAGGGTGTGCTATTTTTCCTACTATGTTGATTTTTGATTTAACCGAAATTTGCCCACTATGTTCGGTTGGTTCGCAAAAGAAGGATAAAACTATTTTCTTAGAACTTACCAATATTACAAAAAAAAAAAAAAATTCCAATGTTGACCGTACTATTTTGCCCACTATATTGAGTTTCAATTTAACCGAACTTGTCCCACTATGTTCGGTTTGTTCTAAAAAACCTTGACAAACCGAACTCTTAACTAATTGTGTGTAGTTCGGTTAGATATTGGTTGATATGAAGTTTGCGAAACAACCGAACTTTGTACACTTGGTAAAATCTTAACAACGTGAAGTTGATTTACATATAGGTTGCGAACCAACCGAACTTCTAGACCACGAAGTTCGGTAACATTGCGAAGCAAACCGAACATTACTCCGTAATCCTATAAACAAAGTTCGGTAACCTACGTGTTAACCGAACGACTAAAAACCTCCATTAAGAGCGAGTTCGGTAACACCGTGTTTAGAAAAAGTAACCGAACTACACTTTGGACGTGTTCGGTTACTGTTCTTCACATAAGGTAGCAAGACAAGCCAAAATCTACTTAAAAATATACATTTTTTGAAATTTTGGATCAATTCAACCAACATTATCTAAGTTTGAAACATGTCTGGGTACCCAAATACTCTTCCTCCGGTTGTGGTTGTTAAAATCCATGTTTTACTTCTTCATCTTCTCTAACTTTACTCTCTCAATAATTCTACTTCTTTTTAAAAAAAACCCATCTGATTTTTTAATCTCACTAATTATCTTTCACTTAATCATTACACTAACTATTATTAACACTAACTAATCATTACCCAAAATGAATCAGGAGGGTAATTTAGATATTAATAAAATATCTAGATAAGGGGTGACCTAGATTTACTTCTAAATGTCTTACTAAAAATAGAACCATGGTCCCCAAAAAAAACAATGGTCCCCAAAAACCATGGTCCCCCTAATAAAATCGGTGGATTTGGTATTATCCACACTCTGTCCATGGGTGCTAAATGTTCGCGCACAGAGTGTCCATTGGGAATGACTTGCCCCAGGAGCTCGTGTTCCTCCTGTCACCATTGACATGAGTTGCTAGTTCTTCCTGTGATAGTCGTTCCCTTAAGGACAATACGTGTTGGCGTATGAGTGGTGTTTCGTCTTTGGTCTTTGATTGGCACCTTTTTCACGCGGCGACAACAAGCCCGACTACCTCTTCATCTTTTCCCTCAGTCATCCGAGGGAAAGAATAGTTTGGTCCCCCGTACTTAGCTTTCGAAGAGCTATCGACTATTGTGCCTTATAACAGTGAACATGTGAAACCATCTTAGCATATGTGAAAGGAGGGACTCTCTCCGGTGGCTATGCAATGCAGCAGGATCGTGAAAAGAGGTACGCCTCCCTGTAGCCCTGCTGCTCTTGGCAGGGATAAAGTGGGCATGCTATTTTAACGGTCGCGAATACATAAACCCTACTAAAATGGTGTGACCGCTCTCACTGTTCCACCGCGCCACATTTAAGGTGCCAAGGACCTAACACTGTCTCCCACAGGTTGCCAGGCAGGTGAGCCGGGTGTAGAAACTTAACCATATCTTGGAGATAAGATCGTTATGCGGTTTATCTCTGCCCAACCAGTATGTGCTCTTTGGAAAATGGCTTTGGATATTGGATATTGGGTCTAACATCCGGTTAGGTGTGTGTGGATCCGTGGATTTATATCAAAATTTTTATGTAACGGTGGAGTAAGTTGGATTGAATTATCTATGCTAACTCCTACCGGATTTACATTTGGTGATTTAGGGGTGAGCAATTGGCCCGGAATTTGCGGATCAGACCTGACCAAACCGTATTGTTGCGAGTGCTTGAATTGTTGGCTAGTGTGCCGGATGCGGATGAAACTTTTAAAATTCAATGGAGTACGAATTAGCTCCGGGAGCAATCATGAAAACCACTAGACATCCAAACCCGTTAGTTTTAGGGCACTTACTCGGTGACTTAAACGTGATGAATATTTACCTAAGTTTTAATAGTTCGTTAAAATATTTGGTAATGTAATTTGGCTAATTATCCATCAGTAGTATGTGGAAAATTCTAAGCATTTTTGTGATGAGCAGTGATCTGTGTATATTACGTTCTCGTTTGTTGTTTGAGTAAAAATTGTTGTTTATTGACACATTTCACTTACCGACTAGAGTTCTCTATTCATTTTGCTTCTTTTTACTGTAATTTTACCTACTCTATCATATAGCAACAATTTCTGAGTTGTTTTCTATTTCAGTAATGGCTTTAATTTTAATTTTTTCAATTCATTTTAGTGTAATTTTATCATGTAGCAACAGTTCCTGAGTTGTTTTCTATTTCAACATGGGCTTTAATTTATTTTTTTCTCTTTTTGAAGTGTTTTTGGAATTTTTATGTTACTCATTTGCAGATAGGAAAAGATTAAATCAAATAAAAAGAAGATTCGTTTATATTATCTTTTGTACCTTTGATAAAGGTATAAAAGGAGGAAACAATGTACATTCGATATTTTAGTCGGTAGTATATGATATTTATTTAATAATGAGGCGTGATCGGTTCACAGACTTTGTCACAAAGTCTCTTAACTAATGGATCTTGTGAGTTTACATGGATGAGATTTTAAAAAAGAAAAAAAACACGCAGGTTTTAATGAGTGTTCCATGACCCGATTCAATAGTTTACATATTTTTCAATTTTTCCCCTTTTGTCTTCTCCCTCTTCTCCCGAGATTTAATGAGTGGTCCATGAACTCTTGTTTTCGATCCCTCCCTTCCTTACACTCATATAAAAGTGGTAGCTATTTCACAAAATTTAATTACAAAACCCATGAAGAAAATTATGCAAAAATGAAGATTGAAGCTGAGAAATACGGGGTTTTGCGATTGATTGCTACCTTGCAACAAAGATAACAGAATCCGAAGCAATTAAGAAGACCGCGTTCACAGACTTCGCAAGTACACCTTTTTCGAGCCAAAGTTGAGGTCTTTCATTCAAGAATACAACTCTTGTATTGTTGAAAATGTAGATTTGAACTCTAGTAAGTACAAAACCTTTTGAATCTCATTAAATCTAATCACATCATGGTATGGTGGCCTCTTTATCTGTACATAAACTTGGATATATTCATAAATATTTGTTGCATATTTTCAAGACCCAATTCGGTTTCCAGAGTTTTCAACAACAGTGTCTCTTCCCATTAATGGATAGTAACTTTTGAAAGCGTCTGTTGGAGATAAAAAGACATCTCCAAAAGACATGAAACCGTTTATATATTGCAAAGGATTCCCCTCATTTCATCAAAATAAAAAAATCTTTGTTCTTCTTTTCTCGCTAAGCATCATCAGAATCTCATACTACGTATTCTTGGTTGGATCAAGGGACTACAACTCTTGAATCCTTCATCGTATCCTGAAAGCATTATTTCACTGACCAATTGTACTCCCCAATTATTTGGAAAGGGTCGAAATATTTGTTGAAAAGAATCAAAAGGCTTTGAAGTTCGGTGATACAACATTCTTTTTTGTTCTTGGTTTTCATCCTCTAATATCCTATTTTCCAACATAAACAAAACAAATTAATTACCATCTCATAACAGAACAATGATTTAGTGGGAAAAAAGGAATATTTAGTGAGAAAGGCAAGAAATTTGACAAAACCATGTGGAGAAATTCAATTGATTATTTATATCATTTCAATCCCCAAATTAATATCCTAGACATTTGATAATCCATATAAAACACAGAAAATTTGGCTCACGTAATAATCATTTCGATATTTTAAGATTTTTCTTATTTCCATTGACCGATGAACTTTTAATTTCATAAAAACTGAAAGAAGGATTTTATAGGAAGATGACCTATTAGGACATTACTAGAGTTCAAATCTACATTTTAATGAGATTCAAAAGGTTGTGAGTTCAAATCGGGTTGTGAGGAAGATGTTCATTTTTTTCTATACCAAGATGTGATTAGAACAATGAAAAGTCTATTACATTTAAAATCTGGTTGTGAGTTATCTTATAAATCCGCATATTTATCAATTGGGTTATTTTGTTTTCAGTACTTAGGTTTTGTCCAGATTTCGAGTTTGGTCTAACATTTGTCCAGCTTGGTTTTTCGTACTTGCAATTCACATTGACTCCCGTTGACCAGGTTAAATCTTGACTTTTGTTTATAAATTATTAATATATGTATATATAATTAAATTATGAAATCAGATTACAAGCATACCCTTCACTTTATTAGCATTTACATTACATCAAACCCATCTTCTCTTCTTTCTCTAAACACATCACCGTCACAGCCACCATCGAGCATTATCTTCAATAACCTATGAAGCACAGATACTTCAAAATAGATGACGTATCTGTATCGGACGCCTTATCACTGGTAATAATATCAGATGGATATCACCCCGTAGAACTGAAGGTCCCGTACAATCTTACGGCATGTTAAGTTTTGAACTCCCGAGAACCCTTTAAATTAATGCCTTTAAGTTTTGGTCTTTTGAAGATTTATCTCTCTGAGGATTAGCAACAGATAATGTTGTGAAATCATAATATTAGGCCATTTAAGAAAGACCTAATTTAGTCACTCAAAGGGATAACTCATAACTTCATGTTCGACTATTTTAGACGCTGAATAAGTAACTTATCGACGCAGTTTCTTATGATAGATTGGATGTGTAAGCATATGTTCACTGAGTTTGATTCATTTGTTGTAGGTTCATACAACTACAATGCATTTGCAATGCATTACTTGCTAGATTGCGGTAGAAAAACAAGTTTGGAACACAAACTGAAACAAGACTAAATATGATTTTCTGTAACAACAAATTTAGAGACGCTGCTAAGATGGGTAAGATAATCCCAACAATTTGAGCCATGCAAGTGCATAATTGAGTTAAAAAAGCGTTTGTGGGGCGCGCTTTAGGTCGCTTTTTTGCGCTCTAGGTCGTGGGCGCTTCTAGAGCGCCGCTCTATGAGTTGGTATATATTAGAAAATAAAAGGTTGGGCTTTGAAGCCTGATAAGGCCTTTTTCACGTTTTCTAATAAACCTAATTTTTTTATTCCCTTTTTAAGAAACGTTTCGTCTTCTGCCTCTTCTTCTGATACCTCTTTTTATTCCAAAAGTTTCTTCTTCCACGGCTTCTACTTCTGCGTTGTGTGATCAAAGTCCAAAATCCTGATCTTCTCTTCTGTGTTCATGTCATATGCTTGGTTTAAATTGTTCCTTTTATCATGTTTGAACTTCTTAGTTTTCTTTTATTATGTTTGAACTTCTTAGTTTTCTTTTATTAGGTTGACAAACTTTTATTTAAATATATTATTATATATTTTAAAAAGCTCGCTTTTGCTTTACGCTTTCTTAGCGTTTTACGCTTTGATATGACAGTGCTTCGCCCCACGCTTTCGCTTTTTAAAACCTTAATTGAGATTATTCAGTGACTCTTCATTGAAATTCAGAGAATTTACACAAATGACTTTATAGCTTTGAGAGGATAGATCATAATGCTGACATATTTTGTTGATTATGCTATTGAACCACCATCTTCCATGATGCATCTGTCTCATCAACGGATCAATTTTTTTGTAGGCGGCTAGGGTTTTGGTTTCTTCCTTTCACTCTCTACTCTATACAGATGAGTTAAGGGAGGCAAAAATAACATGATCTAGAAAATGGTGCTACTTATAAGGGACGTAGATCTGCCCCTTTTGTTAGGGTAATTTGCTTATCATGGTTCAACTAGTTCATCTAACGGCTGGTCGATGTATTTATTTGACTGACCGTGTTGTTGACCGGTATATCTGTTGTCCACTCCTGATATCTGGAGAGTTTTAAAGGGTTGAGTTTCTTTTTAGACAATTTGTCCAAGTGTAACTTGAATTACAGTGCCGATCCGAGGTCCCCATGAGGATTACTAGTCTACTAATTATCTTCTTGGTTTGCTCCTAAATCAGGTTCTAGACAACTAGTTTATTCGTAATCGTGTTGCTTAATTCAATTAATATCTTTTGTTCATTGCGAAGGTTGTATAATCTATTCAAATGAAGTTTTTGTGAGCTCGAAGTTTTTGTCACCTGTGTATACATCCCATGTATATTTGAATTTTTTTCATTTCAAATTTACAACTAAATTATGATGAAACATTTTTGTTGACTTGATATTCGGTTCACACACATTTAGATTAAACACAATAAAACATGGATTTTTCATAATTTCGTCGATAAAAAACAAAATAATAGTTTTTTTTTTTTTTTCGAGAGGAAAAGGTTAGATATTGAAAGGGGAAAAGATATGTACATGAAACTGAGTCAAGAGACTCCCAAAGAAGGAAAAGAAAAGCTGTTTACAGATTACCAATTGTCTCCCAGTTGTACAGAACTTGATTCATATCGTAGTTCTAAAAACTCCCGTTGACGAACTCCAAAGGTGTATATCCAGAATAATAGCATGACTCAGTTCACCTTTTGATTTGTTTCTTCCTCCATGATTTTTTTTATTTCTTTCCAGCCATAACTCCCAGTTGGGTGAACTGGGATTTACAATGTATTTGTAAATGCTATTAGTGATTTATTTGAAAATGTATTTTTTTTTTTTTATTGCAAACCATGGCAGATTTTCCCAAAAATTGTTTTGGGATTTGATAAGTAAAGTTATGGAGTAGTTTGACTTCAAATTCATTTCCCTTGGGTTTTGTTTCTTATACAGTTATACTTCTCTCTGGAGATGGTGTTGCACATTTGGAGGAGAAGAATGCTAAGGAATTAATAAAGTTCCATGAGGAATGGTTAGAGGAGCAGAAAGACAAGGACAGGGAGACAAAAGCTCAAAAACAAACACCACCACCAAGTCACAAAAGCTCAAAATAGAGGGGCCAGCAGCAGCACACCACCAGCGAGAACACCACCTTCCATCATCCCGAAAAAGAAAAACCACCACCTGCACAGAAACTCACATATTGAATCACCACCACCACCTTTCAGCGACCCAAAAGAATCACCAGCACCACCAGCAACAAACTCACACATTTACAGCGCCACCAGACTTTGAACACCATCTACACAGAACCAACTGACGCAATCATGAAACAGACTGAATCAACAACCCCAAAATAAGAACCTTAATACCATAACAGCAGAAACGCAAAACATTAACATGACCACAAGCTTCCATAGAAAGTGAAATGCGAATGACAATAAACCCTCTTCTTCACAGCCAATACCGCCACCAGAGAAGTCAACCTAGATAACTTTACTCCACTAGATAAATAATCATCTTGATTAACCATAACAAGGCAGCCCATAATGTAAAGACCCAACATAATCTTCACAGAGAATTTCCTTCAATTCATTTGGAAACCCACATGGATTCAACACCTCCATCCCAGGTGCACCATTCTTCGCCAAATAATCTGCTGCTCTGTTACGTTCTCTTGGAACTTTGACAATCTGCAACGGCACAAAGAAGTTAGGTACCATCTCTGCCATTCTCTTCAGGAGAGGGAAGACCAATTGGTAATCCGTTCCTGTATAATCCCTTATACACTCCTTGCAAATAACATCAAAAGAATTCTCTTCACCAGAATGGATTGTACATCCAGACACCGACTCGAGAGCCATATTAACAAGCCGAGCAACATGTTTTGCATTGCAAAACAATTGAATGTCACGAAAGAGAATATTCTACTGCAAGTTCTACGCCTCTAGACACACCCTGCACCTGGTGATAAAGGAAAGATACTGCTTCAGTGGAAGCTACAGCTGAAGCAACAATCGGTTTACCAACATTGTCGCGAATTATAACTCCATGTCCTCCTTTTCTTCCTTGTCTATAATACCCATCTGTACATACAAAGTAATCCATAAGAGAAGGGCCAGATTTGGGGGGCCTACCAATTCCCTTATACCAGGTATCCATCCACCGCTGATGTTCTTCTTTATCTTCTTTATTTTTGCTCTTTTTCTTCCGTAGAGCACACCTTCTTAAGCCAAACCTTCGTGCACCCGAATCAGCAGAATCAACAGAATCAACGTCGGAATCAGTACTATCATTTGGATGTACAGTAGTAGTAACCAAGTCATTGCTACAAGGATCTGACTGAGGAGGGTAGTCACTGGTATTAGCCAAATAAGTGTTGTGATCAAATGTTGCCATGTCGGAGTTTGGGAAAGAAAAATACGGGTCAACATTGGCAGTTGGCTGGTAAGTGTTGTTAAAGTTCGGCATAGGTTGGTGTGGATATGCAGAACCCCAATAAGGGTTGTTGTCAAAGGTTGTCGAGGTGCCGTAGTAAGGATTGTTGTAGCCAGAGCTCATTCCAGGGTCAGAGGAGGAGTTTGGATTACGGAAGTAGTCTGGGGGATGCGGATACCTCGATGGATCATCACCATATGGTCGCCTATCGGACATCTACAAATACAAGCAGACCACGTAATCAGTGAACTGTTTATGCAAATTAAGTAGATCTACTTGTATAGGATCTTGCTGAGAAACGTCAATAGAAACAAGAAAAACACCCAGCTTACAATAAGCACACTTGCAATTCAAAAGTTATATTAAAAGTTCAAATCGGACATGGAAAGATCCTAGTTCGTAATCAGGATCCTACCAGAGTACGATGGCATCCCAGCTGAAGGTGTTCTAATTATAACCAAAACCAGCAAATAATCTTATGTTTCCTGAATCTCAAAAAGAAAACTGAATTGAGTGGAATAAAAATTAAACATAAGAGGCAAGTAGAAATAGCAAATAATAAGCACAGACTGAAATAGCTTTGTGAAATAGTTTCTTTTTAAAGCAAGAACCAAGGTTAATGAACGTGGATTAAGTTCAAGACTGAAATACAATAAGAATTTCTCACCAGAATAAAACAAAACCAAGAATTAACACAAACTTACAGCATAAATCCGTACCTTATAAACCTCGTGACAGATCTTCAATTCCTTTCTTCTTGAAAAGAAAAAAAAAATCTAAAAAAAAAAAGGAAAGAGAACGCTGCTGGCGAGGAAAAGATAAGCGACGAAGTAGTGGTGTGTGAGGCACTATTTATAATGAGATCAACCGATTTGTAAGATATTACCAAAAAACAAGAAGAAGTAACCAACAAATAGAAATCAGAAGTCTGAACTGTTGGCTATTTTCTACCGTTAGATATAGGGTTCATGGAGAAATCTAACGACGTAAAATCTATCTTCCCTCCGCTAACTAGCTAGTGTATTCTCTTTATTTACACAAAGGGAGTGCACGCGTTTCGCGCGTCAGTTACCCACGCGAATATTAATTAGAGTTGGGAAAGTAGATGCGTTTAATTTCGTCACTTAGGTGCGCTCACAAATGAAAAAGATTTTGAACTCGCAGTGCGAGTTCAAAAATGAATTCGCAGCCCCGTAGCCATCGGATTACTAAGATCTAATATCATAGTTAACTGGGCGATTAGATACCCGTATTTAGTGTAACTACCGTATTTTACACTGATTTTCTATATATTCACCTTTTCTGTTTCTTTTTTGCTCACGCTAACTTATTAGATACCTCTGAATGTCTTTTCTAACTCTGGCGCCAAGTTAGAAACCACTTTAACAGGTCGAAATTAGTTGTTGCACCTCAATTTTTTGTTTTGTGCATTCGGATTCTTAGTGATTAAGTGCTGGTGGGATTAATTCAAATAACGTGGATGAGAGTTTAAGACTGTGTGTCATATTGTTGCGACATAAATCAATAAGTAGATAGAGCATAATGGATAGAGTATAATTCCCAAAACATAACAATCTCCAGTGAATGATGTAAAATATTATTGTTGAAACTAAATTTAGTTTGCTTGATTCTCAATTCAGAGACCTGCCCAACTGAAAGACTAGAAATGTCCAATCCAAGAAAACACTCACTTGAATGAAGTAAGTTCATGTTAGTTCTATTAAAGTGTTGTAGCATTCAAATCCACATCTTCAAGATATTCAAGCTAGTGTTACTAACCGAGCAAGTTAATAAAGTGTTGAACAGAAACTTGGATTTAACATGCAAATTTTATAAATATGCAAACAAGTTCTTTCTACACTATATACAATACTTCATGAATCCATACTAGCTACTAGCTAGTATGGATTATCCCGTACACTATATCATTGCATCAATAAACGAACTGCATGAGAAATAAAAAGACACAATAAAATTAAATTATCCAGTACATGAAATTCTTTACCTCCTTTAATCCAACATTTCTGCTGCTCCACCTTCAATCATATATGTAGTTGGTTCCTAGAAGTAGTTACTTGCAATACATGTCAAGTTTATTTTATGGACGCGAAGTATCGATGGCCTGGTAGAATCTCCCATTTGATATTAGAAATTTTGTTGAACAGCTGAGCTGCCTAAGATTGTAATGCCATTTGATGGAGTTGGCACTGAGACTCCAAGGGAGAGTGATTCATTGTCATGAACGACATCTAAAACAAGCGTGGGAGGTACTTCTTCCATCTATGACAGTACTAAAAGGAAATTTAAAGGGAGATATTTTTTGTACCTGTGAACCCAATGGAGACACTTGTTTAACATCTTCATCCATATTAGCAAACACACATGTCTGCGAGCATTTGTTCTTATTTAGGTTTTTAGAACAAGATTCTAAGTTTTCCAAGACGAATAAGGAGTATGAAAGATCCCTCTAAGATACGGCGGCTTAAATAAGTATTTAGTAAAGATACGGCGGCTTAACTTTGCTCTAAATATGGGTATCTAACTGTAGTTAAGTTCACAGTATATGATGTCATATCTTAGTAATCGGATGGCTACGGGGCTGCGAATTCATTAGCGCGAGTTCAAAATATTTTCCCTCATAAATGTTGCTAATATCATGACAAGGTGAAGTGTCCACTGCTTACCGCGCGGTGATGTTCCTTTTCTTTCCTGCATGAATTCCTTTTCTTCCCTGCATGAATTGAAAGGCCTTGAATAATCTTTGAACTCACCAAGTAAAGTGATGCTTTATTGAAGTTACTTTGATTGGTCTTTGGCTCTTTCCTTTGCTGGCCATCTAACTTCTCGTGATCCTGTCCTTCTTTCTTTCCTCGAAGACCTCTCGTGATCCTGTCCTTTTTTATTCTGATTTTCTTGGTGGTTTTGGCTTTGGGTCAGTAATCAGTATATTCAAAAATATACTCTGCACGCACCGGAGGCTCAGTCTTTGATAAGATTATAACATTAATTACTTGTATTATTTTTTTTCTCTTTCTACTTTCTCATGGGGTTAAGCGGTTGTTTTCTCGTGGTTTTGGTCTTTTATGTCTTGTTACATTGCTCGTACTCACTCGTATATGAACATTCGTGTCTCTCAGAATGAGTCATTCATGTTATATTTGGTGGTTGGTTTTTATTCTAGTTTTTCCTTAAAATTTTGCTTGTGTTCTTGGTGTGTTGAACACAAAAGGATACAAACAATGTTGCAAGATTATAAAAAGAAAGACCAGAGAAAAAAATATCACTTTAGAACTTCCAAGTCGTTTTGTTGATACTAGTGTGAAATTCTATTCCAAAATGAAAGTCTATTGCATATATGTGCAATGAAATTCTATTCCGACTATTGCATATATGTGCAATGAAATTCTCTTAAGTTTGCTATACAAAGTCAGTTATACAAGCTGATACAATGGTAATTATTTTTTTCATAGGTTATTTGCTAACCCTGATATTAGAAAGACTGACAATTAAAAATTGTGGATCCAAAATCCATGGATAATTGTATCCTCGAGTGAAAGAGTGAAAGGTTACAATGAGAAGAACATTATGTTTAGGGAATTTCACAAGAGATGGTATGAAATTTTAATGAAATAAGAGCATCCGATAGCTTTTTGGTGATAGATATCAAGTTGTTTGATTTGCCAATCAAAATTCTTAACCCCTTATATATCTTTTTGCAAGTTTTTCTGCACTTGTGTGGTCTTTTTGTGGAACAAAGTGGTATAGGAGTATTAAAAGATAAAGTAATGATGTAAATGAGCATCATACCAATATTCAAAGGCAACCTGTCACGTTTCCGATGACCTTGATCTTAAGATTCAATTCCTTTACCTACTATTTTGCTTGTGTAATAGTGCCAAGTTGTGGTTACGTGATGATGTTGAAGGAGATTGTCACACAAAAATATCACATTCTCCAAAGAAGAGGTAAAACTATTGCATATATGTGCAATGAAATTCTCTTAAGTTTGCTATACAAAGTCAGTTATACAAGCTGATACAATGGTAATTATTTTTTTCATAGGTTATTTGCTAACCCTGATATTAGAAAGACTGACAATTAAAAATTGTGGATCCAAAAATCCATGGATAAATACAATATGTTTAGGGAATTTGATACTCTTAACCCCTTATATATCTTTTTGCAATTTTCTGCACTTGTGTGGTCATGTAAGAATAGTAATTGCAACCTGTCATTCCTTTTACCTACTATTTTGCTTGTGTAATAGCACAGTTTGTGCACATAATGAAATATACAGTGTTACATCTATTTTATGTGATGACCACAAGCTTAATTAGCGGATACCGCCGCCGCTTTAATGCATCTTAATCCGACTCTAGCAAACATTAGTTACTGGTCCTAGTTAATTACTCAACTACTCCCTCCGTCCCAAATTAAATATTCTAGTTAGTTTTAAATTTTGTCTCATAAATAGATGAGCTATCTTACTAACCAAGGGGTTATTTCTAAAACTATCCTTTTAATTAATTATTGTTAATATAAGAAATACGTATAATTCGATAGTCATGTTTATATTCGTTACGTAAGTGTTTTAAAATGATTTTTAACGGTATATAGTTTAGGAAAAACCGCGGTATAGGCGTTGTTTGGTAAAATTTATGGTTATCTATTTATGATTATAGATAATCATAAATTAATAAATCATTTTGATATAATCATTTTAAAAATAAATTTTTCCAAACACTTTTTTACGATAATTGATTATCTTAGAATGATGATCTCAAAAAGGAGAGGAAAGAACAATGATCTAGGATATTTTTTTAGTCATATGTTGTTTTTTTATCTTTCTCTTGATAGTTTAGAGAAAATAAGAAGAAAAAATTCAGTTTGAGTTCCTTAGAAAAAATTATTGATTATAATAAATTTTCAAAACAACTTTTTTCTGTTTATGGAAATAATGGGTTTTTTCAATTATGATTAAAATAAGCAATTATTATAATGGTTACCAAACGCATATAAAATCCATTATAATCTGCATAATGGATTATAAGCTGATAATCCATTAAAATAATGGTTACCAAACAATTGTGCAAACTACAACTAGCTCATCTAATTTGGGACGGAGGGAGTATATTATATGCTTTTTTCAATCTCATTTTACTCCCCAGTTGTGTCCATGGCCATCATTTGGTAGAGAAGAGATATGAGTGATTATTGATTAATTGACTTCGCAACCTCTCATTATCAGCGCAAGCGTCCTCGGCAGAATGTTGGTAGCTAAATCTTTCCATGACACGTTTCTGGTTTAAATCTTTACACGTGTGCGAGTGGTTTATAAATTGAACCCAAGGACGGAAAAGAACAGAAGTAATTGCGAGACAAAGGTACATTACCTTTGAGCTCTTGGTTCTTAGAGCAGAGATTTTCAACCACAACTACCTCGGCTAAAAGATCTCCTTTGAGAACAGAAACTTCGCCTTGCAATTTGGAAACCTGCTGAGAGATATCCTTAATAGTGCGACTGGATTCAGAAAAACACTCGATCTGGATCAGACGACGATGAGACTCCTAAAGAAGGACTACAAAGGATATATGAATATGATAAGGCGACAAAGATAGAAAGAGAAAATAAAATACGTACCAGACGGTCAAGAGCGAGGTGAACGCTTGCATCTAAATTAGAGAAAATCTCACGCCTAGTAGGCTCATTGGGCGGAGAATAGCACATAACTTTTTGCGAGAGCATCACAAACTTGAGACCGGTAGGAATCATCACTGGAAGGAAGAGAGGCTTCTAGAACACTCTTATTAGAAGGAACAGCTTCATTGATCACATGAGCGGGCATTGTAATCATATTAGAAGCGGTAACATCCTTTGATGAAAGAGCGGTAATATCCTTTGAAGAAAATACGGTAACATCCTTTAGAGAGGGATTGATCTGTGCTTCAACTGAGGAAACAGGGGCGCTTGAAGCCTGAGGCAGTGGAGCAACATCTCAAAATGAAAAAGGAACCTCGGGCATGTCAACGGTCGTGTCAACTTTAGCAGTAGGGCGAGACTTCTTAACCCTCTTTTTCTCACAAATAATTTCGCCCTCATCACCCTTCACACAGCAAAACAAATATGAAACAGAGGCAACAATTTTATCTTTTTCTCGGAGCGAGAAAATTAAATAGGTATTTTTTACTCCTTTGTTGTGCGAAGGTTTCCTTTTGCGGGGTTCACTGTCATTTAAACTCGAAGAAGATTTGGGACTTGAAACCTTAAAAACAAGCCTATTCCTTGAAGGGTCCTGAGTATCAGATGAAGATTTCTTGCGGGGATAGAAAGTATGGGAAGGAAAAACAGCAGAAAGATGAAGAACAGCAGAGGAACAGGAACAACAACAGAAAGATGAAGAACAGTAGCAACAGTAATAAAGAAGATTCAAAATCAAAAGTAAAGTAAGGTAAAACAAAGATTTAAACAGGAATAACAGTAATACACACAAAATCCACTAACCTGGAAAGTGAATCCATCGATTAGAGAAGAGATCAGCGCCGAAGGGAACCCTGGAATGATGAAGAAAATTTGCAGAAAAGAAAAGAAGAAAAGATGAAAGTGAATCCATCGACTTGAGTGTACTATATTATGTATGAATTGTTTATCTGTACCCCGTCAATTTTAATCTGTAATTCTTGACATGACTGCCATTATTTGGCCGTACCCTCTTCTATATCAAGTTGCATTAGTTTATAATGTTCTATCCATTCCCGAAATTTGAACACAACACTTAGTCATCAGCCTTAAGTGGAACAAGTGGGTTCTTATACTGTGAATGGATTTGTTTATCAGATTTACAACTTTTATATGCAAGACAATATGATCAAATACCAAACAGTAAATGTTTCCTACTGTTTAATTTTGGACGACAAATGGGGAGGTAATATATATATATATTTTTTTTTTTTTTTGTACAGTACAACTAACCTAACCTTAACTTCAGCTATTAACTCAACCAGGGAAGGTAATTTGGTCGGAAAGCCCCAGCTCACACGGACGTTCCAACTAGATTCCAACACGCCCAAAATTGATACTTTAAAAATCCTTGCCAAATTGGGGTATACCAGACTAATTGGGTATACCCAATTTTAAAGGGACTCTTTTAAGGGTTTTAGGGGGAGTATGGGTAAGTTACAAAACTACCCTTTCCCATTATAATTGTAATTACCCTAAATCAGTTTCCATTCTCTTCATTTTATCTTTTTCTCTTCTTTTTCTCCTCCTCAAACACATTATCGACTCCTCCATCCCCCACCACCGAAACTCGTCGATTAATTCGTTAACATCGTCGATTCGAAAACTCCAATTAATCTTCATCAATGGATGCGCCAAGACCTAGGGCAAGTTGTATGAAAGACGCTAATAGAAAACCCAATCAATACAACCCCGAAATTGCAAAACTAGTTCAACAAAAAGTGAAGAATAAAACGGTTGCAGAAGAAGAAATTGAACCCGCTCAAATCGAAGAAATGGTGCGATTAAGAAAGTAAGGGCCTACTTAAACTCACTCAAGTACTTCAATTTCATGTTTGCATGTCAAATTAGGTCAGAAAAATCGATTCTTTGATTTCAGTTATTGTCGCCGGCAAGGTATTATGTTATCGACCTTCATAGTTAGGGTTTGGCCGGCAGGCTCTTAGGTTGAAGATTGTGTCGGCTGTTGAATACCTGTAACTGATACTTGCAGGATCGGCAGTTATTCAACCTCAGACCCTGCCGGTGGCAGTTTTTTTTTGTTATCCGGGTTGGTTATAAATTTTTACCTTGCCGGTTGTATTTCAAGTTTTTTTGTCTCCTGATGCCTTGAATTTTAAAACCGGAATGGTATTTGGATAAAACCATGCCGGATGTTTGTTAGCCGGTAATGTATGGGTAATGGACCTTGCCGACTGGTTTGGTGAAAAATCCTTGTATGTACAGTGTTCATATTTGTTATAAGCCGGCAGGTTATGTGAATCATAATCTGCCGGCTACTATTTAGCCGACATGCATTATTTTGTCGACCCTTCCGACCGTTATGTAGCCGGCAATGTTATATTTGTCGACCCTGCCGACTTATAATTTTGTTTCTTAATTGTTCTTGTTCATGTTGCAAAAGGCAAAGAAGAAAGATCTGAAAGCTCTTAGTCCTCCTTCACCTTGTCCATTGCACAATTTGTAAGTAATTTTGTGGTTTTTTTTACGTAACCCATGTTGTTTTATCTTCCAATGAAACACCACTAACAAATGTAAGTTTGTTTTTGTGTTTTTGTAGCATGAAGTCGTAAAAGCGCGCTACTTGGAGGAAAAGGGGGAAGCATTCGCTTTCGATGCAAGCTATCACTTCTTGGCAGAAAGAATCCCGGAGGATAACCCGGACTACTTGGATGTTGTATCGTCTTCGGAGGAGGAAGATTGATGTCTTTAGAAGTTTTTGTATAGGTTTTGTGGGTAGATCTCTATGTACCCAAGGAGACTATAAATCATCCACTAGGGTCGTCTAGGGGTAAGGCTTGATGCACATACTAAGTGCATTCGTTTTTCCGTCGACAAGGAGTTAGGTTTTATGTTTCAATCAATGTAGTAACCAAAATTGCATGAATAAAGTGAATTACATCTTCCCATATTCTGTTTTCTGTTTGGTATAAGTACAGGTCGGCAAGGTTAGAAATCCTTACCATGTCGGCTACAGGTCAGCCGGTAGTGTTATAAATTATGTGCATGCCGACTATATGATAGCCGGCATGGTAGGACATATTTACATGCCGAACGTTAGATTGTTGCCCCAAGAAAGTCGGCATAATCTTCATTCAAAGACCATTCCAGCCTAAAAAGGGTCGGCGTGTTCTTCATCCAAGGACCATACCGGCTAAACTTGGTCGGCATCTTATTCAAACGTCGACCATGCCATCAAGACATAGCCAATACCTTATTCAAACGTCGACCTTGCCGAGCTTTCACATTTTCAAAACCAAATTTGTTGATCGAAATCGAACTCATAAGACGGATTAAAGGTTTCATCTACTAAATTCATAATTTGAAAATTTGAATCTAAACTCAATTAATTAACCTAATCAGAATTTTTAGTGTTAATTAAACAAGGAAATATTAGAGAAAATACAAGGTTAAGGGGTGGCTTCATTTACTTCAAAATGACCTAGGTTTTGTCTTATTATACCCCAATTAATCTGGGTATACCCCAATCAAGCCTGGTTAAAAATAGTCATCTTAGTTTTGATTTTGAACCTTTCCAAGGAATAAGTAATATTGCTGAGCTTTTGCTCAACTTCAAAGACATCCCAATTTCTGCAGGACACTGATCACATAAAGGCTGCTAGGTGTAATTCAACGAATCATTGCCTAAACTGACTCAACTAGGTGGAAACTTCAGAAGCTAAGCGGTTCAAAGTTTCTGGGAAATTAGATTCCTGGTTACAGATTTTCGCTTACAGTAAGATATTTGATAAAGTTGATTACAATATGTTTTCTTGAGACCATTAAAAAGTTTAACCCCACATATAATCAAAATCAAGAAACCGACTTAGTTTCGTGGACTCTTCCTCTCTCTGTTGTTTTTTGACCAATTCTTTTCGTTTTTCCTCCGACATGATCACCACAGTTTTCTTCCCTTTGTGACACTGCAGAATAAGCACCACATTAACTGAATTAGCTGTAATCTTGCAGAGGCAACACCACTAGTGATTGACAAAAGCACAGCGATAAAGATGACTGAAACAAATTTCCTTAGCATTATTTAGTACAATACCAGACCATAATTCATCGACGCCCATACTTTTTGGTGAGAATATATTCCTCACTCTGACCATAATTCTAGTATTCTGCAACTACTTGCTGACTAGCAAGATGTTTAAAATCAATACCAGACAGCAGGCAAAAGGAATTCCAGCAGTGAAATATTTCAACTCTGCATTCTACTTTTATGTATGGGATATAGGTAGCATGAATAATCTATCAGGGAGTATATTATCAAGGTTGACGACTACTTTAAAAGGCACCGTGAATATGGATAGACAATTACGGAAAGGAGCTAAAAAAGCCCAGATGCTCATACCAAATACTCAATGTTAAGGATCAACGTAAAATCAGTTGAATATGGATAGGAGGAAGGCTCCTCATCAGTGATCTCCACACGACGACGTCGTTCAAGTTCAAACTGCTTCTGAGCAGGGTGTTTCTGAGATTTTGTACCAAAGACAAGTTAGAAATGGAATGCAATTCAATAATCCATAAATTTAGCCATCTAAGTTCAGATGATGAGGAAATGACCTTTTTGAGAGAATCCTTGTTAACAGGAACAGTACTGTAGCGTCGTTTGAAGAAGCAAGGAGCCACAGCTTGACACAGCACGGGCATGATAAAAATATCACTCTCACAAATTCCCTTCTCAAATTCGCATGTAGCTATCCCCTTTCTTTTTATCACCTGCCCAATACCGATGACATTAGAAATGCAAAAAAAAAAAAAAAAAGAAATAAAATTAAGACACATCAGAAATGCTTGAGATTCCGATACAACAAAAGCAGACAAACAACTGAGGGGTATACAATTTAGATTTTAGACATTCACTTAGAGGAACAGTTCCTGCCAGCTCTTAAACACAACACAGCTGCGGAATAGAAAACATAGAAATAATACAGCATGCATTGACTTTGCGTAAGAAAGACCACAGAAGTACCATTCTTTTAATGAATTCTAGTATCATAAAAGCAACACGATGGCAACCAGTGGTTCTATAATCTAGATACACATCAGAAAACTGTATTAGCACTCCAGACCAGATAGAGAAGAGAGGATTTTGTTTTCAAACTTAACACAAACCTTATTAACCTTCCCCCAAATTCCACTCTCAGTCCGAATAGATTCACCTTTAAATTCAGCAACATCAATATCTTCTGGTTCAAACTTGATAAGAGCAGTCCTCTCATTAATGGTTTTATAAAATTTTCCTTCCCACTTGCTGTGCTTCATAATCTTAAAGTGATGCTCAGGGTCAAGAACGACTGCCTTTGCTGCTACCCGAAACACTTCCTGATTCAAAATGTAAAACTTATATTACAAATCGAAGGGTGGCTCGTTACTAAAGAAAAAGATTCAGATAACAAGATTGTTGCATTCACCAAACTAAACAAACAACTTGAAAGGAGGGTAGAGACAAATATCAAATTAAAATAGGACTCTTATCCATTTAAATCTAAATCCTAAAATAGACAAGGGCATGAAAAATATATGTTTTTATTTTTAGTCTAGTAGTTGCCCAAATTGTTTCTGGGAATCGAGGACGAGTTGTGATAACTTAGACATACAGCTCGTTATTTAACTTATAAGAGTGAATACTCTTCTTCGTTGCAAATATAAAGTAAATAAAGTAGAAGTGGAATACGTCGGACCTTAGTTCCATGCACAACAGTAATTCTAGTATGGGGAAGTACAAGAGGGCCCCAAAACATCGCAAGACAGTGCTCATGTTCGGGAATGAACTCGAGAAACTTATGCCGTGGATCATCGATTTCGCTGGCATAGATAGGTTTTGTCCTGTAACGTCTCCAACCAGCTGACACGGTGACTGGTTCTGCTGACTCCAACAGTTTCATATGCCATTTATGTCGCTTAAGTCTCGCCTGGAAGAAGACCACATACATGCTCAGAGAGTATTGCAAACAAGAATCGGATGACAAGAATGACGATTTGCAAAAATAAGAAAGGCATAATAATAACCTGCATAAAACCGATATCTTTCTCCTCAAAACTGATACCTCCGACGAGAATCGGATGACAAGAATGACGATTTGCGACCAACCCGAAAGGAACGTCATGAACCTCCAACCTTAGATAGGTCCCTGTTCTGAAGCTCTCACTCTCCATGTGGGTTAGCTCAACAAAATCATTTTCCCTTTCCGTCTCAGACGATAATGGGAAAGGATCAGTTGTGCTTCTAACACCAGCTAAATGAAAATCACCAAGACCAGCAATATGCACCTGTCCCGGAACATGTAAGTCAATGTGGTGGACAAAAACGCAAGTGAAGTTTGTGGTAGAAGAACTGGAAACAATTAAGTAGGCTCTTTTCTTCATAGAATTACATGAATTTTCCACAATAGAAGCATATAAGATAACGGAAACTGTCATTTCAGATTTAAATAAAAGAAAACCTAGTTGAACATATTACGCATCCAACATTTACCGAACAGGACAAGTAAGTGAATAAAAGAAGCTATAAGGCAGAGAGAGAGGGTCACTGAAAGTGATTGTGTCGACTGCCCATCACTGCCCACAAAGCAGATAATCTAGTTTTAAGCAAAAACCGCACAGTAAAAGACTTGCACCAAAGTTACTCAGGTTGGTTTTTCCAGCATCCAACAGCAAGAATGGCAGTTTCCCTTTTGTTCTTTGGTTTTACAAATGCTTTATGTGAAATCAAAGCAAGTTTCATGCAACGTTTATAAATGTTCTAACAATCAGATATTGTCTTCTTAACTAACGTGTCTGATTATAACTCAGGTTGGTTTCTAGCAACGAACACCACAAAAGGCAGTTTCCCTCTTATTCTTTGGATTTAAACATCCTTTATGTGAAAGCTAAGCAAGTTTCCAGATACTGAGTATGCAACATATAAATGTGGTAACTAAAAAAAAAAATTGACAACAAGATATAGTATTTCATGTCAGACAAAATTCACAACAAGAGGATAGGTTCATAAAGGAAATCTCTAGCTCCGATAAACATGGAATATCAGGCGTCGCATGGATGAAAGATATTATGATTTGAGAAACTCGCATTGACCTAGTTGGAGGAAGTACCTTAGCGCCGCTCTTGATATCACAACCTCGGAGATAACCATACAGGCTTATGTTTCTACCGCAATTTGCCTCCCTGAGCACTTTTTCTGGAGGAGTAACATCTTCAAAACGGTCTACCAGCACATAAGGTTGTGCCATTCGCCGTGACGACAGATGGAGTTGGTGCGTCAATATGTTTTCTGCCAGTACCTGTACATCCTCCATATTGTACCTGTTATAATCATAGAGTGGATAAGAAACTGAGATAGTGTGTTTGTCATATTTAAAGTAAGGGCAAACATCATCACTAGTCTAAATGCGGAAATGTTAATTTTGCTGTATTAATTAAAAGAAACTTACAAGTCATCCTGAAGACCAGATAAATTGTATGTTATTGCGCCTTGATATATTTCAGTCCGGAAAAAATCCTGCAGACACTCTTCGGTTTCATTGAGTTTTGTATCATCTTTCAACTGGTCGAGATGTGTAAGAACACCCATAACCTTTGGAAGGCCGTGGGCTTGTAAAAGGTTAAGAAACTCGAATGTTTCCTGAAAATGACAAAAGCAATAGTCATGACTTAAAATTGACAGTATCAATGTAGTTAAAATTGACAAAATCAGAACTTGTACCTAGTATTAACTTGCTCTACAACACCCATAAACAGCACCATAATGAAACAGATTGAAAACAAGAATATAGAAACAAAACACAACACTCTAGCTTTCATGATTTGTTATCAACTTCTATATCCTCACATTGATTATCAACTTCTATATCCTCACATTGATTAATGAAGGATAGATGAACACACATTTTCTTTAACAAAAATATGAGTCTAAAAGTGAATCCTAGTCATGCTTGCCCCATGTCACTCTAATCTTTCCGTCACAAGTTGCAAAGTCATTAGCTTAGTCTAAACATGATTTGTTGGGAAAACCATAAAAAGTTTAACATCCTGAAATAGACAAGCAATTAAGATAAAACTAAAAATAAATCCCCCAGAATGTAGTTATAACATAAAGAAACTAACAAACCCACGTACCGCTTCAAACCCATAATTTGCATCCACCAGGAACAGTACTAGATCTGCATACTTTGCAGCATCGATCATGGCATCAATGTCATCTGGGCATTCCACAAACTGTAGCCTTCTTTTTTTGTCAGCTGAAGAAAGAAAGAAACAGATTTGAGGCAGCATAAGTAATAAGTGGGTAAAAATTAGTAGTAAATTTCAGTAAGCTAATAAAATTTAGAATTGCACAAAAAAACCTGTTATGATGATGTTGGGGCTATTAGTGATATCTTTCATGGGATCAAAATAGTTGACTAGAGATTTAATCAGCAGGGACTTCCCAACCTACAAAACATGGTTAGTACTCAAGTCAGCCATTGCTATAAAATTTGAGAACACATAAAGTGAAAAAGGAGAAAGGGGTCAGTCTTACAGACATTGGGAGGTCCTTGAACGAGAACAACAAAAGGTGGTGGTGGTGGTGATGATGATTCATCAACGTTCCCCAAATACATAATTTTGTTTCGAAATATGTCTTCCTCATCACCCCAATCGCAATCGCCTTCACACTTGTATTTGTAGCGTCTATATATTTTGAAAGCTGGATCAGCTAAAGAAGAAGGAGCAGTAGAAGTGGATGCAATTGACATTTTCAAATCCCTAAAAAAACAAAACAGTAAAATCAAAATCAAAATCAAAATCCAACTTCAATTATGAAAAATTAAGAAACTACAGCAGAAGGAGAAGAGTGTCACCTTGCCTTACTTAGAGTGGATGTAGAAATTCTTCTTCGTTTAGCAAATTAGAGTTAGGTTTAATAATAAGTCATCACTTCCAGATTCGATTATAAATAGTTCTAAGTGTGCCGAAAATTCATTCATAGCCTCTGTCCAGCCCAAGCCCATCCATTATTCACTGGATGGGGTGGAAATTTGACATCGGACCCAAGCAGGTTGGGCGAAATGAGACTGACATGGAACGTCTTATGTGACCCATTATTCACCGGATGGGTGGATGCACAGCCCATCGCTGTGAGTAGAGCAGATTGAATGCAGGCAGATTAGCAAACTTCATCTTTTTTTCTTATGGTTGGTTTGTTTGCAGAATTCACCGTTTCCAGGAATTTATAATTCCATGGGATTACAAATTCTGGGATTCATGTAAATTCCTTGTGTGTTTGGTAACTCATTTAAAATTCCTAGGATTTATAGAGTTTTCTTGTATTAAAGTCTTTGTACCGTTTGTAAATTACCCTCAAATCTTAAAATACCCGGGATTTAGAGTTAACAAAAAGTGGGTCCATGGGATAAGTTTCCCAACAAATCTTAGGGGAGGGGGGAATATGGAGGATTTGGGGTGGGTTTTCCATAGGAAACGGTTACCCAACCAAACATACAAAGGGATACAAATAAATTTATTTTATAATCAAAACATTAAATAAATCAAACATAGTAATAAAAAACTAAAAATAATAACATAAGAATAATGCATTCTAAAATTTTAAAGTGACTAAAATTCATCTTATGGTGAACATGGAAAATCTTTAAATGATTTCTTGGTTTTCTACTTTGTCCTTGATAAGTGGCAAATTTTCCATTTAATCAAAGAATGTCAAGTTTAAAGTCTCGAATGTGCGATCTAGTTACAGATCTAGTTTAGACCTACGGTTGAGACTCAATCATTAAGTAGTTTTATAATATTTTAAAGCATTATCTCTCCTACTTTTTCTTATTTTAATCTTAAAGAACGGGTCTCACTAAATATATTAAAATCTTATAAATACCCCACCTACACACAAATAATTTTTTTGTTAGAGCATGTCTCGGTTGAACCCACAAGCGTTGGTATGTCAAGTTTGGTTGTCATATTTTAGTGAATCAAAACTCATGTTAAGAGTCGCTTGATTATGTGGTAGAGTCAACTTCGATACAAATTCTTGCATAAAGGATATGAAACCATTATAATATGGGAAGACTTGAAGATGAAGAAGCGGGGACCTTGAATCCCATCAACGCCCCATCGTTCAACTTGAGCTTAGTGATATTTGGCATGAATGTTTCATTCCCTAACCCATCCCCATTTGTGCGGGTAAAAAATATCCCAAACGGGGCGGGTGCCCCGAGAAGGGAGGTGGATGGGTTTGGGTGGGGCAAATGGCCATCCCTTATGAAAATGAAGGACATGAGGGGAATTAATAAAGAAGAAAGGGGTTATAAATAGTCCTCAAGTGTGCCACAAATAGTCCTCAAGTGTGCCACAAATTCATTCGTAGCGTCTATCCAGCCCAAGCCCATCCATTATTCACTAGATGGGTGGACGTTTAATTCTTGGACAATCCTAATCTCGCAAGAAGGTTGTCCAGGTGAGTTAGGACCATGGACTTCAATATGTTATTAGAGCATGCAATTTGTGACGAGTCATTTGACCTCACACGATATCGTGTTACCCGGATTAATAGTCCCATATTTTTTTGTAGACTTTTACTTGAAATGAGAGTTAGGCCCGTACGATGTGTAACTGCCCAATAACCACCCGTACGTACAAAGTTCTACATGTCAGACCCAAAGAGGTTATACGTGACAGGGCGTCTTGAGATTAGTCTCACATTGGATGGACAACCTAAGATCCTGCAGTTCATAAGCCTTCGACAACCCTAACTTTGCAAGCTGTTTTTCGAAGTGAGTTACGCCCATGGACTTCAATACCTTTCTCTCAAGATTCTTCTTTCTCTGTGCAAACCTTGTGTGCCTCTTCTTGATCTTATGTTCCTTCAGTCATTCCTAATGAAATTTTTTTAACTCCTAGCCTCCTTCTTGCAAATCACTTACAACAATATCAATTTATTCTTCATTCTCCACCATTAATCACCATAACCAACAACACATAATTCAGTTTTTAACTCTAGCTAGTTCTAGCTCTCTAGTTCTCTTGATGTCATTACTGTAATACTAATTCGAACAAAACCAAACTCTCCAATCGCCTGTAAACCTTGGATCCTAGTTTTTATTTTTTATTTCTTGGTCAAACCCATTGTTAAAGCATCGCCCAACCGGACTCACAAGTTTTTCTATCTCAAGCTTGTTGTAAATATTAGATGTAAATAGTTTTCTAGTCTATTAAAGTCAAATCTCAGACTAGGATTAAAGCATGGAACTTTAATGATGGATATCATCGAGTACCCTCGAAGATTGAAGAATGAAGAACAAATAAATACATCTCTGCGGGAACTTCATCAACAAAGAGGTATGTGAAGATTGACCTATCTTATTTACTCATGGCATCACCATTGTATCTTATAAGACTATGTCGTATGATTTTAGTATATTTTATACTGCAAATAAAAAAAATTGAGTTCAAGCTTGTCTTGGAAAACTCTCGAAATAATTCAAGCAATGGATGTTCATATATCTTTAGTAATACTTGTTATAACAATTTAGTGTTCACAAACTATTTTTTCTAAGTTGATCGATCATTTGGAAATAAAGCAAACAGTGCAAACTATTTATGACTATTTGGAATACTTCAATATTAAAATTGTGGGAAATACACGAACTGCTTGGAGCAAGGTACGCATACCCAATATACATACCATGTTGATCTGAATCTCACAAATAAGACATGTACGCATACCTAATATGCATACCCCTTACATCTGAGTTCGGGAATAGAAAAACGCATGCATACCTTTGGGTTAGACTTCTCCATTGCCAAAAGGGGCGCGTACGTTGTACGCATATACCTACCCAGTTTCCCAAGGTTAAGCATACTTGTTGTGAATACCTTGATTTTGGCTAGTTCACTTTTGTTATATCTATCATATGCACTTCTAAGGAAATTTTGTACACAAAATCACTTTGGGGTTGTTGATTATTTTTAGGTGTTGAGTATTATTGAGCACCGTTATTGGTTGTACGTTGGAAAGTTTACTTAGCCTTTATGGAATATAATTAAGCAAGGTTCAAATTATCTGGACTATAGTGCATATTCTTTTGTGTAATTCCAAGGCGTACTTTTCACATGCTTACGTGAATTCCTAAATTGGAATTTCATCTAATCTTGGAAATTGTTTGCTTGATTTCCAAGCAACCCTAGCTTGAATTCAAAGCTATATATAGCCTTGAAAATCTATAACTAGAGAGACTCTTATAGCTGAATTTTTCAATCCCTGACATTCTTATTTTTTCAATCCCTGACATTCTTGTTTCCAGTTATATAGCTAGACTCGCCCCTCTATAACCCAGGTTTCTTTAAAGAACTATATTAGGTTAAGACTTTGAAGACTTCACTTGAGGAATCTTGAAGCCCGGTTATACTAAACCTTTGCCTGATAGTTCTTGTATCCAGATCTTGTTTTACAAATTATTGAAGTTCACAAACTTTATATCAGGAACAAGATATGTATAAATCACAAACTTCTCTTCATCTCAGATTTTGGGATTCCCTAAGATAGATATATATAAAGTCCCCTTTGATTTCTTAGGATTGTTCTTGAGAGGTGGATAATGATCTAGGCTTATCTTTGACAAGAGTATAAGTTCTCAGATGTGTGGTGTTACTTACACTTTTATATTGCAAACAGATTTCCAAAACTTTATTGAAACATATTAGAAGGAAAATCAAATATAATTGTCGGTTAGAGGCAGATAGGTACCAAAAGTCTTCATTGAGGCTGAAGTAACTCTTAGGATGTAAAAGACGTCATGTGCGTATAACCACGTTGGGGTCAGGTATGTACATAAGCACGACTGAAGATGAATTGTTTTGATAGCTATAGTTCAATCTCAACTAAAGTGTAGTCTGAAGTCTGATAGTAGGGTAGTGTCTGTAGTGGTTTAATACAATATGGTATTCAAAGCTGGACGAGTTCTTGTGGTTTTTCCACTAGTGCAATTTTCCTCGTTAACGAAATTCTTGTGTATGTGCTTTCTGCTTTTCCACATTAAAAGTTGTTCTTTTGATTGTTAAAAAGTACTACACATGTTCAGTCCCCTATCAAACGAAAAAGTTGGTGGTGTACCCTCTTCTTTCCATGTCAAAATTAGAACCCCATATCTATTTCGAATTCAATTAAACTAAGTGCATACCATCTTCAATTAGCGACAGCAGTTCCGTACACTACACCAAATTCATGGATTAGTAACAAAACTGAGTCGTTACTAAAACGGGTTGTGACGGCTCTTTACTGTTACAAAACGGGGCGTTACATTTTTTTCGTAACGGCAATGGAGACGTTACGAATTTGGTTGTAACGGCCCTTAGTAACATGTGAGGGCCGTTACGAATCGCCACGTGGTAATAGCTATGGGCCGTTACGAATTTATTCGTAACAAGGACGTCGTAACATCTTAGAGCCGTTACTACGTGACAGGTTAGTAACAGGCCAGAGCCGTTACTACGTGGCAAATTGAAACGGTTTCTAGACGTTACGAATTTTTTCGTAACAGCAAAAAAATTACTGCCAGTCAACGTTGACCTAGTCAAAATTAGTCACTATTGACCAATTTTGACCAGGTCAAGTGGCAATTCATTTCCTGCCGGAAATTAGCTGGAATTCTAAATTCAATACCTGCATACATTCATCATCCACACTCGACAACAATTTCTTCAATCTATTCATATCACATTCATTCAATTCATATCAGTTTCATATAACAAAAGAACTGAAATTTCTCCAAGTACCAAACCTTTTATTTTTTTTGTTAAGTATCAAATTTCTAAGGGTATACATAGAAGGTTCCAAATTTCTACGGGAACACATAGAAACTTACTAACTGCCTACAAAACTTACAAAACTTGAATACATGGAACTTACAAATCTTGAAGCTGCTTTGTTCTCCACCCTTTCTGATGGAATAGAGAAACAAAGCTTTATATCCTTTGCAGGCTTGCTTTGTTGAAATCTTGGGCATCAGAAAACTTGATGTAGGCAATCCTGCAAAATACAACAGGCAACATTATTATGACAAGTAAATCGGAAAAAATAATGCTCAAAATACGCAGCAAGTAAATGCAAGCAAGCAATAAAACATAAATCAAAATGCAAACAAGCAATAAAACACAACTCAAAATACGCAGCAACTAAATCCTCCTCAGAGTATTCTTCGTCATCTTCACATACAACTCAAAACGCACTAACTAGAGCATCCGTAACACATGAGTACTTTTATTATTTTGTCTTTAAACTCCATACAACAAACCAAGACAGTCTACTAAAATTGACTCTAGGTAACATATATCATGGTTTTGAATCTAATTCAAGAAGGAGCAGAGAAATCCAAACTAAAAGAACTATGTCCACTAGCTACAAACCAAGACAAAAAAAAAAGAAAATCCACTTTCACAAAGTTATACGTGCAACCCTCTTACCAACCTTCGAGCCTGGAACATCCGTCATGATTCTCGCTTCTTCCTCTAGTTTAAATACTTTTTTCATTGGCTGGCGAATCTAATATAAAGTTAGGTAAGATTTAGTCCTTATTTCACATAGAGGTGTGTGATTGGACGGGTAAAGGGGATTGACAGTGTAGATTTCACTTTTCATCCTCTTCGGCTTGAATCATAAGGAGAATCTCTCTTCGGGAAGCATATTTCTCTTCTTTGAGTGTCATGCATATCAACATTAACATGTATGTGTCAGCACCACTTCTCATACTATGCCAAGGTTGTCTTTAAACAGACAACTTCAGTTCTAGTAGAGTTAAGACAGGAATAATTAATTGTTCAACATGTATGATTCTCCTCTTCCAGCAGTTGTATACTGTCACGGACAAAAAATCATATTGCGATTATAGGATTAAATGAAAAAATCCAAACCTTTAAAAAGTTGGTATCTATTTCAGGTGGCCCATACAATGGAGTAAAAAGCAAAAGAAAGCAGCCAGAAACTGCAATCTATTTTAATTGACATATTCGGAGACGGATTGTCCCATACAATTTAAACAGACCATCATCTTCTAACTCAACCTTCAATGATCATGGATTTTTATCTATTAGCACCAAGGCCTTTCAACATAACACCAGAAATGCCAAGAAGGAACCCAAAAACTAAGCTTGGATAGAGGTAATGATTAGGAGTCAAATTGCCAATTTGGTGATAATTCAGATGAAGAAAAAGAAAAAAAAAAACATACCCCAAAATAAGCTCCTCAAGCCGTGGTTTCAACTCCTCGTCCCTCATTTTTTCGATTCTTTTTGTAATAGTATTAGTAACATGCAAGCCCATTCTAATTTGTGAATGGAGATCTTTAACAACAAGACGAGTTTTGTCTATCATCTCTGCACTGGCATCCCTGGCAAATTGGTGCCTGAGTTGGTTGCATTTTTGGTCATACTTTTTCTTAACACATCCACTGGCCTACAGAAAAGAAAAAGATTCGATTGAAGTATAGACTAGTAACTCTAAGCTAGACATAAAATACAAGAGTCACTAAAACGTAAAACTTATATTTATAACCTATATATGGAGCAGTTGTGTTCACAAATCCGATGTTGAGATGGTGGTAAACACTCTTTTGCTTGTTCAATACAAGTAAAACTATCTATGATGCACATGGAGTGCCTAAATGTTAACACAATATCCACTATTATCATCAAAATGAATCATAACAATTACCTTCACTTCAGCATAGAGCTTCATTTCCCATGCGTACAGTCTGTCCAAGGTGGACGAGTGACTTCCTGTGATCATTGAAAACTCTTCATTAAAGTCGCTCCCGCTCTCATAGCCATCATCTCTCGATGCTGAAGTGAGGCGATTTCTTGATGAAGATGACTATGAAGATGGCGACCGGTACCATGTAATAGCCTTTGTCACCAGTTTTGGAGGTTCTACACAAGTTGGCAATGGGCAACAGGTTTCAAGAAGACAACATCCATGTGATGTCCGATAAAAAACTAAATAAATCTTAATCGATCAACATGAATAAGGAAATACCTTGAGAGGTAAGGTCCAGTCCCATGTGACAACAATCTAGATGAAAATCCACAAGAAAAATAGATGCCTCTGATGTCCCTACGAATACGGACACTCTACTAAGGATATGCATCACATAAACTCATATCGTAGCACGCAGAATATAGAATTCCAAGAAAAGAAAAATAGATGCCCCTTGACGGAAGTCTTACTACTGCCACCTTCAACATCAACCCCAACTATTATATATGGGCACCGACCATCATCTCAAGTAAGAAAGTAAGAATAGTGACAGAAAATAATTCAAATGTAAACGGAACTTACTTCTTTGTATTACTTTATAAAGCTAAAGGTGATGTGAAGCTCATTTATCAACCATCTAAGCAAGGTCAGGGTGTGTAGCCACTTGAAAAGATACTAAACAAAAGTAATAAAACAACTAGTGCACAAACTCAAATGTATTTATCTTTAAGATGACACTAATTATCCCTTGGCCAAGTCATTTTACTATAATCTTAAAAAGCCTAATTTAGTTATGGGATTTTATAGGAAAATCAACATGCTACTAAAACCATTCATCCATTTCAGAAATAAAGCAACGAAATTATTTATGTCCATCCAAACAAGGATAAAATTAAGAGATGAAAATTAACTCCGACAAAGCCAAAGAAAATCCCAACATTTTCTAAATACCGTATACCGATACGCAGTTGCATTGGTTACGTTTCTCATATATAGTCCAGTTCTTTCAAAGGTTGACTAAAAATGATTCAAGTGGAATTTTTGTCTATGAGCACTTAAGAAGTCGAGAGCTAAAGAGAAATCCAAAGCTACCAAAACTCATTAAATTTCAAATCGAAAACCAATATACGACCAAGTGTTTAGCCTAGCGATGTGAAATAATTGATGGTCGGTGTAGCCTACAAAGAGGAATCCTATGATGGTTAAACTATTTAGCACTAAAATAATCTAATGACTCAAAGCTGCATAAATTGAAACACCAAATGTTTATGAATATATAAACTAGATAAAACAAACTCAAGATATACAGCAACTGAAAGGTGAGGGGAAAATGTAAAGTAACCGATAATTTATATATTTTTCCACAATAAATTGTAACCACTTCCTTGATTATACACATCCACTTTCACATGGTAAATAGTTATGGATACAGAAACAATGCAAACCATTCGGAGCTATACAAGTAGTCAGTGTAACGACATGACTGGTAGCAGTTTCTTTGAACGCATGCAAGCAGCTATACCAAATTGTGCTTAGCAACACAAGAAGTAAATTAAATATTAATGGTGGAAGAAACTCTTATGTTAAAACAACGGAGAAAATATGCATTCCTTTTCATGAACCCAACACAACTGAATGCAATTCAATCCAATAATTTTAACACACTCTCATAAATTCAACATATCAAAATTCATAAAACATGCAAGGAATGGGATAAGAACCTCTATCCATTTTCTTTTCTGTAAAGCATTTCACCGAACAAAGTTGTGGGAACTTTGATGTTGGTGAAGAGATGATATTTTTGTGACATTTATAGCCTCTACTTATAGCTCTTCTTCTCTGTAGTCATCGCACAAGCAGAATACTGACGAGTTCCTGAAAACAAAAGACTAGCAAAATTACAAAACTATGCAAATCAATAGAGACCAAGAAATTACAAACGAACAACTCAAACTACAATCATATTCACATTCTATGTACCTCTATGTCGCAGGAGCCTAAGTCTGCCTGAAGTCAACACTCCTTGCTTCATTGGGAAACCTTGCTCTTCACACTCCTTCCTTACATGACCCAAAGCATCTCTACTGACCTCCTGGAAGATCCATTTTTCATTGAACACACGCCTGTTGGTCGGTTGTCATTGCACCTATCACCTGTACACATGTACACAAACATTTACTGACCTCAGTGTTGTTCTATAGACTCGTAACTAGTAATCATCAAACTATCTGGTAAGTCTTACACAACCAACTTAATAATTTAGAAAACCAATATAACAATCCAACTGGACATGCCTTTCGTGAAGGCTTCCAGAAATTTAATAAACCAAGCCTAAGCATCGTCAAAACAAAAGGGACACCCAAATAAATACTCGTACACAAAAAAAGGCCTGGAAAATCATTGACATGTTGAAGAAAAAACCAGTAGCTAGTTGCTTCTCAATGAAAGGCCCATTCTATAAGCTGTCAAACATATAGTTTAAAACACATTGCAAGACTTATAATGAAACATCATCTCAAAGTATGCAGCAAGATTAAGCTAGACAACAACATTAACAGTTAGAATTAAACTGCTCTGGAAAATCCAGAAGGAAGAACTAGCAAGAGCATAAGCTACTTTCATATCCAAAATCACATACATGAACCAGAGATAAAACAACCATGATTTTTTTACAAAGATCAGAGCAAACAAAATAAACAAGAGATTAAGGTTTATACCCAATACTGCAAAATCTTGTTCTTGCTACTTTTTCTCCAATGGATTCTAATTAAGAGTGTAGACTGCAAACGACACTCTCACAAGAGATTTGGGTTTATATTGCAAAATACTAAAAATAACCAATAACCCAAAACATCAAAATTACCTTTAGAAGTTGTTAGGACAACACCATCAGCACTAGCAGAAGCAGTCCCAACCCCTGGTAGCTTCTCAGTCAACTTATCAACTTCATTCCAATCTGCATCTAAAAATAAATCTGAATAAAATGCCCTAAATTAAAAACCCAATTCTCATGATCGATTAAACAAGAAACCCTAAATCAATTATCACTTTGAAACCCTAAAACAAAAACCTAAATCTAGCTGAAAATAGATCGAAATCAAAACAAAAAATAAATACCTAAATTTAGCAAAGTAGAACAGGTGCTTTATCTCGATTAGCGAAGAGTGAAGACCAGTTCTTCCAAGTTCGAACTCCGACGAACAAACTTAAATCGAAAAAATGACAGTCTGAAACCCTAAAATCGATTGATGAAGCCCTAAAAATACTATTATATATATGAAGAAGCTAAACTGAATCGAAACTGATTCATCAAACTCGATCTGGTTCATAGGCTAAGAGGAAGAGAAGAGAGGATGAGAGCAGAAACTCATCTAGTTTCATCGGCTGAGAGGAAGAGAAGAGAGGCTGAGAGCAGAAGAGAGAAAAAAGAGATGAAAAATGAAAACAAAACGGTACGCGTGCGAATGGCACACTTACATACTCCAGGTGTTACGACCAGGTGCGACGAAGTGTGTGGCTGGCACGCCTATAAAAAAATTTCGTAACGGCTTAGGCTAGTTACGAATTTTTAATAAATTAGTAACGGCTACGGCCTGTTACGAATTTTTCGTAATGGCCATTTGTAACGGCCCATAAGCCGTTACGAATTGTTGTTACGAATCCGAGAATTTGGTGTAGTGGTACTCCATCTACCTTTCTTCCAATTTGAAATCCATCTCAAACCAATGTTTTGCCGGCGTGAAATAATTTGGAAGTAGCGTCTGCTTAGTGGGGAGAAAACTGAACTGAGTAATAAAAATACCATACTCGACCTAGTTCTTAGGTTTATAAGAGGCTGCGAATTTAGGCATCTTTTAAATAGATATACATGGCAGCTTTGAGTCGTCTTCCCTTTAACAATTTCAAGACTTAAAAGGCAGTCCCATTCTCAGTAACATATGCACTTAATTATTTTTTAATGTCGCCATCCTCGGCTAGCCTACCAATATTACTTGTCTGTGAAATGACCTTTTTGTCGTTCTTGCTCAACTTGGATGATTTCTTATTTATTTTCCTATGCATTATTTTAAAGTACCTAAAAACCCAAAACCAATTACAATGAAAATAACAAAGAAAGCATAAAAAAAATACTCCCTTCGTCCAAAGAAAGCATAAAAAATACTCCCTTCGTCCTAGTTTTGTTATATTAGGGTTTTATTTTTGTCCTAATTTACTTGCTATAGTTTATATTTTTCCACTTGTTTTCCTAATGTATTCCTAACTTGAAATCGTTCCATTAGAAGTGTGTAAGAGCTTCTCCAAAGGTGGTTGTGTGTGTTTCCTAGGTGGCAACACAAACAAGACATCCTCATACCATTTTCTCCTTAAATTTAGAGGAAAAAAATAGTTCATCTCCAATGGTGTTGTTTGTGATTTTTTATGGATTAATTGCATTTTTTATTTTTAGAAACTTATAAATTTTATTAGAGCTAAAAAGGGTTATTTAATATATTTGTATTAATTTTAGTAAGCAAAACCTTACTAGGATAGCCTCACATTGTCGAGGTGAATGTCTAAAACTTGACATTCACCTTGACAATGTCTAACAAAAATTAAGCCATGTCATCTTCATATTGATTAAGAAATTGGGGTTGGAGAACAATTTTAGGAAAAATGAATGTCTATCCTATGTGGATTTAGACATTTACCTTCACATACATTCCATTGGAGAAGCTCTAAGTCATGGAGGGAGATTTATGGAAAATAAATATATTGTTTTACTATTATTATATTATATGTAAGTTATTAATGATATTTTTAGTAAAAGAATAATTGATTTTCGGATTTGTTATTTAGTGAAATTTTAGGAGCTCCAAAAATGAAAATTGGGAACTCTTTTGATTAATTAAATTACATTTTTGATGTTAAAGTTTGTTTAATTTTATTGTGATTTTTTTGTATAGTCGGGTTAATCTTGAGGTCCAAATAATTCCAAGCATTGACAAACACTCACGAAATACTAGTGATTAGATGAAAAAAAATCAGTGAGACACCCAAAATTGTATAATTTGTATCAGTAAGAGAGTCACTGTGTAATAATTTACGAAAGAAAGCGTATCGACAATATTAAAGTGATTACATTAACTCTAATCAAGTCATCATTTATCTCCAATGGATTGTAATTAAGAGTATAGACTGCAAACGACACTCTCACAAGATATTTAGGTTTATATTGCAAAATACTAAAAATAACCAATAATCCAAAACATCAAAATTACCTTTAGAAGTTGTTAGGACAACACCATCAGCACTAGCAGAAGCAATCCCAACCCCTGGTAGCTTCTCTGTCAACTTATCAACTTCATTCCCATCTGTATCTAAAAATAAATCTGAATAAAATGCCCTAAATCAGAAACCCAATTCTCATAATCGATTGAACCAGAAACCCTAGATTAATTATCACTTTGAAACCCTAAAACAAAAACCTAAATCTATCTGAAAATAATTCGAAATCAAAACAAAAAATAGACACCTAAATTGAACAAAGTAGAACAGGTGCTTGCTCACGATTAACAAAGAGTGAAGACCAGTTCTACCAGGTTCGAACTCCGAAGAACAAACTAAAATCAAAAAAATGACAGACTGAAACCCTTAAATCGATTGATGAAGCCCTAAAAATCCTATTATAGATGATGAAGAAGCTAAAATGAATCGAAACTGATTCATCAAACTCGATCTGGTTCATAGGCTAAGAGGAAGAGAAGAGAGGATGAGAGCAGAAACTCATCTGGTTTTATCGGCTGAGAGGAAGAGAAGAGAGGCTGAGAGCAGAAGAGAGAAAAAAGAGATGAAAAATGAAAACAAAACGGTTCGCGTGTGAATGACACACTCACAAACTCCAGGTGTTACGACCAGGTGCGATGAAGCGTGTGGCTGGCATGCCTATAAAAGAATTTCGTAACGGCTTAGGCTTGTTACGAATTTTTAATAAATTTGTAACGGCTACGGCCTGTTACGAATTTTTCGTAACGGCCATTTGTAACGGCCCATAAGCTGTTATGAATTGCTGTTACGAATCCGGGAATTTGGTATAGTGGTACTCCATCTACCTTTCTTCCAATTTGAAATCCATCTCAAACCAATGTTTTGCCGGCGTGAAATAATTTGGAAGTAGCGTCTGCTTAGCGGGGAGAAAACTGAACTGAGTAATAAAAATACCATACTCGACCTAGTTCTTAGGTTTATAAGAGGCTGCGGATTTAGGCATTTTTTAAATAGATATATAGGGCAGCTTTGAGTTGCCTTCCCTTTAACAATTTCAAGACTTAAAAGGCAGTCCCATTATCAGTTACATATGCACTTAATTATTTTTTATGGTCGCCATCCTCGGCTAGCCTACCAATAGTACTTGTCTGTGAAATGACCTTTTTGTCGTTCTTGCTCAATTTGGATGATTTCTTCTTTATTTTCCTACGCATTATTTTAAAGTACCTAAAAACTCAAAACCAATTACAATGAAAATAGCAAAGAAAGCATAAAAAAAAAAAAAAAAACTCCCTTCGTCCAAAGAAAGCATAAAAAATACTCCCTTCGTCCTAGTTTTGTTATATTTGGGTTTTATTTTTGTCCTAATTTACTTGCTATAGTTTATATTTTTCCACTTGTTTTCCTAATGTATTCCTAACTTGAAATCGTTCCATTAGAAGTGTGTAAGTGATGGAGGGAGATTTATGGAAAATAAATATATTGTTTTACCATTATTATATGTAAGTTATTAATTATATTTTTAGTAAAAGAATAATTGATTTTCGGATTTGTTATTTAGTGAAATTTTAGGAGCTCCAAAAATGAAAATTGGGGAACTCTTTTAATTAATTAAATTACATTTTTGATGTTAAAGTTTGTTTAATTTTATTGTGATTTTTTTGTATAGCCGGGTTAATCTTGAGGTCCAAATAATTCCAAGCATTGACAAACACTCACGAAATACTAGTGATGAGATGAAAAAAAATCAGTGAGACACCCAAAATTGTATAATTTGTATCAATAAGTAAGTCACTGTGTAATAATTTACGAAAGAAAGCGTATCGACAATATTAAAGTGATTACATTAACTCTAATCAAGTCATCATTTATTTGTTAAAAAAAAAAAAATCTCCTCTTACTACATCACTCGATCTATCTTAACAAAAAGAAAAAAGTTAGCAAATCCAAATAGAAATGTTGAGAACCATAAAAAGACTCGACTTCTTTCATCTATTTTAGATAGTGATTCATTCTAAAATCATAAAAGTATTCTACTTCTTCGTCTTAAACAAAGAAGATTTTATAGCTAGGAGAGGAAAGATCATTACGTTGATATAATTTGTGGTTGCTGATGATGCTACTGAACAACCATCTTTTTTGATTTTGAAACATTCATAATTAAGTTCAGGTAAAAAAAAGGAAGCTCAACAGCAAACATGCACATCAAAAACGTTATAAGCAATTAAGATTAATTAAAAGTAACAGTTTTAGACTAGTACCTTTCTTTTTATCTACACGAGTTTGTGTATAAATAGGAACAACACAATCCATTTTAATATCAAACAGTTGAGACATTCCAAATACTTCAACCAATAATACACTTCGTAAAAAGACTATTCGTTTGTGAGTCATTATTACGAAACAAGGAATCCAAAGTTTCCTAGTCGACTCAGGTGATAACTTCACATGACTGATTAGTTTACAGTAAACTCCTATAGTAATAAGTGCTAACTACAATCAAAACAATTAAGCAATTTAAATTGCACTTTAAATCATACCTGCAGCAGAAAACCAACCAAATCTTAACACGCAGCTGAACAGGTCAGAATTGGGCCTATGCTATTGGGTGTCAGGATAGTGCCTGTACTTCATAAAGATTACCAATCAACCGAGGATTTGCTAACGGATACTTGGAACCCGTTGTAAAATGAAACATTGAGCGAGACACCAACACAAAGCAACTATTCCAGCTATCTTCAAGCATCTCGCAGTCGACTTAAATTGCACTTTTTCAGTCCTAGAAATCCAATAATGATTATTATCTTACCCAGAACACTATGCCCGGTGAATAAAAGAATAAAATCCAGAAAGCATGAGTTAGATTAATTACATGCAGGGGTACAAAATAAGCTTAATATTGGAGAAACCCTATATAACTATAATAATGTAGAATAAGTCATGTGTCACTTGAACTATGCCTTAATTTGTTCATGATACTCTGCTAATATTCTTCTCGCAAAGGCAAGTCATGTGTCACTTTGGCTATTGTTGAAAAAACTAACACTAGGATCGTTCCTAACGGCATATAGGTACCCAATTTTCCATCTCTTTTCTTTTATCAAAGGGGTTTTCTAAATTACTAACGTAAACTCTTCCGATTGAGCATGGGAGATAATCAACGATTGTTAGTTAGCAAAAGAAATTGTTTTCCTGTGTAACTTGTTCTATGTTTGTGGCTCTTTTGGGTGTTGAGTACCATTTTGTCGAAGCTAATGTAATTCTAGTGGAGAATCAATGTAGTGAAATCTTATGTTTCTAGTCAACTAGTAGATCCCTCTCAAATTTAGAGCACATTCTAGGAATTTATAATTTTCATTATTTTACATATTACTCTCTTGATATTATTGCTATCAGATAATCTCGAACCCACAATATCAAGAACCTGCAAAACACCAACCGGAATGATCCCGCCACTGCACGCCGCCACAAACAAAATGGGAAATGGTTTGACTTCCACAGCAAATCAAATCAACTCGCTAAAAAATAAAATGCAAGTTGCAAATAATATGTTATAATTACCAGTTGCCAAACAGATGAAGAGGTAAAAAGTAAAAAGTAAAACGAAACTCAACAGAGTAAAAATATAACTTGAAGCTTCGAAAAAGTTTAGATCAGCTAACAAGTAAGGGTAATTAACCTGAAATTTGTTAAGTGAAATATAGCAAGTTTTTTTTCTTTTTCTTTTTGTAGATGCAAATGAATTATAGCACTTGTCACTAGTCTTCTAATGAAGTGCCTTTGAAGTGCCCATGCTGGATATTATTTGTACCGCCTCAATTTTATAAGATTAACATTCATATATGCAAATGTTGTGTACTAACCCGTCCTAGGAGTTAAGCAAAATCTAGCACATTGAAAAGATAGAAAAACGTCTTGCCAGAATAAGCGATCTTCTTTGTGGAAATAAATTGCCATGTATTTTTTGTTGTACCACGGTCCACTAACACAAATTAAGCTCAAGTCTGCCTCCATGGCTAGCGAGAAAAATGAATGGACAATAACTTTCCAGACACTTCAAAATCAAAAATTAGCTAAAGTACCACATATGACATATCTATTGTCTGCGAGGACGATTTAGAAAATGAGTAGTAGACATGCAGATCCAGTGGACATAGTAAATGAATCCTGTTTAAGTCTGATGCATTTGTTTACCAAAATAAAAGAAGAATTTTGAATCTGTACAATTTTTTTATTTTTTTATTCATGAATACCCAATTTATAATCTAATATGGATGTAACAGAGACTCATACCTACAGAAAATTGAATTTGATGGGTAAAATTGATGCAATAAACCACCACCAATAGGCTAGAAATAGGTTGTCAGTAAATTGAAAACTCAATGCCGCAGTATTTCTTTAGTTGTTTAGAATTGGTGACTTGATTTTATGAAACTCTCGATCCGTTGTCTCTGCTTGAGGACTAGTGCTTGACTGGATGCAAAGGAAGTATGTTTGAGTGCATCTACATTCTATTTGGTTCTCTAAGACTCAAATTTTTGAGATTCCCATGTTAACTAGTCGTATCTAATCAGTGAATGTGCAGGGTTTCAAACGGATCCTAACATGGCCTTAGCTCTTTTGCGAGGATCTCATTGCAGTAAAATATGAACAAGGCACATCCATTCAGGAGGTACATTAAATTCTTGGTTACAGATTTTTTGCTTACAGTAAGATGCAGTATTTGTTAAAATTAGTCACTCCAATAAAAAGTTTGAACTGTAATTCCACGTATCATCATCCCCAAGAAACCGACTTAGTTTCTTGGACTCCTCCTCATCCTGTTGTTTCTTGACCAATTCTTTTCGCTTTCCCTCCGACATGACCACCACAGTATTCTTTCCTTTGTTACACTGCAAAATAAAAATATCACTCTCACAAATAGTCTTCTCAAATTTGCATTTAGCAATCCCCTTTCTTTTTTTTTTCCTGCCCAAAACAGATAACATTAGAAATGCAAGGAAAGAAAAAAAAAAAAAAAAAAAAAAAAAAAAAAATCTTACTACACAGGAACGTTTGAGATCCCTATACAACAAAAACAGAGTAATACAATTTAAACATTCACATAGAGGAACATTTCCAGCAAACTCTAAATCATCACACAATTGTGGAAAAGAAAACATAGAAATGATCCAACATGCACTTAAGAAAGACCTTTTCCTATGTTCTAGACTTCTAGTATCACAAAAGAAAATGGATCACAACAAGTGGTTCTATAATCTAGATACACATCAGAAAACTATATTAACATTCAAGATTGGATATAGAAGAGAGATTTTGCTTTCAAACTGAACACAAACCTTAATGACCTTCCCACAAATTCCACTGTCAGTCCGAATAGACGCACCTTTGAATGCAGCAACATCAATATCTTCTGGTTCAAACTTGATAAGAGCAGTCCTCCAGTCGTTAAGGATTTTTTGAGGTTTTCCTTCCCGCTTGCTGTCCTTCATAATCTTAAAGTGATGCTTAGGGTCAAGAACGACTGCCTTTGCTGCTATCCGAAACACTTCCTGATTGAAATTCCAAAACTTATATTGCAAAATTGAAGGGTAGCTTTTTACTGACGAAAAAGATTCAAATAACAAGATTATTGCATTCACCAAACTAAACAAACTATTCCAAAACAGGGTAGAGATAATATCAAATGGGGAACTTTTTCAGTAGCCCAAATTCTCTTTTTCTTATATATGGAACCCACCATTAAAATTTCATATATAAAGTACCCATATTTATTTATTTGTAGGAGTTAATTACACAAATAACCTCTTATTAAAGAATTAATTTTATTTATGTTTGTAATAGGAAAACTAATAAACAGTTGTAACAAATTATAATTCCTAAAATAAAATAAATAATATAATTTGGGGATAAAATTTTTATTGTTTGATTACACAAAGGTTTTTGTTGGCAGCCTAGCAACAAGCTGAGCCCCAACACCTTTTTGAAGATATTATTCCTAAAAAAAATTCTCGTTTAATATCTTCATAAATTACGTGCATGGAGAAAGTTCCGGTCTAAGATATCCTTAAAAATTAAAATTCTTGTTTGACTTTCCTAAAATGATGTTTATCCCGTTAATTTGTTCGTCCCTTAATTTACTTATTTTTTGTTGCAACAAACCAAACGGCTCACTCATGGATTTTTTGGAAAATTCCAATTTTCACCGAGGCGCAATGGGTGAAAATTCTGGTTTTCATGCGGTGAAAATTTTAGTTATCACCCGCATAGAGTTTTAGGAAAATTTCAATTTTCAAAAAGGTGCGATTCATGAAAGTTTCGCTTTTCACAAGTAATTAGGTGTGTGAAAACTCTATTTTTCAATGAAGCTTTTAATTCTAATACATATTAATGTGGTGTGATCGGTGAAATTTACAATATTTAATGAAAAATTTGGCTTTCACCCCATTGACAATCCTAATTATCACTTCTAACAATTGGTTTTGTACAGTAAAAACCTTTTCGATCAATGATATCAAGTAGCTGCTGTGAGAGAAATCACAACTATCACCATATGTGTGCTTTCACAAAGGCAATCATAAAAATAAAAATCAAATGAACAAGATCAAAAGAAAAAGAAAACATCAAATACATAATAGTGTTCAACATGGTTTATTTTCCATTCCAATGCCCCAAAAACTTGTAAGTAAGTATTGCACCAACAACATGACGTACAAGAAGAAAGAAAAGTAGTATAAACTATTTTATGTAGAATATGTAAAACAAACTTCAGTCCAGGACCTTCCAGAACAATTAGTTGTTGTGAACTAGCAATTGTTGATGTTGATATGCATCTTTCAAATACATCAACCTGCTGCTATATCTTGTTGTAGTCAAATATCTTCTTTCTCTCAGTATTTATTGATTTTTGTTTTTAAATTGAAAGAAAAATCCAAATTGAAGTTTCACGAACCCTACTCGGAGAAAAAAAAAATATATATATATATATATATGATTAAGATGAGAGAAGACAACCGGAAAGCATTCATGTTACTTAAATTGAGAGATCCTAAATAAAATCGTTCAAATGAGATCCTAAATAATCGCATCTTATATAACATCTTACCATAAAATAGCGTATTTATATCTTTATGAATGGAGTAAATTAGTTGACCACTATGACGCCGATATGAGAAATTGCCGCCCATGAAAAATGCCTACAAAAAACGCTATGACTAATTGGTTAACCGAAAAATTAATTTGTAAAGGTTAATTTAGTCACACAAAAACTATGGAAACCTAAATTCAATCTAAAATTCGTAATCTCAACCGCACATCTTATGTTTCGGGCTACAAATATATACAGACTTAATGATGGGTTTCTAAAAGCGAGAGGAACTAAACATGGGTTCCTCAGAAATTTCCACAATATCAAATTAAAATGAGACTCGTATCCATTTAAATCCAAATCCTATAATAGACAAAGTCATGAAAAATATTTAATTTTTTATTTTTTAGCTAGTATTTTCCCAAATGATTTCGGGAATCAAGGACGAGTTGTGCTGACTTAAACAGGTTCTTTAACTTATAACAGTTGAACTGCCTTTTTCTTATTGCGTACAAAATCAACAAAGTAAATAAAGTAAAACTGGAATACACCATACCTTAGTTCTATGCACAACAGTAATTCTAGTATGGGCATGTGCAAGAGGTCCCCAAAACATCGCAAGACAGTGCTCACGTTCGGGAATGAAGTCGCGAATCTGATGACGTGCATTGTCGATTTGCCTGGCATAAATAGGTTTTGTCCTGTAACGTCTCCAACCTGCTGACACGGTGACTGTCTCTGCTGACATCAACAGTTTCATATGCCAGTTATGTCGCTTAAGTCTCGCCTGGAAAAAGAATCAGTTAACAGGAAACTAGCATAAATATATTACTATAATTCAAATATTCAAATATGGATTAATGAATATTTCCTTTCGATACCTGTGTAATTAACTACTCCATCCGTTACTTTTTAATAGGCTGATTTCTATAAATGAATATTTCAAAAAAATAGGCTGTTTCCTAATTGGGAAAGTCAAATGTTACTTTAGTTTTTAGGGATCACTTTTCTATTAACTTCTTTTGATGACAAGTGTCATGTGGACCATTTCACTTGAATTCTTTTGCTGACAAGTGTCATGGGGACCATTTCAATTCACTTCTTTTATTGACAAGTGTCATGAGGATCACTTTCAATGATTAGTTTTCTTAATTTCCTTAATTTTCTCTAAGGGCGTTCTTTTATATACCCCCAAGAAATACTAACGGTACCCCCATTTGTTAGTTATGGTAGTTATAATTTAATTAACATGAAAATTGTTAAATTCTTAGGGTCTGTTTGGGAGCTTGGAAACGGGATAAAATATCCTGGAAAAGTTCATCTTAATTTAATCTATGATAACCTTGTTAATGGTTAGTTTTAATGGTGTTTGTCTAAAATTCTATCATATCTTGGGCTAGGTTAACTTGTGTTTGTTTGACTACAGAAATATGTTAATATAAATAATTATTTCTTAGCCAAATACTTATTTTAAAGAAAAATAACTGTCTAACCCATGTGAGGATACATGTATCCCAGGTATTTGGAAGAATACCTTAAACTCACTTTTTTAGCTTCCTAAAATCAAGAAAGGTTGGAATTGCAGTGAGACAAACACATTTTAACAGTTATTTAATGGATAACCCAACCTAGGATGGGATATCCAGGATACCAAACACGACCTTAGAAATTTTTGATATCGATACCCTTTCAAAAATTCATTGTGTAACCATATATAACAGGAAAAAAAAATATCCCTATATATGCATTTAAAGAATCCTTACGTAATCTTTCTTTCAATTACAAAATATAATTTTAATTATGAGATTATATATCCTTCTTCTAAATATAGAACATAATTTTAATTATGAGATTAATTGTGAGATTATATAAGAACACTATATGTAATGGAAGAACATAGAAAACCCTAGGTCAATCAACTATGGAACCATTTGATACCCATATGGAATTTCTGGAGATTGAACCCTAGGTCAATTTTTGTACACGGTCAGTACAAGGTCTGCAACAATGAGCTGCCATTATCTAATCTATACAACACATTCATTCAACAAGAGGTTGCTACGTGCAAAAGAATTTAAGAAGGCAATAAAACCATTTTTGGTCTACAATGTATTTTGGCCAAAATAAGACAGAGCATAACTGTATAGGAAACTAATAAGAAGCATAAAGAAGGGTTATGCATTACTTGCAATAAACAGAGGACTAACGAAATCCCACCAATTTCAAGCATAAATAAGTCTCGACTTCACTTATCCATCACCACCAATACATCAACAACAAATTAAAAAGATGATTCCCAAATAAAGAATTTCAAAACCAAAATTTAGGTTTTTTACGAGCTAACATTAGCTTTAGATATGCTAGAAAATGAACGAATCCAAAAATAAATTTAAGGTTTGAGGTTTTATCCTTACAGTTACAGATAGAGGGAAGAAGAAGAACTCCGTATTTTTATCAATTTCACGGGTTTGTGTTTCTATTTTTGATTTGTTGTTTGGGGTATAAAGTTTTTATAAATTTGATGGGGTAGGTAGATAATTGTTGGGGGCATGTAGATAAAAGGATATCGTTAGTAAATCTGGGGGTATATAGAAGAATGCCCTTCTCTAAAAACCAAACCAACCTATTAAAAAGTAACGGAGGGAGTATATATTAATGATTGGTCTTCTAAATTTAGCCATATTCCATTGTCTCGGGCATCTAAGACCCGATTTTGCCGTTTTAGGAAAGTTTTATTCTGCTAGAAAACTTCTTCGTTAGGAGTCCGTTTGAGTCGCCGTTTGTGGCCCGTGGTTTTTTTTGATAAGTACTTTCATTATTTGGGAAAATCTCAAATTTTACAAAAATAGCAAATTTTCAGTTTGAGTCGGTTTTGGGTTTCTTCGATCCTCTCTTGTCGCAAAATATAGGATTTTTTCCCATGTCTATTTAAGAGTCTTCTAGTTATTGTGTAAGACAGTTGAATTTGAATATAATTATTTTATTGAACTTTTTCAAGTTTAATTCTGATATTTACTTACAGTCAAGAAACTTATTTTCACCCAAATTGCTAATTCTAGCTCAATTTTAACGACTCACAAAATATTAAGTGAAACTTATTATTGGAAATGCACATGTCGTTGAAATGGAGTGTTTGAGTAAAATAAGTTTTTACGGAAGATGTATGCATTTAAATCGGCCACGGCTAAAACGATGAGTCTTGAATTAATTCAATCAAATTTTTTCAGACACCGATACAAATGACCATATTATTATGCTTTTACACAGTATAATGCACTAGTTAGTTGGTAAGAATGAGACATTTGTTCCAAATGTTTTCTGCCCATGGATCTTCAAGGATTGCCATTGTCTTTTCCCAACAATCCTGACCAGTTTGAATAATGTCACGGCAACATGTAACATCCTTTTGGCTAGGCAAAGTCTTTGTCACAAGAAGTTGTGTCAAAGTGTATACACTCGATTGAGAAATTCTACATTTTTCGGGCCATGTAGCAGGTCCTTGTGGTGCTTGTGATGGAGAGCTTGTGAGACTGACACACTTGTCCCAAGTAATTTCCGCCCATGGATGAAGGTTAGCAAAAGCAGGAATATTTAGATCTTCAATCACCTACATTACCTTTTCCCAGCAATACTTCGTAGTTTGTACAATTTCTTTGCAACTGTTGATGGTGGTTTTTAGACAAGGGGTAAAATTGTAAAACCCCATGACCTAGTGTTACCCGCAACACATTGAATAAGAGCATTTAACTCATGCGTAAATAATTAATAGGGGTATTTTTTCAAAATACCAGATTAGGGTTTTCAACACAGAACCCTAATTCCAAAACCAAGCCGCATACTGCGCACCATGGCAACAATGCCAAAACCAAGCCGCATACTGCGCACCATGGAAACAATGCCAAACCAAGCCGCATACTGCGCACCATGGCAACAATCCCAAACCAAGCCGCATACTGCGCACCATGGCAACAATGCCAAACCAAGCCGCATACTGCGCACCATGGCAACAATGCCAAGCCGCATACTGCGCACTATGGCAACAATGCCAAAACCAAGCCGCATACTGCGCACCATGGCAACAATGCCAAACCAAGCCGCATACCGCGCACCATGGCAACAATGCCAAACCAAGCCGCATACTGCGCACCATGGCAACAATGCCAAGCCGCATACTGCGCACCATGGCAACAATGCCAAGCCAAGTCGCATACTGCGCACCATGGCAAACATGCCAAACCAAGCCGCACTCTCGCGCACCATGGCAACCATGCCAAAACAAGCCGCATACCGCGCACCATGGCAACCATGCCAAGCCAAGCCGCACTCGCGCACCGTGGCAACCATGCCAAACCAAGCCGCACCCGCGCACCATGGCAACAACGCCAAATTCCAAGCCGCTATGCCTTTGGCCCACGCCCAACATAGCGCCCTAGGTTTGCAAGACTTGCAACTAGGTCAACATGGCTGCACGTGCCATTGGCACATGCCAAAACGTGTCGCAAGCCATATTTCCAAGTCGTTATGACTTTGGCCCACGCCCAACATAGCGCCCTAGGTTTGCAAGACTTGCAACTAGGTCAACATGGCTGCACGTGCCATTGGCACATGCCAAAACTTGTCGCAAGCCATATTTCCAAGTCGCTATGACTTTGGCCCACGCCCAACATAGCGCCCTAGGTTTGCAAGACTTGCAACTAGGTCAACATGGCTGCACGTTCCATTGGCACATGCCAAAACGTGTCGCAAGCCATATTTCCAAGTCGCTATGACTTTGGCCCACGCCCAACATAGCGCCCTAGGTTTGCAAGACTTGCAACTAGGTCAACATGGATGCACGTGCCATTGGCACATGCCAAAACGTGTCGCAATCCATATTTCCAAGTCGCTATGACTTTGGCCCACGCCAAACATAGCGCCCTAGGCTTGCGAAACATGCAACTAGGTCAACGGCCATGCATGCCATTGGCACATGCCAACATGCTCACTAGCTAGTTTCCCTAGCAAAACCACGGCCCTAACGGCCACGCATGCCATTGGCACATGCCAACATGCTCGCTAGCTAGTTTCCCTAGCGAAATCACGGCCCTAACGGCCATGCATGCCATTGGCACATGCCAACATGCTCGCTAGCCGTTTCCCTATCAAAATCACGGCCCTAACGGCCACGCATGCCATTGGCACATGCCAACATGCTCGCTAGCTAGTTTCCCTATCAAGGTCACGGCCCTAACGGCCACGCATGTCATTGGCACATGCCAACATGCTCGCTAGCTAGTTTCCCTATCAAGGTCACGGCCCTAACGGCCACGCATGCCATTGGCACATGCCAACATGCTCGCTAGCTAGTTTCCCTATCAAGGTCACGGCCCTAACGGCCACGCATGCCATTGGCACATATGCTCGCTAGCTAGTTTCCCTATCAAGGTCACGGCCCTAATGGCCACGCATGCCATTGGCACATGCCAAACACACACGCTGGTAGCCTAACTTGCAAACCGTGCAACCTACCACCAAGGCATTCCGCACATGCCATTGGCACATGCCAAACACACACGCTGGTATCCTAACTTGCAAACCGTGCAACCTACCACCAAGGCATTCCGCACATGCCATCGGCACATGCCAAGCACACACGCTGGTAGCCCAACTTGCAAACCTTGCAAACTACCACCAAGGCATTCCGCACATGCCACACGCGCCACTAGCAGCGCCACTTGCACTCAAGATGCAACCAACACTCGAGACATCAACACAAACTGGGGGATGCTTCTTTAGGGTTTTGGTTTGGCGGTCACAAAGATGCAACAGTACACTACGCTCACATTAAGAAAGCGTGAAAAGGAATAAAGCGGTCAAATAAAAGAGGAAATAATGGTGAAAAACGTTTTCGCCCATTAAACCATGCGGTTACCACCTCCTCCCATTATTTCACCCTTTACTCTCTTCCTTCATGAGGCCAGTGGCACGTTTCAAACTCGACTTGTATAAATAGGTCTTACCTATGTCCACCGGACAACAAGTCTCGGTCAGAGAAATATACTACACTTACACTCTCGTAAAGGCAACTTTGCAAGCTCTCCCAAAAGCTTTCATCTCTTGCAAGCTTCCTAAGCTTTCAATTTCGATACAAGTCGAGATACTACTCTCCTCAACACCTTTATTTGCTTCCCTCCCCAAATCAACCCTTCTCCTCCACTTTGTGACCGAAGCAAGTCCGGAACTAGCCATTTCTTGGTTTAGGCCGGACTTGCGCATTGATCTCTCGAATCTATAAAGTGCTCACGTGCAAAGACATTTGTTTAGGGTTTGAACCAAGCCACTCACCTACCGAATTTACCGAAATCTACAGAAACGATTTTTACCCATAAACAATTGGCGACCACAATGGAGGATTGATCTATCGGCTACAATGTCGATGTCGATCTCGCTTCTTCACCCAGATGTCAAGATGGTAGGGAAGGCAACTCGATCCGACTCAACTACCAGCGACTCGGTTACGGCTGCAAAAACTACACGAGAAAACCGGGGACTCGTTGAAGATTCCACCGCCGATTGGGGACTTGCGACTCGACTCAACCGCCGTGACAACCTAAGTTATCGTTGTTAAAACTACAATTTAAAAACTAGGGACTCGCTGAAGACGCTACCAAAGAATTGGGGACTAATCTGGCGATGCTACAAAGAAAGCCGCCTTGCTACCAAAGAAAGCCGCCTTTTACTTGGAAAGAGGCGTGTTTGCAAGTGAGTAAATTTAGATTGGGCAAGACATATGATCTGTTTTTTTTTTAGGTTCTTAATAAAACCGCCATACTATTGCGTCTTGTGCCTATTGCTATCACACACTTTCATAAAAGCAATATTCCTTTCCCAAAACATAATCGAGTTATATTATCAAAACCATTCATCCCGAAATAATCCAACACCCTAAAAAGCTACCTATCTATCAAAGGTTAAGTTTTGAACCAGACATCCAATATGTCTTTCAAAAAAAAAAAAGAACCTAAATGAAAGTTTAACAGAGAAACGTTCAAGGAAAATCGTCCAACATAAGTCTTCTCTTCTTGGAGAAAGTCAGCTTTGCGTCTTCAAGAGCCGCTCTCTTCATAGTCAACATCTGGAAAGCTTTTCGAGTTCCATCTCCTGTCGGGGAGATCTCCTCGGCGGAAAGGCTTTCGATTGCTGCATATTTCAACTTTGGATCTCAGCAAGGCCTTCGACAAACCACGAAGTGTTGAACTCCTTTTCTACGCACACGCCGTGATGGTGCTCCCGGTCGGCAATAACGTCTTGAAACGGTGTGACCAGTCACCTCACGCATGTCCTCGATGGAAGACAAAGCCTCTTCCACA
>JAJJWW010011627.1:0-54159 GCA_023531295.1 Papaver armeniacum
GACGAGTCCGGAAAACTTAGTTGCTAAGGGTTATGAAGCTTCTGAGAATATGCGTTCTTGTTGATGTTGGGTTGGTGGTGGTTACAACGGTTTATTTGTAGGATTGCAAATAATGCATATGAGAAGATAATAATGGTGTTCTTTGGTGAGCTAAAGTTGAAGTGGCGGTAAAGTAGAATGGATATGCATAAATGTATGTTAGGAATCGAATGAATGATTAGAACTGCGAGGGAAGAACATAACAATGGCCTGAAAAATGGTCGGAATCGTGTAGAAATCGGCCAAAACTCATTCGAATTTCTGTTCAATTGAGTTGACTCACCGATTCAGATGATCCAATCTAGCACGGTTCTGTAATATTTAGTCGGTAGAGAGTCGGAGAAAGTGACTCGGTTGATTTCCTTGAAGGTTAGTCGACTCGGTGGACCTAACAAAGTCCCAAGTAACTAACGAGCATATTGAAGAAAACTTAGGCTACCAATTTTGTACAAAATTTCTATACAAAATATTTTTGCTAATGGGTTTGGTGGACAAGTAGATGGACATGGATTTGGAAGATTGTGAAGACTTGACCTAATGTTGGAAAGAGTAGCATCCTTTTGGAAATTGAAATAAAGGAAGAGTTTTTTCTTTCTCTGGGTTATATATTTAGCCGCCTTTCGCTGTGGGAAAATTTACGCTTCTTGTTTTCTAGGGTTTAGACATGATGCTTTCTTCTTTGCCTCTTGTTATGATCTCCAAAAACACACGTAGCTAGTTTATTCCATATCTATAGCTAATTTAGGGTTTATTATACGCTTGTATGCCAAAAAAGTAAATGTGAGTTTTGGAGATCAGAATTGTTATTCTTGGGTCATGTCATTTATGGTCAAGGTATTGTTGTCGATCCAAAGAAGATAGCGGCAGTAGTTAAGTGGAAATCCTAGAAGAATAAAAAATCAAGAGTGAAGAAAAGAAATAGTTTTGTGATGAAATTCAAGAGAAAATGTTTATTAAGGAAGACAAAAAGTCCAAAATGCCCTTGTTTCAAATTTAACTCGACACATAACCATAGCAGGTGTCGTTTTATAGCAAATTCAAGTTTAAAAAGTCTATTAACGTCCGTGCACGGTACGGGCAGGCTCACATATAAAGAGAGAAATATAGTTTCTCGAGGTAAAAACCAAGTGTTTCTCAAGCGAAACACAACGACAACTAGATTCACACTCCACATTGTGTTACTTCTAATCTTCCAATTCAAATGAATTGGGATCGCACCCTAATACTTTAAGAAAAGAATGCGGGTATTACATCAAAAAATGGAACCATTTTTCATAAACCAAAAGTGTTATTCTCTTTTCTTGATGTTGTTGTTTGTAAAAGGAGTATTATAATTAGATAAGTGTGGATCATTTTTAAATGGTTGCATGTCATCTATCTTGTAAGATTTACCATGTGGCTGATATCTTGTATTCCACACGTTTTGGTTAATTGTTTTGATAATATGAATAAAACTTTCATGTATTGTTTGATAAATCATAACCTTACTCTTGTTTACAAACTGGTTTCAACCCGTGCATCTCACATGGAAGCTTAGAGGATTTTGAACTTGTCAGTTGACCGAACTCCATGGCCGACTGGAAGCGAAAAAATTTTCGGGCCGTCACAGTTGTTATCAGAGCAAACGTTTCGATTTTCTTATGGATTTTTACTGTTTCACATATAGTATTTTCCGCAATTTTACTTTGTTATGATTGGAATCCCAAAGATTGGAGTGTTGAATTTCTGAAACTAGAGTTAAGAGTCTTCTTATTTTGGAATTTTGAGAAAAATAACAAGATACTGTGATATGTACTTGTTAGTATTGAGTAGTTACTAACAAGGTTAACTTGTTTTCAAGTTTATTTTGTTGATTTGGTTGTGCAAGTTCAGCAGCTGTTTGCTAAGAAGAAAAATGATCTCAATAAAGGAATTGAGATTCTAGAACAGAAAAGATGATCAAATTTGTGGAAGTGATTTGGAAACATCACAACTTCGAAGAGACAACTTGGGAGCTAGAATCCGAGATCCGCGAGAATCGTATGGAGTTATTAAGAGGTAACATTCGTAATTCTCATATATATTTTTTTAATTTCAAGACGAAATTTTTTTTAAGTGGGTAATGATGTAATACCCGCATTCTTTTTCTTAAAGTATTAGGGTGCGATCCCAATTCATTAGAATTGGAAGACTAGAAGTAACACAATGCAGAGTGTGAATCTAGTTGACGTTGTGTTTCGCTTGAGAAATAATTGGGTTTACGTGAGAAAATATATTTCTCTTTGTGTGAGCCTGCCCGTAGCATGCACGAACATTAATAGAGTTTTTAAACTTGAATTTACGACACCTACTATGGTTATGTGTCGAGTTAAAATTGAAAGAGAGGAATTTTGGACTTTTTATCTTCCTTAATAAACATTTTCTCTTGAATTTCATTACAAAATTATTTATTTTCTTCACTCCTAATTTTTTATTCTTCTACAGCTTAGAAAAGAAAATTGTATCACAAAAATTGAAAATTGAAACTTGAAACTTGTTTTACATCTTTTGATTCGATTGGTTTGCGTTAGATTCGTTTGCTACACAAAAGGTAGGGGGAATTCTTCTTTGAAATTGTTTTTGAATTAATTTTTATGATTTTAATTCTCTGATAGCATGTTCAATGAAATTTGAAGCTTCTTCATACTCTTATGATACTATATATGATGAATTTGAGATGTTTAAAACAAATTCATGCTTGTTCCATTTGATTTTGATTCTAGGGTTCGTAAGACAAGTCAGAGTTTTCTTATAATTTGATGTGAATACTATATAAGTTCTAAAAATTATCCATGGGTACTCTTAATATATTGGAATTGATCTTTACTTTCTCTTGAAAACTCAATCTAAAAGCAATTCAGGGATTTCTCGCTTGACTTTTTGTCCTGTTTTTGGGCTAGAATCTCACATGAGTTCATGTGACTCTTATTTTTAGTTATATTTTTTTATATGAAAGAGGGTCTTCTATTCTTTAAAATGAGATAAGAATCAATGAATTACGATAAGTAATGAAGTATGAGTGAATTTTGATTGTGAACTATCAAAACTGTAGGTTTCTACAAAGAGTTTTTATGCCTAACGTTTTCAGAGATTTTAGACCTTGTTACTGAGTTTATTATTTTGATAGATTGACTTTTTTTTCTTTCAAATGATCCAAGAACCAATGGATTTGGATGAGTAATGAAGCTTTGTGTGAATTTTCAAGTGAAGACTACTAAATCGGAGGTTTCTTGTAACATTTTTATTGTCGAGGTTTTTATTGAAGTGATTTAGACTTGTTCCTGAATTTTTTATTTTTGCTCATATTTTTTTTTATATGATAGCTTATCCTTTATTATTTAAAATGAGATAAGAAACACCCATTTTTATTGTGTAATGAGTCCTACACAAAATTTTGAACACAGGCTATCCAAACTGAAAACTTTTGAACTTGGAGTTGATGTCCTGTTTTATTGAGGTTTTTCAACACAGCTACGTTCCTCGTTACTTTTGGTTATCATTTTTGTGTCCAATTGGGTTTTCTCAGATTTCTAATGAAACCAAAATTACTGAATTTCATTGTGTAATGAATTTTACACGAATTTTTGAATATAGACTGCTGAAACTGCGATTTCTGAAAAACATAAATTTTGTCCAGTTTTATTGAGGTACTTTTACACATATATAAAACTCATTAATTTTTCCTAGAAATTTACATGAAATTTACTCTTCAAAATGAGCCAAGAAACACTTGATTTCAATAAGTAACGAGTTCTACAGAGTTTTTTCGAGTACAGATTACGCCAGCTGAAACTTCTGAAATTTTTGTTGTTGTTTTACACCTGCATCTTTGGTTATTCTAGCTACTGAATTTACTCTCTTTTTAGTAATATTTACCTGAATTGAAGCATTCTACAGTTATAAAGCTATAAGAATTGTTGAATTTCAGACTTGTATCAAGTCCTTTTAGAAATATTGAGGTTAAGTAGTTTGAAATGGATTTGTTACACAAGTACTTTGTTTTGGTGTGTTTGATAGTTTAGAGTTAATGCCCAACAATGTAATTTGATACTTCCTTGTAATTTAAATCTTTTTCTATGCAAGGTAAGTTGTTTTCATGTATTATGAATCGACGGTTGGGATGGTTTGATGGTTACTCATATTTAACGTTGTTTGTAACGTATCCATCGATTGTGTTGAGCACTTCTTTTGTTTGAATTCTACTACTGATATTGTCTGGCCCTATTGGGGAAATCCATGATAATGTTGACCTGTGGAAGATCGTCTGGGACGATAGGATGGTTTTCTGATAAACCTCGACATCTAGTTGAACCCTCTCAGTAGAATATTTTGATTTGTTTATGCATTAGATGAATTCAATTGTGTATTGCGTTATAAAGCCTTCGACACTTTGTTAAATGTGTTCTCAGCAACTTTGTGTAATGTTTATGCTTTAATCGATTTAATAACTCATTTTAATCCTTACTTGGGCATTGCTTGTTTTTATGCATTCCTCTACTGGTTTGTGGCTCACCTGTTTTGTTTTATTTTCCACAGAGTATGAGAGCGGCTTGAGGTAGTAAGCTTGTGAAGGCTTGGTGCGTAAAGCTTTTGGGGTACAGAGTGAGTATGCTCACTTTGTTTACGTATATTCTCATGTGTAATCTGGTTTGATTTTGAAAAACAGTATCATCATTTCTTATTGTTGTGTTATGAAGTAAGATGTGTTGTAATTTTATAGGGTGTTTAGAAACTTGTTAGTTTACTATAAAGATATATGTAATCCTTTTTTCCACCATTTTTGGGTTATGAGGCTATTGTAAATGAACTACTTTCTTGGTACTGTGTAATAACGTTATACTAATCTAGCATTACTCTAGTTTGAAATTAGAGGTGTGTGTGACATGTTAAAAAGTTTGACATCAGTTAACTTTTTAAGTTTACATTACGGTTTCCATAGTTCATTTCTTGTTAACTAGTCAATGAAAATAAATATCTTTTTGCTTTATTTATTAAAAACATATGTCATACTCTTGTTTCAACTGTTTTCACCCCACATGGCAGTTCGGGAGTTTTGGAACTTGTCGATTGACTGAACTCCACGGTCAATCGGAAGCGATAAAAATTTCTGGACTGTCACGCAAAAGTGATAATCATTCAATAAAAGTAGTGTGATATGATTAAGGATGGTAATGATACTTCTTGTAATCATATGTATAATTTGATCTTTGTCCGAATTATCCGCACATTGTATGTCAATTGCATTGATTAGCCTAATTTCATAAATCTTAATGCTTTTTGGGAATTGTACTGGATTAGCACAATGTGTTAGGATATTCTCTAGGTAGAATTCATACGTGCGTCGTTTTAAATGTAAGTGTGTTGACTTAGGAAATTTACGGAGTATTATTGCATTGGATATGAACCCCAAACGTCAGAGACTATTATATATAAAGGTTTTTCATAAACTGTTGAACTAGAAGAAAAAAGATGTTTATAACTTTTATTTTCTAAACATGACTGAAAAAACTTGAAACTAGTAGTGGAAGTAAGTAAACAATGGCGAGAGACGACAACCTTGATTGTTTTGAACATAGGGTGTCCAAAACGAGCATGAAAATTTTGTAGAGAGGTGCGTTCACCAACCATAGCCGTAATGGGTGAAGAAAAAAGGCCTAAAGTGTAGAGTCTATTTTTAAGTTTACCCTGAAATACTACCTTCCCTGTAATTTGATCGTTCATAAGACAAGATTTATTTTTAAACTAAAAAATAACTTTGTTATTTCGGCAAAATTGATATACGGAAAGAAGGTGTCGGGATAGATATGGAACATGTAAAACATTTTACGGTAGGGGGTGGATAGTATAGCATGGGTAGGTTTAATCCACTAGCAATCCTTACCTGTTCAGGATCCAAGTATCCAAACGAGCGAGAAAGATTACCCAAAATATTTGTGTTATAGCATAACTCGGTTGAACTCACCAAACGTTGGTATGTCAAGTTTGGTTGTCATATTTTAGTATCAAAACTCATCTAGAGACGCTTGATTAAATACTAGAGTCAACTTCATTTAGGATAGACTAGAAAGTCTAGGAATATTGAGACATAAAAGTATTACTCCGAAGACCTAAACAATATGAAGAAGTAACGAACTAAAACAACGACATCATCCTTCCACTTGAGGTTAATAATATTGACTTGAACTGCTCTATTCTAACGTATTTTTCAAGTCGTGCCATATTGAAAACATAATATTAAGCCGTATATATTGTACATATTTTATATAATACTCTAGTGATGTGACATGATCATAATAGTATGAACATAGTATTAAGGAATTAGAATACGAAGTATAACGCTTATCTTTTGAACTTCATAGATTCGACATCGACATAATCTTGTATATAGTGTTACGATTATGTGAATGGGTTATGGTGAACATTTCATCCTAGGAAACAATGTTTTATATTTGTTTAAAGGAAGTACATTCATGAACTTGTTTTGTAAATCGAAAGGGAAATCAATATGCTTATTAGTACGAGTATTCATTGCATATATTTGGATGGCCAATATGTGTGAGTTGGCGAACCGATCCTAACTCGAGGTTAAGTATCTTGGTATAACTGATCACAATGCCTAGACTTATGATTTGGTATGACCATTCTTGGTAATTGGTGTAACTGATCCTAAGTAATCACTATGAGATGGTATGATCGATCCTTGTAATTGGTGTGACCGATCCCAGTAATTGGTGTGACCGATCATAAGTGTTGTGTGACTGATCCTTGTAATTAGTGTAACCGATCCTGGTAACTGGTGTGACCGATCACAAGTAGATACCATGGGTAGATGGAACCGATCCTAGTGACTACTGTGACCGATCACAAGTAGGTACCGTATTTAAGTATAACCGAGCCTAGTGATTGGTATCACCGATCCGAACCCATGTATATGAATTGGAAGGACCGATCATAACTAACCATTGTGATTTGGTATGACCAATCACGTAGTAGTATTGGAATGCAGGCAAACCAATTCTAAACTTGTTTGGAAGTGTACTATAAACGATTCCAAGAAAACAAATCCATGTAAATATGAAATAAGAATTTGCAGTGAAAAGATGTCAACATACTTTGAACACGAGCACTAACTCTTATAATTTATTGTTCAAAGATATTCCTTGATACTTGTTTCGATCTTGTGCCGAAATAAATTAAGAATCAAGGTTTTTGATTTTATATGCTTTAGTTACCAACAATTAATGCATAGCTCTAGAGAATAAAAAATAGTAATGTGCATTTACTAATTGGAGATTTTCTATTGAGAGATTTCGGAAATGTTGGACCAACATTTACTGGAATTAGGAAAACCAAATTTTGTCATTCATTGCATATCTTGAGAATATTTTCGGTTTTGGAAATTCCTTGGTGTCGAGACATCCTTGATGAATAAATACCTAAGTTTGCATTTCTAGCAAACCGTAAAGAGCAATATCGCAGCAACCTTCACTTGCGAATTATTACGCAACATAATAATATTGCGAAGAAATATTAGAAACGACGCAACAAATGACATTAGCTTAAATATGAGAAAGGTGTGACGATTCCGCAAGAGTCAAGAAGACTTACGAAGACTAACATTTGTAAGAGTCACGAAATGTCGCAAGGTAATTCTCGAAATTAAGGGAAATATTAGTTGTACATGATTTGTCATCCACTATGTAATATCCCTATATAAAGAGAAAGGCGGGGAGAGAGAAAAGGGGGGGATAGACATTTTTGTAAAGGAGAGGAGACACATTTTTGGAGAGGGCACATTTTGTAGAGAGAGAGAGTTTATTTTCTTTATTATCTTCTTCCTCAAAACTAGATCTAGAAAGCTCCAAATACTCATTAATGGAGATTCTAAATGTAAACTCATGTAATTACAAAAATCACTAATAAAGAACCATGGATGTAGATCACATTGATCGGACCATGTACAAAATCTTGTGTCTCCATTTATAATTTTAGCACTTAAATCTTTATTTTGATTATGAAATAGATTTAGATCTAGAAAATATTATAAGGGGGTGTGTTGTGGGATTTCCGCAACTACATTTTTGGCGCTAGAAACGAGGGAAGAGTAAAGGATTTATCCTTCTCGTAATTTGTTGGTTCAAGAAGTTTCCATGAAGATTAATTATTGTTCATATATTTCCGGATCTACAAAGTTTAAGTTCAAAATGGAAATTTCATGGAAGAAATCACACTTTCGGGGGAGTAAACATCATCAACAATTCAAAGATATGAAAAGAATAAGAGAAAAAAATTAGTTTCTCGTGGTGAAATTCACTAAGAAAACCAAGGTTCCAATGGAAGATTTCCATGTTCGGAGAAAAAGCAAGAGGCAAATTTGAAGGAAATAAAGGAAGAACGAAGATAAGGATAAGAACAAAACGTTGTGATTTCTATCACAAACAAAAATTCGCATGATGGTTTGAGTTGGAGCGAATAAGCAAGAGGTCACGGGGTTCGAATTCGCAGAGACACATATTTTTATTTTTCGGTGGCGAATAAGAGAATAAAGAAAAAGTTATGAGTTAATTTCACAGAGGAGTTCTTGAACAGTTGGTCCAAAGAGCAATATATGCGTTCGTGGTCGCAAGTTCGAATTCACTTGCGAGCATAATTTTCTTCTTTTTAAAGAGGGGAAAAAATGGATAATTTCGCAAGGTTGTTTCATTATTTTGCAAACGAGAGGCAGCACAATTGGTTATTTGCGAAGTTAATGAGTTCATGGTCGCAAGTTCAAATCCCAACGAACATGTATTTTTCGCATGGATTTTTCGAAACAGTATTTCGCAAGAAGAAAGTAAGTGATTATTTCGCAGAAACACTTCGTAGAGGCAGGGCTAGCACAGTTGGTCAGGAGACATGAATGCAAGCAGCAGGTCGCAGGATCAATTCTTGCTTCTCGCACATTTATTTTTTGTTATGCGAAATTTTGCACGAACTTTGATTATTTCGCAAAGAAGAAAGTTGATGATAATTTCGCAAGAAAGGGTTAGAAAAGTTGGTATGGTGCGAGAAAATCCAAGAAGCATGTCAAGGGTTCAAATCTCATTTCTCACACTTCTTTTTGCTGCGAGATAATTATATTTTGTGCGACGTTTATACATTTCAAGGATGCTAGCTTCGCAAGCAAATAATATACTTCGCAAGAGACAACAACAACAGTGAATCACATAAAAGCTAAGTACCACTTTCTTTGAACATTTTACTTTTACAGAAAATAAAAGATTTTTGATTTTATTTACAAAAGGCGAGATAATCGCAGAATTACGAGAAATTTTAATTACAAAGATTCCACAATTACAAAAGAAAGCGAGAAAAATCTCGCAGATCAATTTATATATTTCCCTTAAATACTTGCTTTGTTTCAAATGAGAATGATATCCAACATGGAGAGTAGTAGCGGGCAAACCTTTGTGGCGTACACTCTAGTTCGCGAACAATATTCGCAAGAGGCAATGTACCTAAAGTGCGTCATATAAGGGGTACCTATTAGGATCATTTCCATGAAAGATGTTTATCGGATGAGACGAAACAAGTTATACAAAGGAAATCAAAACAAAGAAAAACGATTTGAACTTGCAATTAAATGAATGTTTTTGATAAAAGAAATGTTGAATACTAATATAAATTCTTATTTGCATTACAGCATAGCATGAGGCAAAGAACATGGAGCGAGAGTTTCGCATGATGGATTCGCAATACTTCTTATATTTAGAGGATTGAGTACTTCTTATACTTCAAGGGTTGATACTTCTTATTTATTTAGCAAAGCTTCGGAACTCCGCAAAAGAATAGAGGCAAGTACGTACTTTTCAAGAAAAGTATTCTTTCACGTAGTTCCTTCATCAACAAAGATCAAAGACTATTAAAACAACGGATTTTTCCTTAAAGATCGCTCTTCAAGCAATATTCAAGGAAAAAGAGGCAAGATGTAGGAGCAGAATATCGCAGCAACCTTCACTTGCGAATTATTAACGACGCAACATAATAATATCGCAGAAGAAATATTAGAAACGACGCAACAAATGACATTAGCTTAAATATGAGAAAGGTGTGACGATTCTTCGAAGAGTCAAGAAGACTTGCGAAGACTAACATTTGTAGACCTGCGAAATGTCGCAAGGTAAATCCGAAATTAAGGGAAATATTAGTTGTACATGAGCTGTCATCCACTATGTAATATCCTATATAAAGAGAAAGGCAGGAGAGAGAAAAGGGGGGGATAGACATTTTTGTAAAGGAGAGGAGACACATTTTTGAGAGGGCACATTTTGTAGAGAGAGAGAGTTTGTTTTCTTTATCATCTTCTGCCTCAAAACTAGATCTAGAAAGCTCCAAATACTCATTAATGGAGATTCTAAATGTAAACTCATGTAATTACAAAAATCACTAATAAAGAACCATGGATGTAGATCACATTGATCGAACCATGTAAAAAATTTTGTGTCTCCATTTATAATTTTAGCACTTAAATCTTTATTTTGATTATGAAATAGATTTAGATCTAGAAAATATTATAAGGGGTGTGTTGTGGGATTTCCGCAACTACATTTTTTGGCGCTAGAAACGGGGAGGAGTAAAGGATTTATCCTTCCGTAATTTGTTGGTTCAAGAAGTTTCCATGAAGATTAATTATTGTTCATATTTTTCCAGGATCTACAAAGTTTAAGTTCAAAATGGAAATTTCATGGAAGAAATCACACTGAGGAGTAAACATCATCAACAATTCAAAGATATGAAAAGAATAAGAAAAAAAATTAGTTTACATGGTGAAATTCACGGAAGAAAACCAAGGTTCCAATGGAAGATTTCCATGTTCGTGGAGAAAAGCAAGAGGCAAATTGCTGAAGGAAATAAAGGAAGAACGAAGATAAGGATAAGAACAAAAACGCTGTGATTTCTATCACAAACAAAAATTCGCACGAGATGGTTTGAGTTGGAGCGAATAAGCAAGAGGTCACGGGTTCGAATTCGCAGAGACACATATTTTTATTTTCAGTGGCGAATAAGAGAATAAAGAAAAAAGTTATGAGTTAATTTCGCGAGAGGAGTTCTTGAACAGTTGGTCCAAAGAGCAATATATGCGTTCGTGGTCGCAAGTTCGAATTCACTTGCGAGCATAATTTTCTTCTTTTTAAAGAGGGGAAAAAATGGATAATTTCGCAAGGTTGTTTCATTATTTTGCAAACGAGAGGCAGCACAATTGGTTATTTGCGAAGTTAATGAGTTCATGGTCGCAAGTTCAAATCCCAACGAACATGTATTTTTCGCATGGATTTTTCGAAACAGTATTTCGCAAGAAGAAAGTAAGTGATTATTTCGCAGAAACACTTCGTAGAGGCAGGGCTAGCACAGTTGGTCAGGAGACATGAATGCAAGCAGCAGGTCGCAGGATCAATTCTTGCTTCTCGCACATTTATTTTTGTTATGCGAAATTTTGCACGAACTTTGATTATTTCGCAAAGAAGAAAGTTGATGATAATTTCGCAAGAAAGGGTTAGAAAAGTTGGTATGGTGTGAGAAAATCCAAGAAGCATGTCAAGGGTTCAAATCTCATTTCTCACACTTCTTTTTTTGCTGCGAGATAATTATATTTTGTGCGACGTTTATACATTTCAAGGATGCTAGCCGCAAGCAAATAATATACTTCGCAAGAGACAACAACAACGAGTGAATCACATAAAAGCTAAGTACCACTTTCTTTGAACATTTTACTTTTCAGAAAATAAAAGATTTTTGATTTTATTTACAAAAGGCGAGATAATCGCAGAATTAAAATTTCGTAATTACAAAGATTCCACAATTACAAAAGAAAGCGAGAAAAATCTCGCACGAGATCAATTTATATATTTCCCTTAAATACTTGCTTTGTTTCAAATGAGAATGATATCCAACATGGAGAGTAGTAGCGGGCAAACCTTTGTGGCGTACACTCTAGTTCGCGAACAATATTCGTAAGAGGCAATGTACCTAAGTGCGTCATATAAGGGGGTACCTATTAGGATCATTTCCATGAAAGATGTTTATCGGATGAGACGAAACAAGTTATACAAAGGAAATCAAAACAAAGAAAAACGATTTGAACTTGCAATTAAATGAATGTTTTTGATAAAAGAAATGTTGAATACTAATTTAAATTCTTATTTGCATTACAGCATAGCATGGGGCAAAGAACATGGAGCGAGAGTTTCGCATGATGGATTCGCAATACTTCTTATATTTAGAGGATTGAGTACTTCTTATACTTCAAGGGTTGATACTTCTTATTTATTTCGCAAAGCTTCGGAACAATCAAAAAGAATAGATCCAAGTACGTACTTTTCAAGAAAAGTATTCTTTCGCGTAGTTCCTTCATCAACAAAGATCAAAGACTATTAAAACGACGGATTTTTCCTTAAAGATCGCTCTTCAAGCAATATTCAAGGAAAAAGAGGCAAGATGTAGGAGCAGAATATCGCAGCAACCTTCACTTGCGAATTATTAACGACGCAACATAATAATGTCGCAGAAGAAATATTAAACGCAGCGCAACAAATGACATTAGCTTAACTATGAGAAAGGTGTGACGATTACGCGAAGAGTCAAGAAGACTTGCGAAGACTAACATTTGTAGACTGCGAAATGTCGCAAGGTAATTCTGAAATTAAGGGAAATATTAGTTGTACATGAGCTGTCATCCACTATGTAATATCCTATATAAAGAGAAAGGCAGGAGAGAGAAAAGGGGGGGATAGACATTTTTGTAAAGGAGAGGAGACACATTTTTGGAGAGGGCACATTTTGTAGAGAGAGAGAGTTTATTTTCTTTATCATCTTCTTCCTCAAAACTAGATCTAAAAAGCTCCAAATACTCATTAATGGAGATTCTAAATGTAAACTCATGTAATTACAAAAATCACTAATAAAGAACCATGGATGTAGATCACATTGATCAACCATGTAAAAAATCTTGTGTCTCCATTTATAATTTTAGCACTTAAATCTCTATTTTGATTATGAAATAGATTTAGATCTAGAAAATATTATAAGGGGTGTGTTGTTGGATTTCCTGCAACTACACAAACTATCCCTAAGATCCAGGCAAACTTCATTTCTTGTTGTTTGGTGGAGCCGACTATTCGGAGAGGAAAGTATCCCAATTAGGTGAAATCTCTTACGATCGCTCGTTTAAATACTTCAGGATCAAGAAGCTTTACGAGTACACTGTTGGTGGGAAACTAGATAATTGCGGTGTTATTAGTTTTCGATTTGATTTGATTAGCTAACGTTTGTTGAAACTATGATTGCACCTAGTTTCTTTGTGCATGAGAATCTTCTCTTCTGATATAAGATTCACTCTAACTAGATCAAAGTATCGACGGGATCTTTAGAACTATTGTTAGATCTAAAGATATCTTGTGATAATCCATTATTAACAGACTCCATTCTGTGCGTGATTGATCACAAGAGATTCAAGTGGTGTTATGCGGGTTTGAATATAAAAGAAGATGAAGAAGATGAAGAAGAAGATTTCTTATTAGTTTTCGTATCTTGTGGATTTTGTGTACAAACCTTGATCGGTTGGGATCCAACTAGAATCGATTTATCTTTGATAGATCTGATTGATTAGTTGCATGAGATTGGCATTCTCTATATTTCTCTTTGAGATCTATATATTGATTGAGTGTGAATCTATACTTGACTATTTCAGTAGTTAAAGTTAGATTGATCGAACCAGACAAAGGATTTTATCAGATTAAAAGAAAGAGCCTTTGTCAACGACTCATCTATATCTTGTAGCAAGATTGATTAGAGTGGTTACCAAACATATTCTTCATTTTCTGTTTGGAATAAGATCCAAAGGACTGCTATTCACGTGTGTGACTCTAGAAGTCGAAGGCGCATGGATACTGAGGGAACTAAGTAGCTTGGGGTAGTCTACTTGGTCTCAACTATACGAAGTTGGTATTAGAATTTGTATATCGGTTTAATTCTGAGATTATTCAAAACTGGACTAGATCCCGGGGTTTTTTTCTTCTACATTGCGGTTTCCTCGTTGACAAAATCTTTTTGTGTCTTTTACTTTGATTTCCGCATTCTTGTACGTTAACTCTGCAATACTTAATTATAGAGTTTGGTTATTACCGAACCTATTATCAAATAGCACACTTTGTTGTCGTATTGTCTCGATCTTGTATCCATAGTCAATCACACAAGTAATCTTGTTGTTGTATTGTCTCGATCTCGTATCCATATACAATCACACGAAGTGTGAACCAGAATCGTAGTATTGTCTCGACTTTGTCCATAGACGATCACCTTAGGTAGAGGACTTATAGGTTGAATCAAAAATATTGTGGTGTATTTGGGTACCCTCGTTTTTTCAATTTGTCATGTGAATGGTTGCGTCACTGTTAGACAACCAATTATATATGCATTCCAAGTGTAGGCTTGCAGCATAGGAGGACGGAGGTGGTGGTGATGGTCGATAGCTTTTTTGAGAGACTTCATGTGTGGTAGCTTAACGGTTTTGTCAATCAGAGGCAATATGATAAGGTTTATCGCATATATGACAAACAACCATGGAATTGTTATTCATGATGGACTGGTTGGTTGTAGAGACGAGCAACATTAGCCTCTGAGAACACTAACTTGAGATTCTGTTAGAAGAGATTAATTTTTAGCATCGAGACGAATATCATATGTCATTAAAAGTTTTCAAAAGCTTTCAAAGGCTTTCAGAGAAAAGGAAGACACAATTGTAGTCAAAGATGCAACAATTGACTCACAATTAGAGTTAAGACCATCGAGTATTGCGTGACGAAGTTTCATCTCTGGTATGGTTTGTACACCAACAAGACCAAGATAATGCGCCATGGTCTGATTCCCTAACAAGTTGTAATTCTTGCTTTAAGTGGAGCAAATTTACTTCTGTTTTGGAAGTAAAAAAAAATAATCAAGAGACCCTTATGCATCGGAACATGAAATACACTTGCAAACCTTATCAAGATTTGGTTGTCTTAGAGATGAGAAAATCTATCGATAATGAGTTTTTCTCTGTGAATCCAGTGAGAAAACATTATGAAGAGCATTAGCAAAATTTTCAAGGTTATAGCCTTACAGAATATTTAGAAATTGTGCCTTACATAAAAGATGAGCATTCAAGTTTTGATATAATATCATTACGAACTTAGGCAAATGGGACATCAAAATATGGGGAAGGTGTAATATTGGTTGAAGAAGATGAATTAGGACCGGCCATAGGATCGATTAAAAGGATGACATCAAGTGAGAATGATATAATCTTGGTTTCTCAATGGATGAGAAATCCCCACCCAAAAATACACAAAACTTATATTGGTTGATTACATAATCAAGCTGTGATATCTACAGGAGTAAATACACAATACAAATTTACAAACGCATAGAAAGGAAACTAAATATTAAGGGGAGACTTATTGTATTTTTTTTTTTTTTTGGTTTCACCTATTTGTCACCCACGCTTTTCCTATTTGCCACCCACTTTAAAAAATTTAACAATTTCATTTTTTCAATTCTACTTTTTCCTATTTACCACCTATACAAAGTCAAATATATTTGACTTAACTTTAACCATTTTTATTTGTCTTCTAATAAACTCTTAAACCCTAAATTAGAATTTTGCTTAACCATTAATGTTCAACAAAAACTTATGATTTGCTTATCAATACAGTTCCCTTACTCACGTTAATGACATCCAATGATCCAAATGATATAGAAAGGATTGTTGTGTTAGTTTAACTTTCATACTTGGCCTTTAAACCAACAGTACGGACATTAGGCAAAGAGAAGTGATGAACAGAAGCCTCTCCCTGTATGTCCATTAACGAATACAAGTCCATTAATTAATCAAATTGATTAAGCAAATTTTTCCATTAACGAATCATCTCCACTAGAAGTCGTCCATTAACGAAACAAATTGACTAAGCAAAAATAAATTTCAAAAAAAAAAAAAGTTGGGGAAGATCGGTGGTCGGAGATGGTGGGGGTGGAAGAAATGGGGAGAAAGTGGGAGAACAAGAATATTGGAGTATATTATTTTTTTTGGGTTAGTTTTTAGGGTTAAATATTTGAGTGGTTTTAGGGTTGGATGTGAATAAAAAGTCAAGAAGTAGTATTTAGGAGATATTCTAAATTATATGAGTGGTAAATAGGATAAATGGGTGTGGCAATTAAGGTGGGTGGTAAATAGGAATAGTGTGGGTGGCAAATAGGTGGAATCTTTTTTTTGGACGTGAGTTGTGAAAAGATTAAAGAATAAAAAACACATACTTCATAAAAGATAACAAAAGTAGTTTAGTAAAACAATATTTATATTAAAATAATTACAATATTTATATTTATAAGAGAAATATTTTACTAAAAAGATATGTACAATCAGACCAAATATAAACTATATAATTACAAAATATATAATGTCTTCTATTGAACTACAATGGGCTGCCTGCATAGTTGGCAATTCCGACTTGCTTCTCCCATGTTACAGAAGACCCTGATTAAGCATGTTTGGTGGAATAGGTGTCCGCAGGATGGTATCTTGCGGACTCTTATTCCAACCCAGCTCATAATTCCGCAGTTAAACCTATGCCCACAAACAATACATCTATCATTTAGGGCTGTTTTGGGATCAAATCTAAGTAAGGGAATTCCTCTCCGCAATTGATTCAGATCCGGGGAGAGTATTGAATCCACATAAAAAATGTCCCGGAGTATGTTCATATTTTCATTGTAGGCTAATTGTAAATCTCTCTTGAAATAGACACAAAGTATTAACCCAATAATGAAAGCAGCGAATAGAAGGCCTATGAAAATGGATGCGGTATGGTGTTCTGAAGCCCATTTGAGCACGGTTCTCCAACTCTCGACGTCGGTATACATCCCTGATCTCTGTAAATAAGAAATTACTGTAAATATAATATTTTACCAAAAAATAAAAATACTAAATTACCGCTAATCTGGAAAAAGAAATATTGTATATATATCTATTTGGGAGCAGATCGGGTGACTTTGTACGTCAATTTTCTACCTTAGATTCTATTGAATTTAACGTTCAAAATTACTAACTCAAAATTTTCTACCTTAGTAAAGACCGAGAAGAAAACATAGTTTACTTCACTGTTAACTCAAAATTTTCTACCTCAAAATTACTCTATCTGAGCCGATATTTTTTTGTACAAAGTTTACTTCACTGTTAACATAGAATAGGACACTGTTGCTTCAAAAAAAAAAAAAAGAAAAAAAAAGAATAGGACACTGAGAAATAGTGTAATACAGTTTTAACCTAAAAACAAATGAAAGATCATCTTCTGTTCTCAAATACTCACCATGAACCTTCCAACCTAACCTCTCAAAACACGAATCCTAATATCCTATAGAATACATTATGTTTAGCGTTATCTGTTAGTAAACTCAACGAATAGTAAAATGGAAACATAGAATAGGGCCATCATAAACTAACGTGCAAAATTAAGTGAAAAAAAAATCAAGATCAAGTCATGGGATCCGTTCCCTCCTATTTAAAAAATTTAATTACATAAGAAAATAAAACATTTCTTGAATTACCTTTTTATAAGATATATAAACTTTTAAAGTACGATTTGTCTGCTACCTTAATTCTTCTTGAAAGAGTAAAAACCTGCAGTTACAAGAAGAGATAATGCTGTTGAAGAGCGTTTAAATTCTAAGAAGACCTTCTCAGTGAATTTGACAATCAGTTTGTACCTAACAAAGTAACAATCATACTAGATAAGCAAAATAAAGAACAAAAATTCGCAGGCTTGAATGAAACTAAACATTTTTTTTATCAAAAAAATCCTCCTAGTGAGCTTTGAGTATAAAAAATGAAATTTATCAATAAAATCCCCTAATGAGCTTTGCCTTAAAGAAATGAAATTAAATACATTGAAGAGTTAAAACAAGAAAGGCTAGAAATTTGATTATGCTATCACGTTATTAGTGAACTATCGTCGGAAGACAACCTCTTGAGAACATTAATATAAGATGAGAACATAGAATGCTCTGGTGACGAACATGTTTATTGGAGATTATGTATAAGATGAGAATTTTTCATTATTGTATATTTGTACGAGAGTAGTATGGTCTTACGTCGAAAGCGCCAAATGATGATTTCTTTAATGAATTGAGAAGATAGATGGAAAACTGCACATAAAAAAAAGAAGAGGTTATCGATCAAAAGAATAGTAAAAAGAGATCTAGGTTCCGTTCTGTGTGGAAAAAAAGTAAAGAAAAATAATAGAAAACAAGAAGGCATGCGAGGCTTGAGAAGAAAAAAAATGGAAAATTAAATGTATCATACCGAGCTGAAGATAAAGGTTGTCTGCTGTTCTCGTTGGTGAAGACTTGGTTCTTGAAGATGATTATTGAATGAATGATGGGAAGGAAGAACGAGTTGTTGGTGGTACTAACTCCTGATAATTGTAGCTTCTGGTCACATAAAACCCCTTATCACTGAACAAAAAGAAATGACTAATATATGGACTACATAGAGTTAAACTTTTCTAAAGTAATGTTTAATTACTTGATTGCAGAACTTTGAAACCCTTCTTTCCTGTTTGTGTAACCTTACATAACTCTGAAACCCTTCTTTCTTTTATGTAACCTTCCTGAGACAGCAAGATGCCTGAACGGAACGATAGTTAAGTGAAATCTTTTTGATTATGCCTGAATGGTTTTTTCAAAAGATTTGCCCTTCTTTCCTTTTTGTAATCTGGAAAGACATTAGCTTAGTGTAAGTGAACTTTAGCTTAGAACGTGGAACTTATATAGTCATCAATTAGTTTTTTTTTTTGAACTCTAAAGATATCTTTTCTTTCGCTCTTTTATGCCTTCGAGCTGTATTCGAGTCACTAAACCACAAAATATTATGCATTCCATGTAATTAGCATTTAATACATTGCGACTAGCTAATTATACCTGATCTCCCATCTAAACAAGCAACCCTGGATAATTGAAATTGCGCTAATACGGTAAGACAATGATTCATTTAATTTTGATTACGATATATTCATTTATAGTACTCTATTTTAAAGTTGTACACTCGAACCAGGTCTTACTCTACAGTAAACAGTTTTAGAAGATTGAATTGGAAAAAATAAAAATAAAAAACTTAATATTAAGATCTAAGACCATACACAATGCATGTGTGGTAGAAGGTAAACTAAAAGCTAAATTTAATTTTGAATTTGGATATAGCAAGCTACTGCTCATAGTGGACTATTTTTTATCAATTTCACGGATCATATCGGAGAAGGAGGGTGATGTTAGGCTAGTTTTCAAAGACATCCTCGTAGCGAAACTAACTCTCAAAGAGTGATCTACATATACCAGGAAAGCTCTCAAACCTACCTCGAGTTATAGCACATTTCTCAAACTTAGCATCGCATTAGGCCAGTTCTCATGACTACTCCGTGCATTATTACTAGATTTTGTAATTGCTATCTGGGAATGTCAAATTTGACATTTAACTATAGCATATGCTATGATTTAGCTTTAGCTTTAGCAAGGAGTAGCATGCATGCTATATTTTGGCAACATTGTGGATGGTCCAATTAAGAGAAAAAGGTTTTATTTTCTTCTGAGATGTCTTCTTTATGCCTTGTTGACTTGTTTTCTTAATGTATGTCACAGTTAAGTGAAAAATATACGCTCTCGTACTTACGTATTCTACAAAAAAAAAAAAAAAAAAAAATCAGCTTGAGAAGTTGTACGTGCACAAGCAATGGAGCAAGAAAAGACATTTTAAGGACATCCAAAAGTAAAGTGACTTTTGCAATGGGAAAACAGTATCATAAGCCGTATATTTGGCTCACAAAATGAACGAGCAGTTAGAAGTACTCCTTTTCATGCACGTAAATTAATTGGAGCATGCAAAGTATTATTGTGTTCATCTGTTTTGTGATGCTGTAATTTTGTATTTTTAGAGAAATAACAAACTAAGGATATATATACTTATCTCTCGAAAAATATTATTACAAACAAGCTGTCACATAGCAGGTGTCAACTATCCGAGATATGGTGACCCTTAACATACACATGAAGGTTATGATTGTGAACACGGAAATCACGTAGGCGTCCACGTGTTCACAAACAATCTCAGCGTGAATTGAATATACGCATTAAAGTGTGAATATAGCATAAAATACATAGGTAGATGTTGATTCATTGATCCAAACCCTGCGGGTTTGTCATGATCTCATCAACATCCAAAATGGTAGATCTAAGAAGTAAACACATAAATAAAGATATATGAATGCTAAACGTAAAGGAGACAATGATTTACGTGGTTCAGCACTAAGGCCTACATCCACGGGTCTGGGGATATTCACTATGAGGTAAATGGTTACAAGAATAGTCGCAAGACTTTTAGTGTTCATCAAACCCACAGGTTGATGCTCATACTTACTTCTCACTGATTTCTCTCCTATTCTCTAGTTCTCTCCCAATGTTCCTCCCCCCCCTCCTGTTTGGAAGGGACATATATATAGCTAATTTTAAGTGGGTCCACCTGGAAAAGAGATGTTGAAGTCTTATCTTCTTGTGCTCTGTGCATAGTCCGCGGACTTCTTTATCATTCCGCGCCTTCTATAATTCCTATGTTCATTACGCTGACCAACCCCCGCTCTCTTCGTTGGTCATCTGACACGTGCCCTCTGAGCAGCACTAAATGCGAGTGGTTGGGGCGGTCCAGACTGCGCCAGGCGGTGTCAGTCTTCCCTTGTCACGTCTGTGTCAGTTGGACTTTCCCCAACCGTTGATTATACCTCACCTCGTGATGAGGTAAAGTGTAGCAGAGTAGCTCTTTGGTGTTACGTGGGGATACCTTCCTTTGATGCTCCTTCATCTTCGACCGTTGAACTTGACAGATGGCACGCCGCCTAGATCCTATGGATGCCCCTACGTGTCATCCACTTTTATGACGTGGCCTCCACGTGGGCTTTGCTAGTACACGTGGTGAGGGAGATAAATAAATGTACTTACAATGATTAAGCGGATTAGAAACTGAAACTTACCGTCATTAGTTTTTCTTTTGATGAACTCAAAAAAAAAAAGAGGATATATATATATATCTTTTCTTTTGCTCTTTTATGTCTTTGAGCTGTGGTTGAGTCAGTGCCACATAACTTACACTTTCGTGTGTTCCCTATTGAATAGCACTCAAGAAAACCCCTTTTAGGCGAATAATAAGAACTTACTAGTTGTAATCCTTGGTACTCAAAGAGTAGTGTACGTAAACCGAGTGTTTGTGCAAGTATACGAGTACATCTAACATCTCAGTTGATTATCTTGTTAGAAGAGCTCTGTAATTGAGCATGCTAGAAAGTAGAAACATAATCTTGTAAACTGTGTTTCCATGACTAGTACGCTATTGCTCTCGTCTCATGATCACTGGGTACGAAATTTGTTACTAGGTTTTCCGATGTCAAACTAGTATCTACAGAAAAAAAAATTAAACACACAATGGGCCATTAGCTACTCTACAATACTATTTTTCATATCTTGATCGAATTCCTCTTGTGGCTATTGATTAGCTAAAACTAATCTTTGATTGATAAACATACTATATGGCATTGCATAACATAGCATCTATATATTGTAGGGACAAATGGGTCCGCCGACCCCACTTGTTTTTGAAATCCCATCAATATAGGCTTATAATTTTGTAATTTACATGTCTTCATGGGGCAAATATGCTTGATAAAATTGAAATTTTATTTTTAATGGGGTCAGAATTATAAAATTAATACAAATGCATCGGATGTATGACGTAAAAACAAAAAAACAATCTAAATTACAATATCGAATTTAAATCCAATTTTTTTATGATTTGATTTTCACTTAGTTAATACTAAAAAGTCAATAAAATGTCAAAAAAAAAAAATCGGGCGGCCTTCGACCGCATACCAAATAGTATATACGGACTTTTACCATATGAATTTGCCCCCACTTGGGGAAAAGTAAACTCCGTCAACGATATTACATCATGACACATCCAATTGATTAACGTTCATATTTAATGTAGCATCATCTTCCCTTTGTCTTTTGCCCATCGTCATATGCCTTAGCTGTGACATCCATAATTCCAGGGTTGCTAATGGGGGGACCGGTTTGTTTGGGGTGTACCAAAATACAAATAAGACAAAACAACATTTGCCTTGGGGGTTGGTACACCCCAAGCAAATTGGTACCCCATTAGCGACCTTTCATAATTCGTATTAAGTTTTGATAAAAGGATTTGATAAAACTATTTTATGTTTCCTAGCAAACTCGTTAATCATAACAAACCAAATATATTTTGTGATATTTTTTTTTTTATAAGAAAGAAATTTTATTAATGACTTGCGTTTTGGTCTCCAGATAAGAGGTTACAAATTGCAGAATCAAAATCACTGAAAAGTTCAGTTGAAATTCTAGCTTCTCTAGATGACCTAGCAATAGCATTTGCTACTTGATTGTCATCTCGACTTACATAATCAAAAGTACATAAAGCAAAAGAGGAGCTCAAATGTTTAATCTCCTTTATTATATTCCTATTCTCCCCTTTGGATGAGAAGTGAATGACCATTTATGGATTGTATCACGAGCTTTGCATCTTCTCTATCTGGATCCTTGTATGATTCAAGCTTTTTGCCCATAATAACGCCTCACGTATAGCCATACACTCCACCGCCTCTGGACTTAGTGCTCCATTTTCATAGGTTCCTTTGGTGCCAATGCGGTGGTTGTAGAATTACGCATCATAATAACAGTGCCAAATTGATTAGAATCTGAATCAAAAGAGCCATCTAGATTGTATTTCAATATGCTTTCTAAAGGAGGTTTCCATCGGATAAGCGAGAGTTTGTTATAACAACATCATAAGATTCATGCATATGTGAGGCAAGATGATAATGGATTTTGTGTATAGAAGTGAAAGGGTTAAGAGTAATGCTGAAAAACCACATCACAACGATCCTTTCATATTATCCAAGCTCCAATCATCGAGTGTAAAGCTATTTCTCATCCTTAATTTGATTATACTTGAGAAAACCAACTTGTTACCCATTACGATACTGGTCTTTGCAATTTGTTCCCGATCAGTATCGATGTTGATATTAATTCCTCTCCCGGTATTCGCGGCATGTTTGCATTCAAGAAGAATGTGCTCAATTGTTTCGCATTATGGCCGCAAATATCACAGTTAACTTCAGATTGTTGTTGTACATAGCTCTCTTGTATTTAGATGAATGAAATCCTCTTATGCATTTTCATGCAAAGAGTTTAATCCTTTGTGCAGCTTTGCATCTCCAGTGTTTTCCATACTCTCTTATCTATTTTCTTCCTTCAACTCGAACATCACTTGTCATTGTAAGACATCCCATTTATAGGTTCTTTTTACAGAGAATACCCCATCCTTTGCAGGCATCCAAATTATGATGTCTTCTTTGCTTTTATCTATAAAGAGAGCTTGGATTTTAAGAGCAGTGTCAGCATCAAATAAGAAGTTAATTAGCTGAGTGTTCCACTGAGCTGCTCCGAGACCATTAACTCTTCCCTGATTCATAAAACCTATAATGATCATTTTGAGGAGAAGGTGGATGAAGCATACCAGGAATCCATCTGTCCCTCCAGATTTTTGTTTTTCTCCCATTATTGATTTCCATGAAGTAATTCTGCTGCACAATCTGTAGACCTTTTGAAATCCCATTCCAGACATAAGAGCAATTTTTTGCAGTAATAACTTAATGTAGTAAATCTCCATTTTTGAAGTATTTGCTTGATAGAGCTCTAGCCATTAAAGTGTCAGATTCACTGCAAATTCTCCAGGCCAATTTGGTGAGGAGAGCCAAATTCAGCTTTTCCAAGTCCCTAAAGGCAAGACCACCCATTTCAGTTGGTCTACAAATATTCATCCATGCTGTAGGATTATGTCCCCTACTAGAATGGTGTCCCCAAAAGAATTTCCTCTCAATGGATGTTAGGCTATTTTGAAGAAGAGTAGAAGGTAACTTAAAAGTTCCCTAGAACTACCCAAGGAATGCTATTATTCTCACTAATCTGTTGAATATAACCCCATTGTTCTTTCTTCTTAGTGTAGTTCGAAAAGCCATACATACAAGTTAAAAAACTCTCGGCTTACTTGGGTCAGCTTGGACTATAGCATTAAACATATTGTAATGAGAATCAACAATGTCACACATAAAACCATTCTTCCATAATAAAACTAGACCTCCGATAATCCTTCGAGTTCAATGTATCTCCAATTGGGATATTGATATTGTTTTAAGAGTGGTTGACATTTGTTCCTACTTATTTTTGTTTCACACGAAATATAATGTCAGGGTTTTGAGCTCAGATAAGATCACTTAAATGATTTCTAGTAGAAGCAGTTTTAAAACCTTGTACATTCCATGAAAGGATTTTCATATTTGCAAAAAGAAAAATAATGCAGACAACAAACAAATTATGAGAATTCTTAAGAATTTTAATATGCAAGGAGATTAAAATATAAATAAATAAGAGGGTGACAATGCAGATGTAAGAGTGACTAAAACCGAATGAGATAACAAAGAAACAAATATGAAAAGAGTGTATACCTGATTTTCCTTATCTACATTTACTTTTTGGTTATCTCCAGTGATGACCCTGTGAGATGCTGAGGAATATGCATTGGGAAGCATTATGGTACTGGTGGATTCAGGATTCTGGTCAGCTTCTTCACTTACTTCAGCTCTTTGTCTCTTGCCCAATCTATTCTCTTCTTCATTCTTACTTCCTGTTTCCTTAGCAAGAAGGAAATCCAAATTGACAACACCACTTTTAGGAGGTACAAAGACTGCAGTCTTCACTGTGGCCTTGGTGTTCTTCTTTGAGACAGGTTCCTTGCTTGTAGAAGTGATAGCAATACACTTCCTTACATTATTCATGTTCCCAAAAAAATAAGGTTTTTCATGGGCCTTTTCCAGAAAAATTTTTGCTTCTTTGCAAGCAACCTGACAATGCCTCGATCACATAACATTCTTTGCAGATGCCTCTTGGTTGTCTCTCATAAAAAAAAATTATCCAGCGCGAGAGACCAACATTAGTTATAGCTTTAACTCCTCTTCTCAATGGATTTGTCAGATCTATGTTGACACATACTTTGACAGGCGCATTACCAATTGGGATTGCATCCTTGGGTTCAATAGCATGACTTGACCCATTAGCTCTCCTATTTTTGTCACTATGACTACATTCATGTGTTCGGGCATCAAGTACATTAGATGCGTCCAAAATTTACTGAAAACCCCAATGCTTCTCGGTGTATATCATGCCTCGGGATATAATCATGTACCACTAAAAGATTCTTGTTGATGCTCCATGGCCTTTCATTGATATTTGTGTTCGATGAAACTCCAATTACTAAAATTGAAAATCATGATGTTAGGGTCAGTCTCAATGATTTTCACATCTTCTTGCTTCATGAATGGCCAAGTAAAACCAAGATGCTTAGCAACTGTGTCAGCTTTCATCCTCCCTTCTGTGATAATCTTGCCTATTGCGCTTGCTTCCAATTTTGTTTCTTCATCTCCTTCCTTATCTCCTTCTTGAGAGAAATCTACTATTTCAGTGGTGTCTCCCAGATCAAGAACTGCTTGCTTGAACTTGTTAACCAGATCTCCCACTTGAGTAGAGCTCTCTCCTTCCATCTTGACGGTTCCAGAAAAATTGTTTCTGAAAATTAACTCTTGGGTTTGAGTTGAGAAGATATTAGGATATATTTGGTTGTTAAGAATCCATATATTTAGGCTATTCTCATTGATTCCGAAAGTGATTAGATTACCGACGTTGAGGTAATTTGTGTAGCTAGCTTTTGATCAGAGAATAATCAGGAAAAGGAAAATATGGTAGGTTTTCCTGAATTTGAAATTTGAAAAAATTTGAAAGGAGTGAGACGCGGGCTTCATTGTAGTTACAGCTCACTGATTTGTTACTGAGTTGTTCCCTCCTCCACTTTGTACCATAATGTTCTTCACAGATTCCATCTTTAACCAAACGATTTTTAGCAAGCTCGGAAAATGCCATGATCAATACACATAAGAAGGCAAACGTCATTGGAGATAACTCAATCCGTAAACACATGATAGAGAAAAATAGGAAGATTAGTTACACATTTTGAAAAGATAAGCAAATAAAAGAGAAGAAACTTAAGTTTATAAAATGAGGAGATAAACTGGAAACAAAACTAAAACATGAGAAAGTATAATAGGAATGAGAACAAGTGAAGACTAAATGTTAAACATTAAAGCAAAATTGTGATGAATCTCAAAGCCGAAGAAATCAAAAAAATTCAATCACCGAGTTGAATCGGCAGCACACCGATCCTCAGAGCTCAAAATGAAGAGAGAGAAAAATGAGCAGAGCAAGTAGTATATGGAGTTTGAATGTCTATTTTTGTTTTGTGATATATTTAGAATATTTTAATTTTCCAAAATATATATATGGTAAAGAGGTATTCATCGGTTTGCCTTTTAGCCGAGCTAAACTAAATATTTACCATATTTGGTCTTACACATTGAACGGTTGGATAGGGATTGATCAATGGCCAGAAACTTAAGTAAAAAAATTAAGTTAAGGGATCCGATCCCTATATATATATATATATACATACATCTACAACCCCTAAAATATCTCCATCCAAATTCTAATATCAATCTCTAAAGATTACCAGCTTTATTAGATACTTTTGAAAGTTGGATAAAAAAATTAGTTACTACGTTTCTACGACGTTAACTTTTCAAAGACCGATTTTTCGCTAATCAGAAAAACAAATAAAATAAATTTGTCAAGAGGACAACAAATAATGCTACATTGCTACGTATTTGATTGCTATATACGCCAAAGACCTCGTTGATATTTTTTATTTTTAACTGAAAGGATAAATTAGAATAAAAAATGAAAACTCACAAAGCAGTGAGCTTCAAAGATTGAGCTAACAAGGCTAGCTCATACAATTCATAACATCCCAATCATAAATGAGAGTTGATAGAGAATAACCCTCAAATAATTTAGTGTTTAAAGACCAATTGAAAATCGTACACTTAATTGCAATAATAAGTTGATTTGTATGCCTATACCTCGTTAAGGACCTCATTGATATTGGCACGACCTTATATGGTTCGAGGCTTGTTGGAGCTATTCAGGCTGATGTAAGAGGGGAGCGGCCCCGCCTCTAGCTTTATTTTAAGGGGTTTTTGAGTTAATATATGTAGCTTTCCCCCCTAAAACTTAAAGTCTTCCGAAAATATCCTTATACCATATGTGTGATTCATTCATGCGGGTGCTTAACTCGGAAGTATCCATTTTACCCGGACGTGTATATCAAACTAGCTAGGGTTTTGCATATCAATTCTTGAGATACATCCGTCATCTATATTGATTGATTGATTGAGTAACGTAGACCATGAAGATAAATTAATGATCTGTGGTAGAGCAAATCTGTTATATAAGACGAAAACGGAAGAAGTTAAGAAACCAACGATAGTTTCTTCTACCATCAGATCTGCATAGTTATTGGAGGTTCAATTCCTATATATGGATTCTTAAAAACTCCATTGCAGATAGGGCTGCACACTAACCGCACCGAAAACCGAAACCGCACTAACCGCACCGAAACCGCACCGAACCGATGATCCAACGGTCGATCACGGTTTTCATTTTGATAACCAATTAGACTTACGGTTCGGTCAACAGTTATACCCATAACCGCACCCTAACCGAACCGTATTAAGATTATTAAAGGCCCTTGATTTATTTCTATAAGGATCAATCCTAGCAGTCTAAAATGAGTAACCCTAGAGTATATATATTAGAAACCCTAAATCAAATACTCGCCGCTCGCCTCTCTATCTCTTTTTTCTTCTTCTTTTAAACTTCTTCTGATTGCCTCTATCTTTTTTATCTTTGATTTTTCTTATGGTCACTGCAACTACTTATCATCACCGATTACCACCACAATCACCACCTTCTTCTTGTCCTTCCGTGATTGCTTCTTTTCTTCTTGCTCTTTTTGAACTTACACCACCGCTACACCACCAACACCCGGGCAACACCGCTACACCATCATCACCACCACCACCGCCCGCAACACCACCATCACCTTTCGATTGGGATTTTTTTAAAAGATCAAGACAGGATCGTATTCGAATTATTGGGTTTACTTTATTTTCCGATTTATTGTTGAATCTCCGTGTTAAATGATTGTAACTTTAATTTTAGTTTGTTTATTTATTTTGACTATCAATTTTGATGAGTTACTAAGTTGAGTTGCTATGTGTTGATTTCAAAGCAATTTAGAGATCTGGAATGTTTAGAATTGATGTAATTGATTTGTTTTCATGGTTCAATGAAGAAATTGATGTTGAATTAAGTTGTTGCCATGATTAACTCGATTAACTTCGGTGAATAAAATTGATATTTTTCAAGTTATTAGAGATGAAGTTATAGATCTGATTTCTTTGGATGAAAACCGTTCAAAACCGTAAGCCATCGATCCAGCCTTTTCGGTTTTGAACCGAACCGTTCTTGCCGCATGAGTTCGATTCTGCATTTAAAAATGAAAACCATGATATTCTGATTAGGACAACGGTTTTAGCGATTACCGCACCGAACCGCACCGTGTGCAGCCTTAATTGCAGAAGCAAAGGGGGGAGTCGTCAGTCGTGGGGCTCGTGGGTACTCATGTGAATTTAACCAATCTGTACAATTAAACTCTTTTTTTACTTACCACTGAAGCATCTAATTGACGAAGGTTTGAATATTTATAAACATGAGAATGGGGTCCGGCAAAATACTAGTCAACATCAAAACCTCACTAACTTCACTTTACTGTTTTTTAATGTGTATTTGATCTTTCCGGTCACTTGATTAATTGGTTAAACTCGTGATGGTTGGTCTAAAGGCTAGTTTGGTATTCTTTGTGAATTTTAGAAAAGCGCCTTTTGTCTTTGTGCGTTCTTTGTCTTTATCTTTTGAAAATAAATCTGCATGACGTTTGGTAAACTATAATTTAAAAGATTTGTCAGGTTAACAAATGTAAATTACATTTTGGTAAACTTGTATTTAAAAGTCTTGGTGATGTAGTTAATAGCGAAAATAGACATATTTCAAAAATTAGTTTTAATACAATTTATTATAATAAATTATATTTCTAATTTTAATATATTTAATAAAATATAAGTAATATTTTTTTAAATTTTTTAATTGTTTTTATTATTTAATTAAAAAATTTATGAATGTGGTTTGCTATGAAAATATTATTATTTTAAAAAAATTCAAAAAAATATTTTGTTAAATTTATTATTTTTTTCATTTTTCATTTTAATATTTATTAATTTTTTTATTTTATATAATAATTTTAATTATTATTGTATTTATTATTTTAAATAAAAAATAAAAAAATAGAGAAATAAAATAAAATTATAATGTCAAATGTCAAATGTACAATATTTGAGGTAAAACTTGTCTTTATAATAAATTAACAAGGTTAAAATAGAGAATCAGTTAAATCGAATTATGTGGGTCCATAACACACTTTCACCTTTTTAAAAGCTAGTCTTTGAGTAGCTTTTAAAAGCAAGCCCTAAAATGAAAGTGCTTCTCTCCAAAAGCACTTTGAATTTTTTTATCAAACACAATTTTTGGTAAAAGTTTGTTACTGAAAGTGTTTTGGTTGAAAAAAAGCAATCCCAAACGGGGCTTAAATGGGACATCAAGCATATATAATTAAGTGACCAAACATGACACGCGGGGATAAAATGGGTACTTCATATTTAAATATATACATGAGTAGATCGCACGTACTAGCAAAGGGTATATTTGTCAAAATTTTGGTTTTAGGTGGGTAAGTTACTAATATTAACAATTTAGGGGAAAACTACATCACTAATTCGTTTAGGGGAAAAACTCAAAAACCCTTATTTTAACGAATCTTTCTTGGCTATCATTCTTTTAAAAATAACGATGATGATCTACGAAAGTACCAATTACGAAGTAAAACGAGAAATTAAAGTTCGAGGCTTCAAGCTACTCAAGAGAGTCGAGAATGAGATACTCTGGAGTGGAAAATAGGAAGCACAATGTCTCAATCATAGTATTAGTTACTTTTTGGAAATGGATAAGAACTTAGAAAAAAAAAGGGAAAATTGGAAAAATGCCCCAATATGTGCAGCAATCTTGGATATCTGCCCAACGTTAAAAAGTGTTGGAAAAATGCCCCGCTGTTAGAAATGCCTGTTAAGTCCACATGTGTGAGTTCTCACGTGCAGGAAAAAGACAGAAATACCCACTTCCGTTAAGATCTCGCCACTTATGCAGATCATCCAACGGACAAAGAGGACTTCACACACGTGATAGGTACGTGACTTCCGTATGATATCGAGAAGATATTCTTCTTCTTCTGCGTTTCTTTATTCTTTTTCGTTTCCAAATCCAAAATAGAGAAGGAGAAGAGAAAGAACCAGAAGAAGATTCATGAGGTGATTAAAGCTTCGATTTCATCTCGATTAACTGAAAACTATTAACTGTTAGTGATCATGATTCGTCTCTTGACTGTTGCCGTGATTAAAAGGTCCAGATAATGGTGAAGAACATAGTTGCAGACAATGAAAGTTGAAGTTTGAGGCAGTTTCACTTGAATTGATCGATAAAAAAGTAAGTAATTGAAACCCAATCCTTTATTATGTCTAAATCACATGATGTTTTGTTTAAATTTGTAAATTAAAAGGTCATTATAATTTTAGGGTTTCATAAAATTTGGGCTTTATGTTTGTTTTTGCAATTTAGAGTTTATTTATTGAAACTGAAATTGCTAATTGTAAATTAACATGAATTACATCTAAATTTTGGTGGTGTTTTGTTTTTCTGTAATTTAGGTTTCATATTGAAACTGAAACTTGTAATTGTGAATTAATAGGACTTGTTTTTGAAATTAGACATGCTTGTATAGAATTGTGTAGGTATATCAGGGCTAATATGGATACGGATGTTGTAGTTACTGCGATTAATGGAATGTGAAATATAAACATATGTATTTTGTTGATGTTGCTGCTGGTACTAATGGTGATGGGGTTATAGAAATGGTAAAGGATTGGATGATAACCTTGGATATGGAAGCAAAATTTTATCTTATGATGTTTGATAAGAAGAATTATCAATGTGAGAGTGAAAAGAACTTTATTAGAATGTAGAACCATGGGGACCAGATGAAGATGGTTTTGTCGAATTTAAATTTTTATGGTTGTTGCTAATGTACCAGTTAGTGATGGTTCTGTTAATGTAGAGTTTGGCCTGTAGTTTGAGTTTGTCTTTTAATTTGTTATTAGGCACATTCATGATCTATTTGAATTGGGATTGAGGGTGTAAATCTGGCATAATACAGCTCTTAGAACACTAGTTAGAGTGACTTTGGCTTGTAGTATGAGTATGCAATGATAGAGTTCTAGTTCCACTGAGCTCTTACATCTCATTTTAGACTTTAATGTGAACCCATCGCATCTTAGTGTCATTATGTTTTACTTTATGTCACATAAAACACCATTCTCAGATATAGAGTACTATGGCCTGTTCATTCATTTTGTGCAATTATTTGTAACGTATGAACTTTTCATAACTTCGCAAATGTGCTTACTATTTGACATCAATTTCTTGCCAGTTGTTCGTAGGCTGCCGCATTAGTATTTTTTATAATGGTAACACCCAAACCCACCTTAGTTAGTTTAGCCAAGATCATAAGAAATGTATGTTTTGTTTGCATGATAGATAGTGAAATTGATTCAAATGTTTGCTTCCAACAGGTGTTTCCATTTCTCATGGAGGAGCTCTGCCAAACATTAACCAAATCTTATTGCAAAAGAAGTCTGAAAGGGCAGCTGAAGCTGCATCATCCAAAGAGCCTAAATCAGCAGTTAAAGGAACCAAGTCGCTCAAAAGGCTTAAACCTCTGCTGCAGCAAAATAATGAAGACAAGTAAACCAAAAGATGAAAAAACACCTTTTTTTTTTCTGTCTGTAAACTGTTGTGGTGTCACACAATGTGTTTGTGTAATTTAAGCTTATGTAGTTGTTACAAAAGTTTATAAAATTAAAACTGAAATAAACTTATTCCTGGCATTTCAATATATAACAGCGAGTAAAAACCGATTTAGGGAAGAAGAAGACCTTCCATAATCTGACACCATCCATTTCCTAGCAATGACATGTGCCTAACTCTAGGTGATTTTAAGTATGGACGGTTGGATGGGATAAATATTGCCATGTGGAGTAATCTGGGGCAGTAGGACACCTAAAAGATTAGATATTTTAGTAATATGCGTGAGCTGCACGTGACTTGTGCAGTTAAAATTAGTCGTCGGATTATTTGCATGTGGCAAGATCTTAAAGAACGTGGGTATTTCAGACTTTTTCTTGCACGTGCAAACTCACACAGGTGGACTTAACTGATATGTTTAGCAATGGGGCATTTTTCCAACATTTTTTAACGTTGGATGATTTCAAGATTACGAGGCCATATTGGGGCATTTTCCCAATTTTCCCAAAAAAAACATCCCACCCATAAAAAGGGAATGATGTGGAGTTGTAGACGTTGTTGTTTCTCCTTAATGCGTACAATCCGATTTTGATAAAATTAGGATATCCCAAGCCAATGGATTTGAAAAACTTGGAGCTTCTTTGATTATTTTATTTTTTTTGATGGAAAGACGATATGTATTCACTAGCAAATATAGTACAAAAGATTTACAATTTCGTTTCTATCAAAACATTAGAAATAATGCTAGTAATTTTGATTTGTTGTTGTATCTTCATAGATAAATGTTGAAGACATTTTATCCTTGTTTCTTTGGCAATTTTGTCAACTTTGAGTTGTATTTTCGATTAGTATACTTTACCTTTACTGCGGAAGCTCGTGAAGGATTTCCTTTACTTCTTTCACGGTGTTTCGGTTGTCCGGAGGGGACTTGTGTTATCCTTGTTGATATTATCCGAGGTTTGCAATCGGTTATAATGGTTACACTAGATAACACATTTTCTTTTAGCCACGTTCGCCTTGAGTAATGCTCTTGCTTAGCATGGAAAGGCAGTGGCTTTCTCGAACCCATTTGAAATGTGCATGAAAGTGTCTTTGGTCGAATGAATACACTATGTGCGCATATCCCATCGTTAGGTCATCTTCTTTGAAAGAAGCATCTACAAAGATTATCCAATCAGTCTTTATGTTTGACCATTTGGCATTGATCAAATGTGTTTTGTTGGTGTCCGGTTCTTTAGTAGTAAACTTTTCGGGATGGATTGCAAGAAATTGTTGATCGAGTATTAGCTGCTTATTTGGATTTGGGATTGTCTTCTCAAAACCACCGAGAGCACCAGTATTTCCATATGAACCATAATATTGTTGCAATTTTCCCCGTTAGATTGTTTAGGTGCGGGTTTTGAATCCACCTTTTAACCCAAGTTGTGATTGAAATTGTATTGTCTGAAGGGATTAGATGACCTAAAGAGAAGCTTAACCAGATGGCTCTGGAAAAAGGGCATGTTCCAAACAGGTGAATCTCCGTTTCTTGAGCTTGCATATTACACATTTGGCAATTTGTTGCTATTTCCAAATTGTGGGCCCAGTCTTGACGATGTGGGTAAAGCTTTCCCAGAGATAGTTTTCACACAAAGAGATTTATCCTCGGAATTGCTTGTATTCTCCAGATCTTTTCCCATGGGAAATCTAATAATGAAATGTCTTCTTCTTGAGTTTGGTTTGCTAGGAAATTATAAATGTTTTTGGCTGAGAAAAGTCCTGATTGGTGATGTAACCATTTTATATTATCTTCTTCATCTTTTTTTGGAGAGATGGCTTGAATTTTATCCCTCACTTAGAGCTAAAGTAGGTGTTTAGCTTTTCTTGGTCCCACTTGTTCTCTTGATAATGAATTCTTGTACCTTTGTCGGAATTATACCACGAGTCAATTGAGGTTGTGGAATTATTTCCTCATTTGGAATCCATCTATCTTCCCAAACCTTTATCGATTTTCCATTTTTCACTTGCAGGATAAAGTTTCCTTTGATTAATTCGACCCTTTTCGGATGCTTGTCCAAATCCACGATAAGTTGGAAATTTTTGATTCTTCCATAGGGTTTGAATAAGGGAAATATTTTGCTTTGAGGATTTTTGCCCATAGTTGCTCATTTTCTAATAATAATCTACTGGCTAGTTTAGTGAGAAGGGCAATGTTGAATTGGTGTGGGTTTTTTATACCTAGGCCCCCCTGCACAATGGGTTTGCAAATACATTTCCATGCCCTAATGAAACCTCCTTGCCTTTTTTGTTTATCTGTATTCCACCAGAAGTTTCTTTGTATTCTGTCCAATTTTTTTAAAGTTTCCTTGGGGAGAGAAAGAACTTGCATCTGGTACGTTGGAAAAGCTTGGAGAATAGATTTTATCAGAACTGTCCTTCCTGCTTGAGAGAGGAGTTTCGATTTCCAGCCTTGTAGAGTTGAGTAATATTTCTGTAGAAGAGGCTCGAAATTTGCTTTCCTATTTTTATCAAAAAATAGGGGGGTTCCGAGATATCTATCATTTTTTGTCATTAGAGGGACTTTTAGGATTCGGCTACAAAAATTTTCCATGTTTTGGGTGAATTTTTGGGCTGAAATATATATTTGATTTTTGTAGATTTATCATTTTGGCCTGTTATATCTCCGAAAGAGAGATGATTTCCAAAAGATTCTTTGTTTCCCAGGATCGGCTTTTGTGAAGAGAAAGCAATCATCGTTGAAGAAAGGGTGGGAGATGTTTGGAGCTTCTTTATTTATCTTGAAACCCAGGATATTTTCTTCTCGGAAACCGCCTTGTCTAGAAGTCCGGATAGAATTTCCATGCTTGATTAGAAATAAGTAAGGCGAGAGCGGGTCCCCTTGTCTTAATCCTCTAAATGTTCTAAATTTTGAACCAGGAGAGCCATTGAGAAGGATAGAGAAAGATGTGGTTGAAATGCATTGAAATATTAGATCAGTCCATATTTCATCGAAACCCAAACTAAGGAGAGATTTTTCTATGAAATTCCACTCCACTCTATCGAAGGCCTTTGACAGATCCAATTTTAGAGCTAGATAACCTTTTCTTCTTAGAAGTTTTCATTGAGTGGATGAGCTCATGGGCGATTATAATGTTGTCGGTGATTTGTCTAGGGAAGAAAAGCAGATTGGTTTGGGGGAGATAATTTTTGTTGAGGATGGGCTTTAATCTGCTTGTAAGAATTTTTGAAATGAGTTTGTATATGGTGTTGCTTAGGCTTATTGGCCTAAAATCAGACGGTGTTTGAGGAGTTGAAATTTTTGGAATAAGGGTTATGAAAGAGTGATTCAATTCCTCATCAAGAATCCCCGTTTTAAAAAACTCTTGGTGTGTTTATAATGTCAGGGCCGAAGACCTCCCAGTTGGCTTTAAAAAAACTCCGGTTGAAACCCATCCGCCGGCGCTTCCCATTGGTTCATATTGGAGAGAGTTAGCCAGATTTCATTTTTTGAGGGAATTTTTAGGAGAGATAAATTTTCTTCTTCAGAGATGCACGGTTTTATGATGCTAGACGGATCAAAGTTACAATTGTTTTTTTGGGATGAGCCAATTTGGGAAAAATGATTAATTAGAAGGGAATAAATTTGATCTCTGTCGGATAGCCATAAGCTAGGAAGGTTCTCTAAGGGTGTTTATGGAGTTGATTCTTTTCCTATTTGAGGCGGTGGCATGAAAATATATTCTCGTATTTCTGTCATATTCTTTAAAATATTTATCTCTCGGCGATTGATAGCGGTAGTCATTTTGATCGGTACCATTTACCTAATTCCTCTTGCGATTTCTTTAGCTTATCTATATCTTTGGAAATATTCCCGGATTTATGGATATTCTCAATTTTATTGTTTAAGTTCCTAATATTTTTATGTATGTTTCCAAAGATATCCAAGTTCCACTTAGGGCAAGATCGGAGGACAATAGTTGGAGTTTGAGGGAAAAATTGTCATTTGTTGAGTGGGTGGAATGGGATTCCCAAGAAGCCTTAACTACTTCGGGTAAGCTAGAGTGTGAAAGCCAAGACCTGATACATCTAAAAGGCTTTTGAAGTTTTAATTTTTTCGGCTTTGTATCTAGAAGAATAGGTGTATGATCGGAACCAACTCTAGGTAAGTGCATAACTTTTGTATCAGGGAATGCACGAGTCCAAAGACGGAAGTCAATGCTCTGTCAATTCTTTCACAAATATTTGCATCTCCTTTTCGTTGTTTGACCATGTGAAAGGTGCACCTTCAAATCCTGCATCTTGTAGGCCCATTGAGTCTATAATCTGTAGGATATTTTGCTTGTTACTTGAGCTGGCCTTGTTTCCCCCTTGCTTTTCATCCGAATCAAGTATAATGTTTAAATCACCAATCAGGGTCCAGGGTTTATCCACTTGTTGAACCAAATTTGAAATATAGTTCCATTGTTCACTTTTTCCTTCAGCGTCCACTGCACCATAAACAAATGTGATGAAAGATTTTTTGTCATATATAATTGCTCCAAAATGGCACACATTAAATTGTGCAGATATTAGTTTCATTTTTAAGTTATTGTGCCACGCTATTGCTAACCCTTTCTCTAATCCCATGAAGGAATGATAAACCCGTCAAATAAATTGGATTTTTTAAAAAATAAATCCATGCGAGACGATTGAGCTTTGTCTCAGCGGAGATAACAATATCTGGATTGTAAGTTTGGCAAATGTAAGAGAAATGGTCCTTTGTGATTGGGGTACCTATGCCCTGGACATTCCAGGACAGAAGTTTCATGTTGTCAAAAATTCACAGGGAAAGAACTAAGGAAATAAAAGTTGGTGAGGAAAGGAGGGAGAACTTTAAGTTAAGAGCACTAGACAAGAAAAGCAAACAAGGAAAAGGTGGACAGGAGTAAAGGAGTTTAATGTCAAGAATATTCAATACTTAAGAGTCTATACCAAAGTTCAAGAGAAATAAGAATAAGATTGCAGGAATGAAGTATTTATGGAAGTAGCAATTCTTAAATAGGATTACAAAGAGTCCAATTACAGACACAAGGAATGAAATATTACAGACGATACAGGGGAAACTAATAATGCAGGAAATATAACAAGAAATAAAACAGGATTACAAAGATTACAAAGATTCCAAAAAGCGACACGGGGATAAAAGCAAGTAGATACGGCAAATACTAGGAAGCGAGGATTACAAGAACTAATTTAGAGACACACGAAGTAAAGCAAAAGATACAGGGAAACACTAATAAAACTACAACAAACAACACAAAGAGAAAAACAGCAGAAAGAGAGACAACAGGTAACCAGATTTCACAAAAAAAACCAAGAAAGAGAGGCATAGGCTCTAATCTAGTTCTGCATTATGGGTCACATATGTTTTCATTTGTAACTATAGGGTTCATATTGGCTCAGCCAAATTTGGCAATTTCTTTGCCCTTTGCCTTAGGGTCCATAGGTACTTGGGATGCACCAGAACCTTCACCATTAAACCACTGATGAGGATGAGTGTTGGAAGCAGTTGATTTGTCTTGTACTTCAATGACATGGATATCTCTAGGAGCTTCAGGCACAAGTTCTGGTGCCTTGTTGTTCAAATCAATCTCATTTATCTTGACTTTTTGGAAACTGGTAGAGGAGTATCCAAAGTGGAAAAAGATTGCATTAGTTGCCAATTTCTCCGTGTCCGAGTCTGAACTTTGTGGCAATTGAGCAGAGCTGGAACCCTTCCAGAAACTAGCCTCAAAATTCAAAGAATCCCCAGGCCTGTCTCTTTTGTGAACCACTTTTAATAATGTTTTTAATTTGTTCGTTGTAGTAGTAAAAGGGTTGTCGTTCACTCGGATGTTGTTGAGATTAAATTAAAAGGTTTAACGAAAATAATAAACAAAAGCGAGAGTCACCGGGTCTAGGATTCCACCGCATTCATATTAATAGGTTCAATTATTATTCTTGACAATTATCGCTCAATAAACAAAACAACAAGGACTCTTATTTTTGCCAATGTAGATTCTCCAAACATTAGTTATAAATCGTAAGCATGGGCCATCAAACATCTAAGCAAGCATGACCCATCTAATAAAATGATAACTAATTTTTCAAATCATAAAACAATTTAAAATAAATGCAAAAGTCATATAAAGAATTAATTAAAATTACCCACGTATGAAACTCGGCTTCCTCCGTCGACCCAATGTAGGGGTTTAGATACTCATATTGTAGACACTCTCAAAATATTTTTTTATAGCTCAAATTATGCTTACAATGAAGAAAAGAAGAGAAAATACAATAAACCGGGAATTTGCAACGGTTAATGGCCGCTACAAACCACCAATTATGACTTAAGCTTTTGTTACGGAAGAACCGTATTTGAAAACTTTCGTAGACAAATGGTCGCTAAGATGTGAACATGCGACCGTTCATAAACGGCAGCACGTAGTGTCGTCAGTGTTCTTCTTCTTCCTCGTTGCTCCGCCATCTCTCTATTCTTCTCCCAAACTCTCGATGATCCTTTCTTCATCCCAAGCACCTATTTTATACTCAATGAGACCCCAAAATCCTTTGTAATAATTCTCATTAATTCCCTTTCCTTCTCAAAGCAATATCACTGAATAACTTCTGTTTTAGCTCCTCTTGCGCTGCCGCACTGTTGAAACACTTCCAACACGGTGTGTACACGTTACAGTAGAGTAATACTCGATTTATTCACACAACAAACTTCCAAAAATGTAGCGAGAACTCCAAAAATATCTCACCGAAGATATCTTTCCCCATTTTTCGACCAAGTCACGCCACATTCCTATTTCTTTGAACCTCAACCACTTACCATCCCTGAATGGATATAACATGCTGGTACCAACCAACAATATCGAGAAAATCTCACAAAATCCGACCAAGTAACTCCGGGATATCCTCTAGCTCTGTTTTCCTTCACAATGACGTAACTTCCCTTTTTATCTCCAAACCGATTTTCTAGCCAAATGTAACGACCATACCTTCCCTGTTTCGTTCATCCAAGTCATCTCAACAAAATTCAGCAGTTGAGTCTCATTAAAAACCATCCAAATCTCGAACCCTAAAATCTCTTCAGCTGCAAAGATATTTCCCGCCAAAATATGAATTCTGTTTTCTTTAATTCCCGATTATCTAGCCAATTTTGATCGAAACTATGACCCATACAGGACACTGTTTAGGTACAGGAACAAACCCAATTGATTTTAGCGCTTTAGTCTCATTCAAACACCTCCAAATCTTCAACCCTAAATCTGCACCTATTTTCCCGCCCAAAATTCAAAATTCAAATGAAGAAGATGACTGCCCCTATCCCGTTATGGTGTCCCTTTAGCAATTTGGGGTATAAATAGAAGTTCCTGGGGTGCGAATAGTAATTATGGGGTACAAAGAGTAATTTTGGGCTGTAAATAGTGAAAACTTCTGGGGGTGCCCTTATCCAAGATTGGGGTGCCTTTAGTACTTTTCTAGGATCAAATACCACTTTTTTTTAGCAAACTTTCTCCATAAGAGCTTATTTCGCAAAAACACCTACAAACAAGTTTATTAGTGATAAAATGAGGCCCAGTAATGTATTTATGGGTGAAAATGCGTCGCACTTTCGTGCTCATCAAATTTCCACATATAGGCATCACTTTGTTAACACCACAGTAGGTAGGTAAGGAGGAGCATGTGCATTAAGGTTACCTACCACTTCTTTTTTGAATCTCACCGAGAGAAATATCCCTATCACGCTGCCTTGGCTTGCATGATCTACCTCAAACTGTCTAAGATACTCGAGCAAGTGATCTGAAGCGACTTGCTCTTCTTGCAGTCGAGTAGACTTGTCTTCATCAAACCCCATTCAATCATTCTCGCATATTTTGCCGAGCGAGGATTCCGTAAAATCTCTTGTTCTCTTTGCTGCTCATCAATGTTCTCGCATGGCTTCCATAATGACCTGCTGCTTGACATTTGTTGTTCTTCCACTTGTTCTTTGGTAAGCCACAAATTGTTCACAGTTGTCTATCTTATGCCCAATGACTTTACAGAAGCCACGGTAGTTGTTTGGGAAATGGTGGAATTGGAAGTTGATTTCATTTGTAAATCCCATCTCATTCTCAGCCATAACACAAGCCGAGCCTTTGTCCGAATCTTATGCTAGCTCTAATGGTGATAGAGTAGCTACCATTTTCTTTTCTCACGGGGGAGGAGAAGGAAAGAATTTCCCCCATACATGAAATGTACCTCCTTAAGTTTTTCACCGTTAACTTTGAGCTTGTGTAAGATTATGTGCGTGATGAATAATTTCTCTTGAAGGAAACACAGGTTCACTAATCTTTCGGTCTTATCCCACTTCTAATGCAAAATGGATCACCATAGACTACTCTTGTAGCCAGTACAAGAACTCTATGCAATTCCTCTTCCCTTTCAAACCTTACCAGAAACATAAATTCACTGATTGACTTGACAGAGAGACCTCCATGAATCTTCCTTTGAAAGAGTAGTGCATTTTCTAACATCCCACTGTTTCTTTCAACCGGATTCGCAAAACTCCTAACAAGCGACTTGTCCACAACCTGTTCATTATTCATGAACATTGGAGGGATGATGTCTTCAAGGGCAAACCGCCTACCATTACTCAAGTTCAAGGAGGCTTGTAACATGTTTGTTAATTAGAGACATCACCATGCCAAACAACTTGCATGGTGATCGAAACTCATTTGGAAAGCTACTAACAAAGGTATGCAAAGGGTAGAAGGGTATGAAAATTTGGTAAGGAAAACTTGAAAGAGGGCATAACAGGGTGTGGGTAAAACAATCTTGAGAAAATGGGATTAAATAGAGAAAATTTAGGGTTTTGGGTTGATTAAAAAAAACACAGATAATCAAATTGGAACTAAAAATCAGGGTAAATCTTACAATTATTGGGTAGAAATTAGGCTAACCGGGTGATAATTACTCAGATAAATTGACTGAATTGAACACTATCATCATTATCTGACTATATAAATTACTCAGACGCAACCGTAGAGATTGAGAGTTATATGATAAACCTCGACTGCCACCACCACTATCAAAATCCCAATTTTAAATAAAAACCTAACTCTAATTAAGCTTCCGTAACTCGCAAGTACCAGCCAACAGAGAGTGCAATATGCAGAAATTCAGACTAAATGGGGATATTCATCATCATTACCTGACATTAGAGAGATTCATACGCAATCTTGTTCTTCAGAGATATCTCGACTGCCACCACCACAACCAAGCTTCCAAATTAAAATAAATCCTAGTCCCTAATTTAATATGACCCCATTAAGCGTAAAACCTATAGATTTAAGTGCCTCCCTAGATTAGAGCCTATGAACGGCTAATTAGCCGCTCATGGCTAGGAGAAACCAGACGGAGAGGTGGAGAAGCGAGAATGAAAAAACTTGAAAAATAACTGGTTTTCCGTGGGAAAGCGAAATGGCAAAAGTGTTAACTCCTTGGTTTTTTCGAGCTTCTTTGATTGGCACCATAAATAAAGAGAATGCATTTGTTTTGAAAAACTTGTAGCTATTTTCTGATGATGACCAAAGTCCGTTGATTGAAGGTAATACACATTTCTGTTTCTGGCATTAGGTAATGCTAGAGGTCAATGTCATCATGTGGATGTCTTATTTATACCTTTTGGGTGTGGGCCATTTACTATAGTGACAAAAAAATAATAAAGAGAAAGGCTTTACCTAAAATCTATCTCCAATCCCCAAGGTCCTATCTTACACTTTTGTCTCCAAATCTGCAGACACAAAAGATGATGTGGACTTATGACCCAAGGTCATGAAGGAAGTCTTATTTAGACTTTCTCCTTTACCCCCAACTTTACCATGTCATCTTACCTATGACCCTCACCTTGCATTGGAGATGAAACTTTTGGTGAAAAAAGTATTAAACCCTATGTGTCATACTAATTTAAGACCTCTACCCCTTGCATTGGAGATGCTCTTAATTGTGAGATCACGTGGTTCTTGAGTCATATGACCAGTCCCACGAGGGCATGTCTATGTTATGCTGACAGTCAAAGTCATTACCATGGGCCGTGGTTCCAAAATTACTTCGATTAAAAGTTTTAAACTGTGTGACAGGTGGGTGGTGGAGTTTATGTTACACCGAGTCTAATGGGGTTCGACTTATGGTTTATGGATTCAACTTCAAAAATTGTGGTGTATCCATTTGACTCGACTTGTGGATTCATACTTCGTAGGGAAGTTTGATTCAGCACATAAATCTTTGCCTTTTGCTAAACCATTTAGGGCAACAAAATATTTGGCCATTAAATTTTGAGTGGTTAAAGATTAATAGTTGGGATAGTCTCCAATTCAAACTGATGCTGACGGATAAGTTTAAAGTTAATTGGAATACCATTAGCGTCAGCCTTACGAAATCACAATCCTCGTTTGCAAATTTGTTTTTTTTTTTGGCACGGCAAGTTACTTTTCGATAGCTTTTAATTTCTGCTTCTTTAGTTTTATTGCTTGATTGGGCCTTTTTGTATCCGCCCGGTTTTTTCTTTTCTTTTCTAGTTACGTTTGATGATTCAAAACGAAAAGAAAAGTGAGGTTGTGGAAGGTCATATACACCATCTGAGTATCAAACAGTAATCTTTGTTTCCAGACTTAGTTGGTGGGAGAGACCCGTGATTCACAGCTAGTGAATTGAAAACACTCTAACTTACTAGATGTGTCACTGATCACTATGATTTCAAAAAAACTTGCCAAGTTTTGGTTTATAAGTAGCAAAGTATGTTTATTGTGGGCGGAATTCTGATTGGTGGTTGGCAATGTTCTTTCAATGAGATGATGTTTTTTTGAATGTGGAACATAACGTGGCTTCTGGTTACATTTGCCGTATTATCTTTAGTCACAAGCGAAAGAATGAAGTTTCTCTCAAAACTTCGCAAACTTCGCAATTTGTTTTGATTTTATTTTGCGCATGAACTAGTCCTCGTATTATGAAGTTTAAATTTTTGACAAGTTTAAAATTTTCACTCTATTATTGATATCCCTTTTAAGGTGCGTACTAAGGTTGGAATTACGGTTGAAATTGAAAGAGGGTAAGACCTTTTGTGTCTATGGCATCCCCGTATGAACCCTAACAAAATCCAAACTCTTGGATCTTCTTCTTTTTTCAAGTTGATAATTTTCACTCCATGGATACAACAAGTGTTCTCATTTTCACTAATTCACTAATATGATACAAATTGTTCAGTCAAAGACGTAGAATCAAGCTCCACAGCATTACAACAGATAATAAATCATAATAGTCCTTACAGCCAAGATTTCTACAAATTTCCTCACCATCTCATAGTATAAATTTGTAATGTACACCTCTCAACTGAGAACTAGTCATCAAGTTTTTTCCTAAGGTTTATTAATGGATATTATAAATAAATGCAAAAAACAGTTACATCTGACATTTTTATTTAGCTCAGTCTGGGATACCGTCCAAAATCAACCAAAAGTGCTACTATAATCACCCAATATCTTCTTCTACTTTTCGTTCTCTCCAAGAGCTCAATTGGTCGTCGGTCACCATAGTTCAGTTCCTGAAGAGCAGCTGGTAACTATCAATATAATCTGTCACGAGACAAATTTTCAATTGAACAGACAAAGTTTCAATTGAACAAACATGATAATGCACACATCTCAGTTGAATACTAGAACTCGGGTTTTTGTCAAATGTCATATAAGGATATCATAAATGAATTAAACTGGGTAGATTACATTGTGAAGTTTTCAGCTTCTGTGATCTCACAAAACTCATACTACATTTTTAAGGTACGCTGGTAGTGGTGGATGTCACTAAGAGTTTTAACTTTTTCTGGTGACAGTCATTTAGTTCGACACCTCAGCAAATTCAATATAGAGCTTAGAAATGGTAAAAATTTAGAAAACGATTCATAAGAGGTCAATTTATTTGGTCAGGCAAGCACCATCTGAATATCATTTCCATGGTGTATGTATGGTCTATGTTAAATGCATTTATGTTACACTATCTACAGCAAGTGATACATACAACCAAAACAAGCCTTACCATTTCAATCCCATAACTCATTCTTTCTTTAATCTTAATCCATTAACAGAGTTCTTGTATGCAGATTTCAAAAATATTTACCTTCCAACAAAATTTCCGGTTGCACTGTGTTGTGTATTGCAAACTTTTACTACTGTCTGCTTTCAGAAGTCCATACATTGGGTTAACCTAATGTGTATGAGCAAGTGTTGTACTGAAGCATTCTGCTCTCCCTAGGTGTGAAATAGTGGCAAATTTACACCTACTTCATCTAGTTGATAAGTATAAAGTTCTCCCTAGGTCTCACAAGTATCCAAGTGTTTTGTTGGTCAAAAAGTCATTTTGTTGCTTGATACAGACATGTGAGCTCCATAAACTCAAGAAATCTAACCAAATTCTTATAAGGTGAATTTGGGACAATGGAGACTGGATTTAAGGTGAAACAAAAATATCAGAGAAAAAGTTGAACAAGTCAGAACAGGGTTAAAATCTCCATAAAGAAAAAAAAAACTAACATAAATTTGCACCAAAGGTGTTATTTTAGGAATCAACTACTTGCTGAATATGTTAATAATTATTGGCTCAAGTTGGTCGTTGTTGTCTAGCAGAGCAAGACAATGGAGTGAACCATAATCCATAAACAACAAAAAGCAGCTACAGCAGCTACAGCATTTACCATGAACATCAAATACTTTACAAATTTCAACAGTGGCGTGCAAACTCCTACCATTTATCTAGGTTTGCAAATAGTTATGTTTAACCGCTAATTTTGTGAAGCAATACAATGTGGAGCATTAGATAGCACTATTGAACTAAGGAAATAAAGAACTGATAAAGAACCAGGCATGAGATAACCAGCCAGGATGTAGAGAACGTAATAGAAGCAAACTAGCAAGTGAGTCATAAAACAAAGATCAATGGTTACATCAGCACTAACCTTGTTTGCTTAATGTTTCTAAGCCTCTTGGGCATGTTGCGGAGTTTCAACCTGTAGAAATAACATATGAACAATATATGACATACTGCCAAGATTTCAATATGAAAATCATTTTGAAAACAATATATGACATACCGCACGTACCACTCCTTCCACGGGATTCTTTTTTATTTATAATGCCGAGATTTCAATATGAAACATTCAGGTCACTGGTGTCATCACCCGATGACTTTACGACTGTTCTACAGTGACGTCGGCCTAGTCGTACTGATGTTGATGATGGAATAAAATATACCACTAGGCAGCTGGCCGTGACAACTAAAATGTAACAATAAGTCATGTGAAATTGTTCGATATGAATTATTATATAAACTATACTAGGCAGTTTGGCCGTAATAACTGACATGTAACACTAAGTAGTTAATATGTGACGACGTTGTACAAAATGAGTACACAGGAAATTTTGTTATCAATTGGATTCTTGTGTACACATGTAACTGACCTTTCTATTTGCAAAATGAGTACACATGTAACTGACCTTTCTATTTGCATTCTTGTGTTGTAGAAAATTATTGGAATCGCTTATATACTCACACATTTACAGATCCTTGGAAATATATACAGATACGATGGAAGTGGTACCCTCGAAGACACTATCATCTATCACTAAAGCAATTTCACGGGATTCTGTTGCCCGCTTTTGATAATTGATTACAACAACCACTAGAACACAGAAGAGATCGATGAAATAAATTTGGCAAAGTGACTCAATGGTAACAACATGAAAGAATGTTTATTACCTCACTACAGAAGGAATGCACACTTAGTCCTTCAGTTGACCTTCTAAAAGCACCACTAGTGCCACCATACAAACTGCATGGTGCAGGAAACCAAGGCTTTTCGCGAGGGTTTTCACTGGAACTCTGAAGCTCCTAGACGCCGACAAATCTCCACGCAGTTCACAGTACCATGGTCCAGAAGAACCTTTAACACTACGATAACATCCCAACTGGACTGACACCTGAGGATAAAAGTGTTTTTGTGAACATCAACACAAACCAATTATGCAGTTGCTAAATATCGTAATCGTAAGGATAGCAAACCTTGTAGTCGTGACAAACTAATATAGGGTTCAATAAAATCCCAGACCTTCTGCAAATTTCACATGATTGGGGTGTTCCTTTGAAGAGTTCCACATATCAATATACGACTAATATCAAGAGGACAAGCACATAGACCACAATAGCACATGCTTGCAAATTGCAATGATGTGGTTAGTAGCTTAATTTGGAGGTAAACAAGTTGCCCTTCCAGTTCGTCTTCAGGTGACAGTTCTAAGAAACCCATCTTTTAGCCATCTCCAATTGTTTCGATGTTATACGGTATACCATCTAAACCTCATTGCCATGAGTGCCAAGAAAAGGTGACCCTTTAATAGGGACATCTTTTTATATTGTTTCTGCAAAGGAATAGATTGTGTGGTTAAGCTTTGATACAGTTGTCACTCTACAGAAAATATATTACCATGAACTTCAAAAACTGTATGATCAAGATAATGGTGCATTACTCAGGGCATAGTGAGGGTGTAAGTAGGTGCTGGTTTTGACAGTAGCATAATGGTGTTGCCTTAAATGTAAGAATACAAGATATAGAGAGTAATTAAGAGATGTAGGCAAGCAACAAGTGTTACAGTTTGCACTATCAGTAAAACCCACAAATTTTCTGAACACATCAATTTAAAAGGGGGAAAACAAAGAAGAAGACAAGGAAAAGGTCTTACCTGGTTTCTAGATCGTTCATAGACATTATGAGGAAACACATTGTTGGGTTTGAATCCTTTTCTGAACCGAGAAAGGGACGCGCCCTAAATACCAATGATTAAAGTGAGAAATTGAGCTCCCACAGAAACATGAGATTGAACATCTGGCATGTCAGGTGTTAACACAGCAGCAGTTCCATTCCGGAATTTCTTCCTCTTCGGTTACATTTTTTGCCACAAAAATTGTTGGCCTCTAATATATCTTGTTCTGAACCCGCAAGCAATTCAGTAACTCTAAAAGGGCTAGTAACCTGCCAACTATTTGGGCCAGCAAAGTGAAAATTAGAATGTGGAACATGTGATATACCTCCACATTTTTCACATAGTTTCTGCGTTTGATGTATCAGGACTTCAGAAGCCAATAGGATGAGTTCTTTGAAACTTATAATATCATCTTAGATTCTTAATTTGTAAATCCTTCAATGTTCCAATTATATGTTCGCACTTTTAAGAGTTTCAACAGACAAATGTTCCTAATTCGTAAATCCTAATTGGTTTAATAACTACGATTTAGAACAGTTATGTAAACAATGAATTTCTAATGTCAAAAGAAGATGTATGTATAAATAACATAACATATGTTTGCGTCTAAGCAATTACACAGATTTGTTGTGTAACTAATAGGCCAACACACAACAAGGTTACCAGCAAACAAACATTCGTGGGAAAAAGGTATAGCAAGGAAGATAATGACATACAGAAACCTATATTACAGAAACGTAAATGCATTTTTATGCATATTGCATTTCGCTGCATCAATGAAAGGTTTTGTGATATTCTTTGCATAATCATACGCATGGACCATGAGACCTAGTCTGACCCACTTTGTTTGGTTTCATCTCAGATGGCTATTAGTCCCGTCTTACTTTTTTTTTTGAAGCATAGTCCCGTCTTACTAACAGTTATTGATAATATATATTCTATAATTCTCAAACAATAAGTCGATGGCGATGTTATTTAGCAAATTACTCAAAATGGAAAAAAATATTATGTACTTAATCAATTGTGTAAAATCTGAAACGGACCTCTCCCAATTACCATGAAAAGTAGAACTACACATAACACTGCTTAGGCGAAAATTCTAATTGTACCTTATCATCACCTTGACCTGGTTTACATTCAATCCAATGCACATATGTTCCTGTACTAATTCAGATAATGGTACACAATTTAGTAACCGAGCAGTTCGATCAAGTACCTCAACTATACTACTTGCAGGTGATGTATCCAATTGTTTTGTTTTCTCATATCTTTCGAGACTTGACAGTTCTTAGCTTACAATTGATGTAATTTTAGCCCGCTACAACAATCCAACCTAAAACATCACTAGTGAATCAAAATGCTTGAAAAGATGTACAGAGAAGGAAAAAACACCCAAAAATCAACAAAAAAACTTCAGATTTGATAGAATTAGTATAAACCTCTTAATAAAAAAAATAGATCGATTACCTTGTTGACGATTAGGTGTTTAGCACGAATTTCGGTTGCAGACACTTCTTCGATATTTTCTTTTCTACCTTTTCGCCTCTTGAAATAGCCTTCTCGATGGCTTTAGGAAGGTTCTTTGATCTCCTTATCACACCCTTCTTTATCTTCCTGTGGAGAACACCAGGAGCCTTTAAAGCTGGTAATTTTGTTGTGTTCATTACTTGAGGAATTATATCTCGAAACACCTCTAACCCTTCCTACTTGGGCTTATTGTTAGGCTGGCTCTAACCATGTCCAAGATCCAAGATTACACTATTGAAGTGTTGTTTTTAGTGCTATAGTTTCGTTGATTCCTGGAAGAGTCTTACGTTTGCTTGGATCCAAGATGGAAGTAATCCATGCGGTTTGAAACTCGCGTGTGGAAAAAAAAGAAACGCGATTCCTAAATGCGTATTGTCACTACTTTATAGAAACTCAATTATCAGTACCATATAGGCCATTTGGATTCCTAGTCTTATTGGAGATCTAATGGTTGATAAATGATGCGTTATTTCTAATCGCGTCTTGCATATTTGTTTCAAACCGCGTATGGACGAGAATCTTGGATCCCCACCGCATTTGGCGTTGGTTTTTGGTGACGTGGATTCAACGAAAGTTGAATCTTGCACCACGATTAGACTCGACCTTATAAAAATACCTTCTTCTTAAGATCTCGTGCTTACGAGATATGATTCCTTTTGTTATGTTTATTCCACCCCCTCTTAAGATCTCGTGCTTCATCTCTTTTGTTATGGCAAATTACCGTTATATTTATATCTGTCTTCTGTCAATCAACCTTCTTGGTTAATTGTAACATTATCCCCCACACCACAAAAAACCTAATGATATTAGTCTTGTAAAAATATTAACTTTGTTAATTTCATTTATATCTTCGTATTGATTGCATGTAAACTATAAATTAAAATATCTGATCTACCTATTTCGCAGTTTTCAAAATGAAACATGTGTGTAGTATATCACTAACGTTCTACCAATACGATCAATTATCCGTTTTGATGTTTCTTCGCATCAATATGGTGCATAGTATTGTAGTTGCGGGAAATCCACACTACACCCCTCATAATATTTTGTAGATCTAAATCTTATTAATCACCTAAATTTCAAATATAAGTGCTAGGAATATAAATTGACACAAGGATTTTTTACATGGTTCGATCAATGTGATCTACATCCATGGTTCTTCACTATGATTTTTGAGGTTACATAAGAATTAGATTTACAATCTCCATTAATGGATATTTTGTAGAGCTCTAGATCTAATTTTAGGGGAAGAAGATGATAAAGAAAATAAATCTCTCCTTAAAAATATCTCTCTCCAAAATATCTCTCTCTCTCCTACCAAAATTATCCTCCCTTTCTCTCTGCTCTCCTCTTTATATAGTATTTACATAGTGGATGACGGCTCATGTACAACTAATATTTCCTTAATTTGGTTACCTTGCGACATCCTCGCGGAGAGTATAAATGTTAAATCTCGCGAGACATTATAGTTTTCGCAAGATCTTCGCACTTTCTTCATGTTTACGTTATCGTCATTTGTTATGTTATTTCAAATCACTTTGCGACGGTTTCACGACGTTGTTAATGAAGATTCCTGGAGTGTGTTGTTGTTGCGATATTTGGATCCTACATCTTGCCTCTTTTTTCTTGAATATGGCTTGAAGAGAGATCTTTAAGAAAAATCTGTTGTTGTAGTAGTCTTTGATCTTTGTTGATGAAGGAACGAGCGAAAGAATTTTGGACTTGAAAAGTACGTACTTGCCTCTATTCTTTTGCGAAGTTCAAGCTTTGCGAAAATAAGAAGTATTATCTCTTGAAGTATGCGAAGTATAAAGTATCTTTGAAGAGGTATATGAAGTATGAAGTATCCTTGAAGAAATATAAGAAGTATCCATCCTTGATTGCGAATAAGAAGTATTGCGAAATTATTACTCCATGCTCTCTGCCTCATATCTTTGCTTCTATTCTTCTTGCGAAGTTAGAAACTTTGCTGCGAAGTGAATAAGAAGTATTAATCATTGAAGTATATGTAGTATTGCCTATTGTTCATGCGAAGTTATTATTCCATTTTTTGAGGATTCTTGTTGTTCATTGGTGAATATCTTCTTTGGAAGTGATTCTTGTAGAGAAGATAAAGAACATAAAATGTTTTCTTGGTTATCCATAATTGCCTCTGTTCTTTATCTATGAGGGTATAATCATTGAAAAAGTGTTGAATGAGCGAGTTATTTCTTCATTCTTATCTTGCCTCTGTCTCATACTTTGTTCTCATGCGATAGTATAATCTCTTCAAGTTGCTTATAATTGTGAGAAATAATTTGGCGAAATAATCACATTCTGCGAAATTCTAAATAATTCTGCGAAACTCTGAATAACTTTGCGAATTTTTGTAAAATACTTGTGCGAATATAATGCTTATGTAATGATTATGTTATGAAATGTGTATGCGATGTTTATGCCATGAAATGCTTATGCGATGCTTTCATGATGCGAGTATAATGCTTGTATGATGAGAATGCTTATCTCTTGCAATGTATAGCTAATGCTTGTGTTACTTAGCTCATTTTGCCGTTAAAATTGATGTAGCTTTAAATCGCTTCCATTTCTTCATTTCTCGATTTTGTCTCTAGTATATGCATTCCTCTTTGTGTATTTATTGTTTCTCGCAAGTTCTTACTTGTGCTTCATCTCTTCTTATTCCTGCACTATTAGTATCGCATAATAATATGATCATAATATCAAGTGTGCGGCATTTTGCATTGCCTCGGTCTCATTATCATGTATATGTTCGCAAGCTTATCATTTAATCATTTTTCTCAAGCTCGCAAGCTTATCATGTAATCTTTTTTGCGATAAAAGAACTGGTATTACCTTCATCCAAATTGTTTATGTTGAATTTTGTCATTGCGACAAGATCGCATGACGTCTTTTACATTTTCATGTAATGACCCATTGAACTTGCCTTATCATTTATTACGTGGTCTTATTTTGCCTTCCTAGTTAAAGGTCTTATTTTGCCAACCCTCATTATTGCGACAATATGACAGGCCTAAATATTCTTGCGAACATAAAGCCCCATGACATTGCCGGGTCTTGCATGAGAAATCGCGGGGACGTCTTTACACTTTCATGTAAAGACCCATTGATCTCGCCTTATCTTTGTCTTTTGTATTATTGCCTCTTGAGGATCATTGCACAAATATGACAAGCCTAAATTTCCTTGCGAAAATTAAGCCTCATGACATTTGCGTCTTTTTTGACACTTATCGGCCCCCAATGGAGGTGCGCCCTTATCTTCTCACTTGGTTGCCCCTTCAAGGAGGCGTACATCGACCCATACAAGACTAGCTCCTCCCATCCGGTCTTAACGGCAAGCAGTTGTTTTCAGAGCCTCTTATCCCTTATACCTATAGGGCTTATGGTTACGAGGCGCACCCTAAGTGGAGTTTTCTTGGCCGAGTGCGGCATGTGCCAAGACTTGTCAAGAGTGGTAAGGAAGTTCCATGCTCCCCGCACTCTTGACTCAACCGTGTACCTCGCGCCTTGGTCATACGGCGACTCCTTGGAAGAGACCCTCGGCCGCCCAACCGGGGTATAACCTTATATATATAGTTGGGAATCCAAGGTATCTCTCTAGGATGGATGTTATTATCCCCAATCTCCATGACTCGGAGTTCCGGGAGCGGTGTAACCTTTTCACCGAGCCATGTCAAGAGATACCCCCTTATATGACGCACTTTAGGTCTTACATTTGCCTCTTAGAAATATTATTAGCGAACTAGGGGTACGCCATAAAGGTTCGTCCCATTCACTCACTCATTCATTTTTGTCAATTCATTCAATCATTCATTTTGATTATCTCTTCTCATTATCTTTGCGAAATTATCGCATGTCTTCATTCTTTCATTCATCCTTTCATTCATTCCTTCATTTCTGTCATTTCCTTCACTTATTCTTTCATTTATGTCATTTCTTTCATTCATTCTCATAATATCATATCATTTGAAGTAAAGTAAATATTCAAGAGAAATATATAAATTAATCGCGAGATTTTCTCGAATCTTTGAAATCTTTAAGATCTTTGTAATTTAGAAATCTTTGAAATCTTTGTAATTCTTTATAATTTTGAAATCTTTGAGATCTTAAAATCTTTGTAATTTTTTTTTTATTTTTTTTGCTGTTGTTGTTGTCTCTTGCGAAGTATATGATTTGCTTGCGAAGCTAGCATCCTTGAAATGTATAAATGTCGCACAAAATATAATTATCTCGCAAAGCAAAAAGAAGTGTGAGAAATGAGATTTGAACCCTTGACCGCCTCTTGCATATTCTCGCACCATACCAACCTGTTCTAACCCTCTCTTGCGAGATAGTCATCAACTTTCTTCTTTGAGAAATAAGCAAAGTCCTTGCGAAATTTCGCATAACAAAAATAAATATGCGAGAAGCAAGAATTGATCCCGCGACCTTTTGCTTGCATTCATGCCTCCAAACCAACTGTGCTAGCCTTGCCTCTGCGAAGTGTTCGCGAAATAATCACCTACTTTCTTCTTGCGAGATATCCTTGCGAGATTTTCAAAGACTGTGCGAAGTAAACATTTGCATGAAGTAAACGAACGCTTTGAAGTGTTTATGCTGCGAACGTTCGCAAGGTAAACATTTGCGAAGTGCAAAAATTCTTTGCGAATGGGGAGATTCGAACTCTAGACATCAAACTCCTTCTCTTCACTGCTGGGAGATTCGAACTCTAGACATCAAACTCCTTCTCTTCACTGCTGACCATCTGGGCTATTTTCTGCTTGCGAAAGAAACATACAATACTATAACTTTACTCCATCTCTTCGCTCTTATAAGTTCAAAAATATGTAGAAGGTGGGATTCGAACCCGCGACCTTAAGCTCCTCATGTTCGCTCGTGACCAATTGTGCTATCCCTCTAGTGCGAAAGGATCGCAGAATGCTAATACATGACTTATATTCACCCTTTGATACTCAAGGAAAAAATTGACAAAAATTCTATGCGAAGGGAAGACTCGAACCCGCGACCTTATGTTTATACTCTTCGCGGTGACCAATTGTGCTAGGTTAGCTTGTTTGTGAAAGAAACACATAATGTCAGACGAGTTCATCCACCCTTTACCGTTCGGAAAAAATATATGGAAAATATGAGTGATGTGAGGGTTGAACTCGCGAAATCCACCTAGTATACCTCGCGCACAACCATCAGGCCGGCTGTTTTGCGATAGAAGACCATATTGCCATTTCTATTATTCTTCCTTTCTTTTCGCTAGCCAAAAAAGTGTGAAAAATATTGTGCTTTGCGAGAATTGATCACGCGAGCTCTAACCCATACTCCTAATCACGACCATCCGTGCAGTTTTACATTGCGAAGATTCGCATGTAACCACCTCTTATTCTTTTCTCCTCTCTAGGCTGTAGAAAGAATGTGAAAAATATGACTGTGGCGAGATTTGATCTTGCGACATCAAGCTTCTTCGCTCCAACTCAAACCATCTGTATGAAGTTTGTTTGTGATAAAAATCACGGCGTTTTGTTCTTATCCTTTTCTTCATTCTTCCTTTATTTCCTTCAACAATTTGCCTTTTTCTTTTTCTCCTGAATATGAAATCTTCCATTAAAAAAGTAGCTTTCTTCCTTGAATTTCATCACAACAACCTATATATATTTTGTAGGAT